>CM046064.1:48607491-48683546 GCA_025215515.1 Schistosoma japonicum
AATATATATATGCATGATATTGCTCTGAAGGTATGGATCTGTACTTGCGTAAACCATCGGCCTTCATGGTATGTAGAGGTGACAGAGTTTGCTTCTTCGAGTGCAGTTGAAGTTGTTATAAATATATATATATATATGTCATGATAATGATGTGAAGCCATGGATCTGTACTCGCGTAAACTATCGGCCTTCATGGTATGTGGAGGTGACAGGGTTTGCTTCTTCGAGTGCAGTTGAAGTGGATATGAACTTATATATATATATATATTTCATGATAATGATGTGAAGCCATGGATCTGTACTCGCGTAAACTATCGGCCTTCATGGTATGTGGAGGTGACAGGGTTTGCTTATTCGAGAGCACTTGAAGTGGATATGAATATACATATATAAATATTTCATGATAATGATGTGAAGCCATGGATCTGTACTCGCGTAAACTATCGGCCTTCATGGTATGTGGAGGTGACAGGGTTTGCTTCTTCGAGTGCAGTTGAAGTGCATATGAATATATATATATATATATTTCATGATAATGATGTGAAGCCATGGATCTGTACTCGCGTAAACTATCGGCCTTCATGGTATGTGGAGGTGACAGTGTTAGCATCTGCGAGTGCAGTTGAAGTGGATATGAATATATATATAGATATTTCATGATAATGATGTGAATCCATGGATCTGTACTCGCGTAAACTATCGGCCTTCATGGTATGTGGAGGTGACAGGGTTTGCAACTTCGAGTGCAGTTGAAGTGGATATGAACATATATATATATATATATCTTGGTAATGATGTGAATCCATGGATCTGTACTTGCGTAAACTATCGGCCTTCCTAATATGTGAAGGTGACAGGGTTTGCTTCTGCGAGTGCAGTTGAAGTGGATATGAATATATATATAGATATTTCATGATAATGATGTGAATCCATGGATCTGTACTCGCGTAAACTATCGGCCTTCATGGTATGTGGAGGTGACAGGGTTTGCTTCTGCGATTGCAGTTGAAGTGGCTATGAACATATATGTATATATATATTGCATGATATTGCTGTAGAAGACATGGATCTGTACTCGCGTAAACTATCGGCCTTCATGGTATGTGGAGGTGACAGGGTTTGCTTCTTCGAGTGCAGTTGAAGTGGATATGAATATATATATAATTATATTTCATGATAACGAAGTGATACCGTGAATCCTTACTCGCGTAAACTATCGGCCTTCATGGTATGTGGAGGTGACAGGGTTAGCTTCTGCGAATGCAGTTGAAGTGGCTATGAACATATATGTATATATATATTGCATGATATTGCCTTAAAAGACATGGATCTGTACTCGCGTAAACTACCGGAATTCATGGTATGTGGAGGTGACAGGGTTTGCTTCTTCGAATGCAGTTAAAGTGGATATGAATATATATATATATATATCATGGTAATGATGTGAAGCGATGAATCTGTTCTCGCGTAAACTATCGGCCTTCATGGTATTTGGAGGTGACATTGTTTGCTATTTCAAGTGCAGTTGAAGTGGATATGAATATTTATATATATTTCATGATAATGATGTGAAGCCATGGAATCTGTACTCGCGTAAACTATCGGCCTTCATGGTATGTGGAGGTGACAGGATTTGCTTCTTCGAGTGCAGTTGAAGTGGATATGAACATATATATATATATATATATATCATGATAATGATGTGAAGCCATGGATCTGTACTCGCGTAAACTATCGGCCTTCATGGTATGTGGAGGTGACAGGGTTTGCTTCTTCGAGTGCAGTTGAAGTGGATATGAATATATATATATATTTCATGATAATGATGTGAAGCCATGTATCTGTACTCGCGTAAACTATCGGCCTTCATGGTATGTGGAGGTGACAGGGTTTGCTTCTTCGAGTGCAGTTGAAGTGGATATGAATATATATATATATTATTTCATGATAATGATGTGAAGCCATGGATCTGTACTCGCGTAAACTATCGGCCTTCATGGTATGTGAAGGTGACAGGGTTTAGCTTCTGCGAGTGCAGTTGAAGTGGATATGAACTTATATGCATATATATATTGCATGATATTGCTGTGAAGGTATGGATCTGTACGCGCGTAAACTATCGGCCTTCATGGTATGTGGAGGTGACAGGATTTGCTTCTTCGAGTGCAGTTGAAGTGGATATGAACATATATATATATATATATATATATATATATATATATTTCATGTTAATGATGTGAAGCCATGGATCTGTACTTTCGTGAACTATCGGCCTTCATGGTATGTGGAGGTGACAGGGTTTGCTTCTTCGAAGGTAGTTGAAGCGCATATGAATATATATGTATATATATTTCATGGTAATGGTGTGAATCCATGGATCTGTACTCGCGTAAACTATCGGCCTTCATGGTATGTGGAGGTGACAGGGTTTGCTTCTTCGTGTGCAGTAGAAGTGGATTTGAATATATATATATATATTTATTTCATGATAACTAAGTGAGACAGTGGATGTTAACTAGCGTAAACTATAGGCCTTCATGGTATGTGGAGGTGACAGGGTTTGCTTCTTCGAGTGCAGTTGAAGTGGATATGAACATATATATATATATTTCATGATAATGATGTGAAGCCATGGATCTGTACTCGCGTAAACTATCGGCCTTCATGGTATGTGGAGGTGACAGGGTTTGCTTCTTCGAGTGCAGTTGAAGTGGATATGAATATATATATATATATATTCATGATAATGATGTGAAGCCATGGATCTGTACTCGCGTAAACTATCGGCCTTCATGGTATGTGGAGGTGACAGGGTTTGCTTCTTCGAGTGCAGTTGAAGTGGATATGAATATATATATATATATTTCATGATAATGATGTGAAGCCATGGATCTGTACTCGCGTAAACTATCGGCCTTCATGGTATGTGGAGGTGACAGGGTTTGCTTCTTCGAGTGCAGTTGAAGTGGATATGAACATATATATATATATATTTCATGATAATGATGTGAAGCCATGGATCTGTACTCGCGTAAACTATCGGCCTTCATGGTATGTGGAGGTGACAGGGTTTGCTTCTTCGAGTGCAGTTGAAGTGGATATGAACATATATATATATATATTTCATGATAATGATGTGAAGCCATGGATCTGTACTCGCGTAAACTATCGGCCTTCATGGTATGTGGAGGTGACAGGGTTTGCTTCTTCGAGTGCAGTTGAAGTGGATATGAAATATATATATATATATTTCATGATAATGATGTGAAGCCATGGATCTGTACTCGCGTAAACTATCGGCCTTCATGGTATGTGGAGGTGACAGGGTTTGCTTCTTCGAGTGCAGTTGAAGTGGATATGAATATATATATATATATATTTCATGATAATGATGTGAAGCCATGGATCTGTACTCGCGTAAACTATCGGCCTTCATGGTATGTGGAGGTGACAGGGTTTGCTTCTTCGAGTGCAGTTGAAGTGGATATGAATATATATATATATATATTCATGATAATGATGTGAAGCCATGGATCTGTACTTCGCGTAAACTATCGGCCTTCATGGTATGTGGAGGTGACAGGGTTTGCGATTCTGCGAGTGCAGTTGAAGTGGATATGAACATATATATATATGTATATTTAATGATATTGATGTGTGGCCATGGATCTGTACTCGCCTAAACTATCGGCCTTCATGGTATGTGGAGGTGACAGGGTTTGCTTCTTCGAGTGCAGTTGAAGTGGATATGAATATATATATATATATTATTTCATGATAATGATGTGAAGCCATGGATCTGTACTCGCGTAAACTATCGGCCTTCATGGTATGTGGAGGTGACAGGGTTTGCTTCTTCGAGTGCAGTTGAAGTGGATATGAACATATATATATATATATTCATGATAATGATGTGAAGCCATGGATCTGTACTCGCGTAAACTATCGGCCTTCATGGTATGTGGAGGTGACAGTTTTAGCATCTGCGAGTGCAGTTGAAGTGGATGTGAACATATATATATATATATATTGCAAGATATTGCTGTGAAGGCATGGATCTGTACTCGCGTGAAACTATCGGCCTTCATGGTATGTGGAGTTGACAGGGTTTGCTTATTCGAGTGCAGTTGAAGTGGATATGAATATATATATATATATATTTCATGATAATGATGTGAAGCCATGGATCTGTACTCGCGTAAACTATCGGCCTTCATGGTATGTGAAGGTGACAGGGTTTGCTTCTTCGAGTGCAGTTGAAGTGGATATGGAATATATATATATATAATTCATGATAATGATGTGAAGCCATGGATCTGTACTTGCGTAAACTATCGGCCTTCATGGTATGTGGAGGTGACAGGGTTTGCTTCTTCGAGTGCAGTTGAAGTGGATATGAACATATATATATATATATATATATATCATGATAATGATGTGAAGCCATGGATCTGTACTCGCGTAAACTATCGGACTTCATGATATGTGGAGGTGACAGGGTTTGCTTCTTCGAAGTGCAGTTGAAGTGGTATGAACATATATATATATATTTCATGATTATGATGTGAAGCCATGGATCTGTACTCGCGTAAACTATCGGCCTTCATGGTATGTGGAGGTGACAGGGTTTGCTTCTTCGAGTGCAGTTGAAGTGGATATGAAATATATATATATATATTTCATGATAATGATGTGAAGGCATGGATCTGTACTCGCGTAAACTATCGGCCTTCATGGTATGTGGAGGTGACAGGGTTTGCTTCTTCGAGTGCAGTTGAAGTGGATATGAACATATATATATATATATTTCATGATAATGATGTGAAGCCATGGATCTGTACTTGCGTAAACTATCGGCCTTCATGGTATGTGGAGGTGACAGGGTTTGCTTCTTCGAGTGCAGTTGAAGTGGATATGAACATATATATATATATATTTCATGATAATGATGTGAAGCCATGGATCTGTACTCGCGTAAACTATCGGCCTTCATGGTATGTGGAGGTGACAGGGTTTGCTTACTTCGAGTGCAGTTGAAGGGGATATGAATATATATAAGATATATTTCATGATAATGATGTGAAGGCATGGATCTGTATTCGCGTAAACTATCGGACTTCATGATATGTGGAGGTGACAGGGTTTGCTTCTTCGAAGTGCAGTTGAAGTGGTATGAACATATATATATATATTTCATGATTATGAAGTGAAGCCATGGAACTGTACTCGCGTAAACTATCGGCCTTCATGGTATGTGGAGGTGACAGGGTTCGCTTCTTACGAGTGCAGTTGAAGTGGATATGAATATATATATATATATTTCATGATAATGATGTGAAGCCATGGATCTGTACTCGCGTAAACTATCGGCCTTCATGGTATGTGGAGGTGACAGGGTTTGCTTCTTCGAATGCAGTTGCAGTGGACATAAACATATATATATATATTTATTACATGAAAAAGATGTGTAGCCATGGATCTGTACTCGCGTAAACTATCGGCCTTCCTGGTATGTGAGGTGACAGGGTTTGCTTCTTCGAGTGCAGTTGAAGTGGATATGAACATATATATATATATATTTCATGATAATGATGTGAAGCCATGGATCTGTACTCGCGTAAACTATCGGCCTTCATGGTATGTGGAGGTGACAGGGTTTGCTTCTTCGAGTGCAGTTGAAGTGGATATGAATATATATATATATATTTCATGATAATGATGTGAAGCCATGGATCTGTACTCGCGTAAACTATCGGCCTTCATGGTATGTGGAGGTGACAGGGTTTGCTTTTCGAGTGCAGTTGAAGTGGATATGAATATATATATATATATTCATGATAATGATGTGAAGCCATGGATCTGTACTCGCGTAAACTATCGGCCTTCATGGTATGTGGAGGTGACAGGGTTTGCTTCTTCGAGTGCAGTTGAAGTGGATATGAACATATATATATATATATTTCATGATAATGATGTGAAGCCATGGATCTGTACTCGCGTAAACTATCGGCCTTCATGGTATGTGGAGGTGACAGGGTTTGCTATTTCGAGTGCAGTTGTAGTGGATATGAATATATATATATATATATTTCATGATAATGATGTGAAGCCATGGATCTGTACTCGCGTAAACTATCGGCCTTCATGGTATGTGGAGGTGACAGGGTTTGCTTCTTCGAATGCAAGTTGAAGTGGATATGGAATATATATATATATAATTCATGATAATGATGTGTAAGCCATGGATCTGTACTCGCGTAAACTATCGGCCTTCATGGTATGTGGAGGTGACAGGGTTTGCTTTTTCGAGTGCACTCTAATGTGGATATAAATATATATATATTTATATATTTCATGATAATGATGTGAAGCCATGGATCTGTACTCGCGTAAACTATCGGCCTTCATGGTATGTGGAGGTGACAGGGTTTGCTTCTTCGAGTGCAGTTGAAGTGGATATGAATATATATATATATATATTAATGATGATGATGTAAAGCCAATGGATCTGTACTCGCGTAAATTATCGAACTTCATGGTATGTGGAGGTGACAGGGTTCGCTTCTTCAAATGCAGTTGAAGTGGATATGGATATATATATATATAATTCATGATAATGATGTGAAGCCATGGATCTGTACTCGCGTAAACTATCGGCCTTCATGGTATGTGGAGGTGACAGGGTTTGCTTCTTCGAGTGCAGTTGAAGTGGATGTGAACATATATATATATAATTCATGATAATGATGTGAAGGCAAAGATCTGTACTCGCGTAAACTATCGGCCTTCATGGTATGTGGAGGTGACAGGGTTTGCTTCTTCGAGTGCAGTTGAAGTGGATATGAACATATATATATATATATTGCATGATAATGATGTGAAGCCATGGATCTGTACTCGCGTAAACTATCGGCCTTCATGGTATGTGGAGGTGACAGGGTTTGCTTTTCGAGTGCAGTTGAAGTGGATATGAAATATATATATATATATATTCATGATAATGATGTGAAGCCATGGATCTGTACTCGCGTAAACTATCGGCCTTCATGGTATGTGGAGGTGACAGGGTTTGCTTCTTCAAATGCAGTTGAAGTTGATATGAATTTATATATATATATTCATGATAATGATGTGAAACCATGGATCATGTACTCGCGTAAACTATCGGCCTTCATGATATGTGGAGGTGACAGGGTTTGCTTCTTCGAATGCAGTTGAAGTGGATATGAACATATATATATATATTTCATGATAATGATGTGAAGCCATGGAATCTGTACTCGCGTAAACTATCGGCCTTCATGGTATGTGGAGGTGACAGGGTTTGCTTCTTCGAGTGCAGTTGAAGTAAATATAAATATATATATGTATATTTCATGATAATGATGTGAAGCCATGGATCTGTACTCGCGTAAACTATCGGCATTCATGGTATGTGGAGGTAGACAGGGTTTGCTTCTTCGAGTGAAGTTGAAGTGGATATGAACATATATATATATATATTCATGATAATGATGTGAAGCCATGGATCTGTACTCGCGTAAACTATCGGCCTTCATGGTATGTGGAGGTGACAGGGTTTGCTTCTTCGAGTGCAGTTGAAGTGGATATGAACATATATATATATATATTTCATGATAATGATGTGAAGCCATGGATCTGTACTCGCGTAAACTATCGGCCTTCATGGTATGTGGAGGTGACAGGGTTTGCTTCTTCGAGTGCAGTTGAAGTGGATATGAATATATATATATATATTTCATGATAATGATGTGAAGCCATGGATCTGTACTCGCGTAAACTATCGGCCTTCATGGTATGTGGAGGTGACAGGGTTTGCTTCTTCGAGTGCAGTTGAAGTGGATATGAATATATATATATATATTTCATGATAATGATGTGAAGCCATGGATCTGTACTCGCGTAAACTATCGGCCTTCATGGTATGTGGAGGTGACAGGGTTTGCTTCTTCGAGTGCAGTTGAAGTGGATATGAATATATATATATATATTTCATGATAATGATGTGAAGCCATGGATCTGTACTCGCGTAAACTATCGGCCTTCATGGTATGTGGAGGTGACAGGGTTTGCTTCTTCGAATGCAGTTGAAGTGGATATGAATATATATATATATATTTCATGATAATGATGTGAAGCCATGGATCTGTACTCGCGTAAACTATCGGCCTTCATGGTATGTGGAGGTGACAGGGTTTGCTTCTTCGAGTGCAGTTGAAGTGAATATGAACATATATATATATATATTCATGATAATGATGTGAAGCCATGGATCTGTACTCGCGTAAACTATCGGCCTTCATGGTATGTGGAGGTGACAGGGTTTGCTTCTTCGAATGCAGTTGAAGTGGATATGAACATATATATATATATATTTCATGATAATGATGTGAAGCCATGGATCTGTACTCGCGTAAACTATCGGCCTTCATGGTATGTGGAGGTGACAGGGTTTGCTTCTTCGAGTGCAGTTGAAGTGGATATGAACATATATATATATATATTTCATGATAATGATGTGAAGCCATGGATCTGTACTTGCGTAAACTATCGGCCTTCATGGTATGTGGAGGTGACAGGGTTTGCTTCTTCGAATGCAGTTGAAGTCGATATGAATATATATATATATATTCCATGATAATGATGTGAAGTCAAGGATCTGTACTCGCGTAAACTATCGGACTTCATGGTATGTGGAGGTGATAGGGTTTGCTTCTTCAAATGCAATTGAAGTGGATATGGATATATATATATATATAATTCATGATTAAGAGGTGGAACCATGGATCAGTACTTGCGTAAACTATCGGACTTTTATGGTATGTGGAGGTGACAGGGTTTGCTTCTTCGAATGCAGTTGAAGTGGATATGAACATATATATATATATTTCATGATAATGATGTGAAGGCATGGATCTTTACTCGCGTAAACTATCGGCCTTCATGGTATGTGAAGTTGACAGGGTTTGCTTTTTTGAGTGCACTTGAAGTGGATATAAACATATAAATATATAATTCATGATAATGATGTGAAGCCATGGATCTGTACTCGCATAAACTATCGGCATTCATGGTATGTGGAGGTGACCGGGTTTGCTTCGTCGAGTGCAGTTGAAGTGGATATGAACATATATATATATATATATCTTGGTAATGATGTGAAACCATGGATATTTACTTGAGTAAACTATCGGACTTCATGGTATGTGGAAGTGACAGGGTTTGCTTCTTCGAATGCAGTTGAAGCGGATACGAATATATATATATATATTATGATAATGATGTGAATCCATGGAACTGTATTCGCGTAAACTATCGGACTTCATGGTATGTGGAGGTGATAGTGTTTGCTTCTTCGAGTGCAGTTGAAGTGAATATGAATATATATATATGTATATTTCATGATAATGTTGTGAATACATGGAACTGTACTCGCGTAAACTATCGGCCTTCATGGTATGTGGAGTTGACAGGGTTTGCTTTTTCGAGTGTACTTGAAGTGGATATGAACATATATATATATATATCATGACAATGATGTGAAGGCATGGATCTGTACTCGCGTAAACTATCGGCCTTCATGGTATGTGGAGGTGACAGGGTTTGCTTCTTCGAATGCAGTTGAAGTGGATATAAACATATATATATATATTTCATGATAATGATGTGAAGCCATGGATCTGTACTCGCGTAAACTATCGTCCTTCATGGTATATGGAAGTGACAGTGTTTGCTACTTCGAGTGCAGTTGAAGCGGATATGAATATATATATATATTTCATGATAATAAAGGGGAATCAATGGAACTGTATTCGCGTAAACTATCGGACATTATTGTATGTGGAGGTGATAGTGTTTGCTTCTTCGAGTGCAGTTGAAGTGAATATGAATACAAATATATGTATACTTCATGATAATGATGTAATTCCATGAAACTGTACTCGCGTAAACTATCGGCATTCATGGTATGTAGAGTTGACAGTGTTTGCTTTTTCGAGTGCACTTGAAGTGGATATGAACATATATATATATATATCATGATAATGATGTGAAGCCATGGATCTGTACTCCCGTAAACCATCCGACTTGATGGTATGTGGAGGTGACAGGGTTTGCTTCTTCGAGTGCAGTTGAAGTGGATATGAACATATATATATATATATATATATCTTGGTAATGATGTGAAACCATGGATCATTACTTGAGTAATCTATCGGACTTCATGGTATGTGGAGGTGACAGGGTTTGCTTTTTCGAATGCAGTTGAAGTGGATATGAACATATATATATATATTTCATAATAATGATGTGAAGCCATGGATCTGTACTCGCGTAAACTATCGGCCTTCATGGTATGTGGAGTTGACAGGGTTTGCTTTTTCAAATGTACTTGAAGTGGATATGAACATATATATATATATCTATCATGATAATGATGTGAATCCATTGAACTGTACTCGCTTAAACTATCGGCCTTCATGGTATGTGGAGTTGACAAGGTTTGCTTTTTCGAGTGCACTTGAAGTGGATATGAACATATATATATATATATCATGATGATGATGTGAAGCCATGGATCTGCACTTGCGTAAACTATCGGACTTCATGTTATGTGGAGGTGACAGGGTTTGCTTCTTCGAATGCAGTTGAAGTAAATATGAACATATATATATATATATATCATGATGATGATGTGAAGCCATGGATTTGCACTTGCGTAAACTATCGGCCTTCATGGTATGTGGAGGTGACAGGGTTTGCTTCTTCGAATGCAGTTGAAGTAAATATGAACATATATATATATATTTCATGATACTGATGTGAAGCCATGGATCTGTACTCGCGTAAACTATCGGACTTCATGGTATGTGGAGGTGACAGGGTTTGCTTCTTCGAGTGCAGTTGAAGTGGATATGAACATATATATATATATATCTTGGTAATGATGTGAAACCATGGATCTTTACTTGAGTAAACTATCGGACTTCATGTTATGTGGAGG
This sequence comes from Schistosoma japonicum, assembly GCA_025215515.1. Classification (NCBI taxonomy): domain Eukaryota; kingdom Metazoa; phylum Platyhelminthes; class Trematoda; order Strigeidida; family Schistosomatidae; genus Schistosoma; species Schistosoma japonicum. The sequence continues at coordinate 48,618,515 of CM046064.1, forward strand.
TGACAGGGTTTGCTTCTTCGAATGCAGTTGAAGTAAATATGAACATATATATATATATATATCATGATGATGATGTGAAGCCATGGATTTGCATTTGCGTAAACTATCGGCCTTCATGGTATGTGGAGGTGACAGGGTTTGCTTCTTCGAAAGCAGTTGAAGCGGATATGAATATACATATATATTTCATGATAATGATGTGATTCCATGGAACTGTATTCGCGTAAAATATCGGACTTCATGGTAGGTGGAGGTGACAGGGTTTGCTTCTGCGAGTGCACTTGAAGTGGATATGAACATATATATATATATATAATGATAATGATGTGTGGCCATGGATCTGTACACTCGTAAACTATCGGCCTTAATGGTATGTGGAGGTGACAGGGTTTGCTTCTGCGAGTGCACTTGAAGTGGATATGAACATATATATATATATATATATAATGATAATGATGTGAAGCCATGGATCTGTACTCGCGTAAAATATCGGCCTTCATGGTATGTGGAGGTGACAGGGTTTGCTTCTTCGAGTGCAGTTTAAGTGGATATGAACATATATATATATATATCTTGGTTTTGATGTGAAATCATGGATCTTTACTTAAGTAAAATATCGGACTTCATGGTATGTGGAAGTGACAGGGTTTGCTTCTTCGAATGCAGTTGAGGCGGATATGAATATATATATATATTTCATGATAATGATGTGAAGCAATAGATCTGTACTCGCGTAAACTATCGGCCTTCATGGTATGTGGAGGTGATAGTGTTTGCTTCTTCGAGTGCAGTTGAAGTGGATATGAATATATATATGTATATATCATGATAATGATGTGAAGCCATGGATCTGTACTCGCGTAAACTATCGGACTTCATGGTATGTGGAGGTTACAGGGTTTGCTTCTTCGAATGCAGATGAAGTGGATATGGATACATATATGCAGAATTCATGATATTGCTGTAAAAGGCATGGATCTGTACTCGCGTAAACTATCGGACTTCATGGTATGTGGAGGTGACAGGGTTTGCTTCTTCGAGTGCAGTTGAAGTGGATATGAACATATATATATATATATCTTGGTAATGATGTGAAACCATGGATCTTTACTTGAGTAAACTATCGGACTTCATGTTATGTGGAGGTGACAGGGTTTGCTTCTTCGAATGCAGTTGAAGTAAATATGAACATATATATATATATATATCATGATGATGATGTGAAGCCATGGATTTGCATTTGCGTAAACTATCGGCCTTCATGGTATGTGGAGGTGACAGGGTTTGCTTCTTCGAAAGCAGTTGAAGCGGATATGAATATACATATATATTTCATGATAATGATGTGATTCCATGGAACTGTATTCGCGTAAAATATCGGACTTCATGGTAGGTGGAGGTGACAGGGTTTGCTTCTGCGAGTGCACTTGAAGTGGATATGAACATATATATATATATATAATGATAATGATGTGTGGCCATGGATCTGTACACTCGTAAACTATCGGCCTTAATGGTATGTTGAGGTGACAGGGTTTGCTTCTGCGAGTGCACTTGAAGTGGATATGAACATATATATATATATATATATAATGATAATGATGTGAAGCCATGGATCTGTACTCGCGTAAAATATCGGCCTTCATGGTATGTGGAGGTGACAGGGTTTGCTTCTTCGAGTGCAGTTTAAGTGGATATGAACATATATATATATATATATCTTGGTTTTGATGTGAAATCATGGATCTTTACTTAAGTAAAATATCGGACTTCATGGTATGTGGAAGTGACAGGGTTTGCTTCTTCGAATGCAGTTGAGGCGGATATGAATATATATATATATTTCATGATAATGATGTGAAGCAATAGATCTGTACTCGCGTAAACTATCGGCCTTCATGGTATGTGGAGGTGATAGTGTTTGCTTCTTCGAGTGCAGTTGAAGTGGATATGAATATATATATGTATATATCATGATAATGATGTGAAGCCATGGATCTGTACTCGCGTAAACTATCGGACTTCATGGTATGTGGAGGTTACAGGGTTTGCTTCTTCGAATGCAGATGAAGTGGATATGGATACATATATGCAGAATTCATGATATTGCTGTAAAAGGCATGGATCTGTAATCGCGTAAATTATCGGCCTTCATGGTATGTGGTGGTGACAGGGTTTGCTTCTTCGAATGCAGTTGGAGTGATATGAACATATATATATATATTTCATGATAATGATGTGAAGCCATGGAACTGTATTCGCGTGAACTATCGGCCTTCATGGTATGTGGTGGTGACAGGGTTTGCTTCTTCGAGTGCAGTTAAAGTGGATATGAACACATATATATATATATATCATGATAATGATGTGAATTCATTGAACTGTACTCGCATAAACTATCGGACTTCATGGTATGTGGAGTTGATAGGGTTTGCTTTTTCGAATGCAATTTTAGTGGATATGAACATATATATATATATCATGATAATGATATGAAGCCATGGATCTGTACTCGCGTTAAATATCGGCCTTCATGGTATGTGGAGGTGACAAAGTTTGCTTCTTTGAGTGCAGTTGAAGTGGATATGAATATATATATAGATAATTCATGATAATGATGTGAATCCATGGATCTGTACTCGCGTAAACTATCGGCATTCATGGAATGTGGAGGTGATAGGGTTTGCTTTTTGAATGCAGATGAAGTGGATATGAATACATATATGTAGAATTCATGATAATGCTGTAAAAGGCATGGATCTGTACTCGCGTAAACTATCGGATTTCATTGTATGTGGAGGTGACAGGGTTTGCTTCTTCGAGTGCAGTTGAAGTGGATATGAACACATATATGTATATATATATCATGATAATGATGTGAATCCATTGAACTGTACTCGCATAAACTATCGGCCTTCATGGTATGTGGCGTTGACAGGGTTTGCTTTTTCGAGTGCAATTTTAGTGTATATGAACAAATATATATATATCATGATAATGATGTGGAGCCATGGATCTGTACTCGCGTAAACTATCGGACTTCATGGTATGTGGAGGTGACAGGGTTTGCTTCTTCGAATGCAGTTGAAGTGGATATGAACATATATATATATATATTTCATGATAATGATGTGAAGCCATGGATCTGTACTCGCGTAAACTATCGGCCTTCGTGGTATGTGGAGGTGATAGGGTTTGCTTTTTGAATGCAGATGAAGTGGACATGGATACATGTATGCAGAATTCATGATATTGCTGTAAAAAGCATGGATCTGTACTCGCGTAAATTATCGGCCTTCATGGTATGTGGTGGTGACAGGGTTTGCTTCTTCGAGTGCAGTTAAAGTGGATATGAACACATATATATATATATATCATGATAATGATGTGAGTCCATTGAACTGTACTCGCGTAAACTATCGGCCTTCATGGTATGTGGAGGTGACAGTGTTAGCATCTGCGAGTGCAGTTGAAGCGGATATGAACATATATATATATATTTCATGATAATGATGTGAAGCCATGGATCTGTACTCGCGTAAACTATCGGCCTTCATGGTATGTGGAGGTGACAGGGTTTGCTTCATCGAGTGCAGTTGAAGTGAATATGAACATATATATATATATATATATCTTGGTAATGATGTGAAACCATGGATCTTTACTTGACTAAACTATCGGACTTCATGGTATGTTGAAGTGACAGGGTTTGCTTCTTAAAATGCAGTTGAGGCGAATATGAATATATATATATATATCATGATAATGATGTGAATCCATGGAACTCTATTCGCGTAATCTATCGGACTTCATGGTATGTGGATGTGATAGTGATTGCTTCTTCGAGTGCAGTTGAAGTGAATATGAATATATATATATATATTTCATGATAATGATTTGAATCCATTAAACTGTACTCGCGTTAACTATCGGCATTCATGGTATGTGGAGTTGACAGGGTTTGCTTTTTCGAGTGCACTGGAAGTGGATATGAACATATATATATATATATATTTATCATGATAATGATGTGAAGCCATGGATCTGTACTCGCGTAAACTATCGGCCTTCATGGTATGTGGAGGTGACAGGGTTTGCTTCTTCGAGTGCATTGGAAGTGGATATGAATATATATATATATATATATATCATGATAATGATGTGAAGCCATGGATCTGTACTCGCGTAAACTATCGGCCTTCATGGTATGTGGAGGTCACAGGGTTTGCTTCTTCGAGTGCATTGGAAGTGGATATGAATATATATATATATTTTCTGATAATGATGTGAAGCCATGGATCTTTAGTCGCGTAAACTATCGGCCTTCATGGTATGTGGAGTTGACAGGGTTTGCTTTTTCGAGTGCATTAGAAGTGGATATGAACATATATATATATATATATCATGATAATGATGGGAATCCATTGAAATGTATTCGCGTAAACTATCGGCCTTCATGGTTTGTGGGGTTGACAGGGTTTGCTTTTTCGAGTGCACTTGAAGTGGATATGAACATATATATATATATATATTATGATAATGATGGGAATCCATTGAAATGTACTTGCGTAAACTATCGGCCTTCATGGTATGTGGAGTTGACAGTGTTTGCTTTTTCGAGTGCGATTGAAGTGCATATGAACATATATATATATATATATATCATGATTATGATGTGAATCCATGGAACTGTATTCGCGTAAACTATCGGCCTTCATGGTATGTGGAGGTGATAGTGTTTGCTTCTTCGAGTGCAGTTGAAGTGGATATGAATATATATATTTATGTATATTTCATGATAATGATGTGAATCCATGAAACTGAACTCGCGTATACTATCAGCATTCGTGGTATGTGGAGTTGACAGGGTTTGCTTCTTCGAATGCAGTTGAAGCGGATATGAATATATATATATATTTCATGATAATGATGTGAATCCATTGAACTGTATTCGCGTGAACTATCGGAATTTATGGTATGTGGAGGTGATAGTGTTTGCTTCTTCGAGTGCAGTTGAAGTGAATATGAATATATATATATTCATATTTCATGATAATGATGTGAATCCATGGAACTGTACTCGCGTAAACTATCGGACTTCATGGTATGTGGAGTTGACAGGGTTTGCTTTTTCGAGTGCACTTGAAGTGGATATCAACAAATTATATATATATATATCATGATAATGATGTGAAGCCATGGATCTGTACTCGCGTAAACTATCGGACTTCATGATATGTGGAGGTGACAGGGTTTGCTTCTTTGAGTGCAGTTGAAGTGGATGTGAACATATATTTATATATATTCATCTTGGTATTGATGTGAACCAATGCATCTGTACTCGCGTAAACTATCGGCCTTCAAATAATGTGGAGGTGACAGGGTTTGCTTTTTCGAATGCAGTTGAATCGTATATGAACATATATATATATATTTCATGATAGTGATGTAAAACCATGGATCTGTACTCGCGTAAACTATCGGCCTTCATATTATGTGGAGTTGACAGGGTTTGATTTTTCGAATGCAATTGAAGTGGATATGAACATATATACATATATATATCATGAAAATGATGTGAATCCATTGAACTGTACTCGCGTGAACTATCGGCCTTCAAGGTATGTGGAGTTGACAGGGTTTGCTCTTTCGAGTGCAATTGAAGTGGATATTAACATATATATATATTTTATGATAATGATGTGGAGTCATGGATCTGTACTCGCGTTAAATATCGGCCTTCATGGTATGTGGAGGTGACAGGGTTTGCTTCTTCGAGTGCAGTTAAAGTGTATATGAATATATATATAGATATTTCATGAAAATGATGTGAATCCATGGATCTGTACTCGCGTAAACTATCGGCCTTCATGGTATGTGGAGTTGATAGGGTGTGCTTTTTGAATGCAGATGAAGTGGATATGGCTACATATATGTAGAATTCATGGTACTGCTGTAAAAGGAATGGATCTGTACTCGCGTAAACTATCGGCCTTCATGTTATGTGGAGGTGACAGGGTTTGCTTCTGCGAGTGCAGTTGAAGTGGCTATGAACATATATGTATATATATATTGCATGATATTGCTGTAAAAGACATGGATCTGTACTCGCGTAAACTATCGGCCTTCATGGTATGTGGAGGTGACAGGGTTTGCTTCTTCGAGTGCATTTGAAGTGGATATGAATATATATATATATTTTATGATAATGATGTAAAGCCATGGATCTTTAGTCGCGTAAACTATCGGCCTTCATGGTATGTGGAGGTGACAGGGTTTGCAATTTCGAGTGCATTAGAAGTGGATATGAACATATATATATATATATCATGTTAATGATGGGAATCTATTGAAATGTATTCGCGTAAACTATCGGCCTTCATGGTATGTGGAGGTGACAGGGTTTGCTTTTTCGAGTGCACTTGAAGTGGATATAAACATATATTTATACATATATTATGATAATGATGGGAATCCATTGAAATGTACTCGCGTAAACTATCGGCCTTCATGGTATGTGGAGTTGACAGGGTTTGCTTTTTCGAGTGCAATTGAAGTGCATATGAACATATATATATATATATCATAATTATGATGTGAATCCATGGAACTTTATTCGCGTAAACTGTCGGCCTTCATGGTATGTGGAGGTGATAGTGTTTGCTTCTTCGAGTGCAGTTGAAGTGGATATGAATATATATTTATGTATATTTCATGATAATGATGTGAATCCATGGAACTGTATTCGCGTAAACTATCGGCATTCATGGTATGTGGAGTTGACAGGGTTTGCTTCTTTGAACGCAGTTGACGTGGATATGAACATATATATATATATTTCATGATAATTATGTGAAGCCATGGATCTGTACTCGTGTAAACTATCGGCCTTCATGGTATGTGGAGTTGACAGGGTTTGCAATTTCGAGTGCATTAGAAGTGGATATGAACATATATATATATATATCATGTTAATGATGGGAATCTATTGAAATGTATTCACGTAAACTATCGGCCTTCATGGTATGTGGAGGTGACAGGGTTTGCTTTTTCGAGTGCACTTGAAGTGGATATAAACATATATTTATATATATATTATGATAATGATGGGAATCCATTTAAATGTACTCGCGTAAACTATCGGCCTTCATGGTATGTGGAGTTGACAGGGTTTGCTTTTTCGAGTGCAATTGAAGTGCATATGAACATATATATATATATATCATAATTATGATGTGAATCCATGGAACTGTATTCGCGTAAACTATCGGCCTTCATGGTATGTGGAGGTGATAGTGTTTGCTTCTTCGAGTGCAGTTGAAGCGGATATGAATATATATATATATTTCATGATAATGATGTGGATCCACGGATCTGTATTCGCGTAAACTATCGGCATTCCTATAATGTGGAGGTGACAGGGTTGGCTTCTTCGAATGCAGTTGACGTGGATATGAACATATATATATATATTTCATGATAATTATGTGAAGCCATGGATCTGTACTCGTGTAAACTATCGGCCTTCATGGTATGTGGACTTGACAGGGTTTGCTTTTTCGAGTGCACTTGAAGTGGATATGAACATATATATATATATATCATGATAATGATGTGAAGCCATGGATCTGTACTCGCGTAAGCTATCGGACTTCATGGTATGTGGAGGTGACAGTGTTTGCTTCTTCGAGTGCAGTTGAAGTGGATATGAACATATATATATATATATCTTGGTAATGATGTGAATCCATAGATCTGTACTCGCGTAAACTATCGGCCTTCATGGTATGTGGAGGTGATAGGGTTTGCTTTTTGAATGCAGTTGAGGTGGATATGGATACATATATGTGGAATTCATGATTATGCAGTAAAGGCATTGATCTGTAACCGCGTAAACTATCGGCCTTCATGGTATGCGGAGGTGACAGGGTTTGCTTTTTCGAGTGGAGTTAAAGTGAATATGAACACATATATATATATATCATGATAATGATGTGAAGCCATGGAACTGTTCTCGCGTAAACTATCGGCCTTCATGGTATGTGGAGGTGACAGTGTTAGCATCTGCGAGTGCAGTTGAAGTGGATGTGAACATATATATATATATATTGCAAGATATTGCTGTGAAGGCATGGATCTGTAGTCGCGTAATTTATCGGCATTCATGGTATGTGGAGGTGACAGGGTTTGCTTTTTCGAGTGCAGTTGAAGTGGATATGAATATATATATATACATATTGCATGATAATGATGTGAAGCCAAGGATCTGTACTCGCGTAAACTATCGGACTTCATGGTATGTGTAGGTGACCGGGTTTGCTTCTTCAAATGCAGTTGAAGTGGATATGGATATATAAATATATATAATTCATGATAAATATGTGGAACCACGGATCTGTACTTGCGTAAATTATCGGCCTTCATGGTATGTGGAGGTGACAGGGTTTGCTTCTTCGAATGCAGTTGAAGTTTATATGGATATATATATATATATAATTCATGATAAATATGTGGAACCACGGATCTGTACTTGCGTAAATTATCGGCCTTCATGGTATGTGAAGGTGACAGGGTTTGCTTCTGCGAGTGCAGTTGAAGTGGATATGGATATATATATATATATAATTCATGATAAATATGTGGAACCAAGGATCTGTACTTGCGTAAATTATCGGCCTTCATGGTATGTGGAGGTGACAGGGTTTGCTTCTTCGAATGCAGTTGAAGTGAATATGAACACATATATATATATATCATGATAATGATGTGAAGCCATGGAACTGTTCTCGCGTAAACTATCGGCCTTCATGGTATGTGGATTTGACAGTGTTAGCATCTGCGAGTGCAGTTGAAGTGGATGTGAACATATATATATATATATATTGCAAGATATTGCTGTGAAGCCATTGAACTGTACTCGCGTCAACTATTGGCCTTCATGGTATGTGAAGGTGTCAGGGTTTGCTTCTTCGAGTGCAGATGAAGTGGATATGAATATATATATATACATATTGCATGATAATGATGTGAAGCCAAGGATCTGTACTCGCGTAAACTATCGGACTTCATGGTATGTGTAGGTGACCGGGTTTGCTTCTTCAAATGCAGTTGAAGTGGATATGGATATATATATATATATAATTCATGATAAATATGTGGAACCACGGATCTGTACATGCGTAAATTATCGGCCTTCATGGTATGTGGAGGTGACAGGGTTTGCTTCTTCGAATGCAGTTGAAGTGGATATGAACGTATATATATATATTTCATGATAATGATGTGATGCCATGGATCTGTACTCGCGTCAACTATCGGCCTTCGTGGTATGTCAAGGTGACAGTGTTTGCTACTTCGAGTGCCGTTGAAGCGGATATGAATATATATATATATTTCATGATAGTGATGTGAATCCTTGGAACTGTATTCGCGTAAACTATCGGAATTTATGGTATGTGGAGGTGATAGTGTTTGCTTTTTCGAGTGCAGTTGAAGTGAATATGAATATATATATATGTATATTTCATGATAATGATGTGAATCCATTGAACTGTACTTGCGTAAACTATCGGCTGTCATGGTATGTGGAGTTGACAGGGTTTGCTTTTTCGAGTGCACTTGAAGTGGATATGAACAAATATATATATATATCATGATAATGATGTGATGCCATGGATCTGTAGTCGCGACAACTATCGGCCTTCATGGTATGTGAAGGTGACAGTGTTTGCTACTTCGAGTGCAGTTGAAGCGGATTTGAATATATATATATATCATGATAATGATGTGATTTCATGGAACTGTATTCGCGTAAACTATCGGAATTTATGGTATGTGGAGGTGATAGTGTTTGCCTCTTCGAGTGCAGTTGAAGTGAATATGAATATATATATTTACATTTCATGATAATGATGTGAATCCATGAAACTGTACTTGCGTAAACTTTCGGCATTGATGGTATGTGGAGTTGACAGGGTTTGCTTTTTCGAGTGCACTTGAAGTGGATATGAACATATATATATATATATATATCATGATAATGATGTGAAGCCATGCATCTGTACTCGCGTAAACTATCAGACTTCATGGTATGTGGAGGTGATAGTGTTTGCTTCTTCGAGTGCAGTTGAAGTGGATATGAATATATATTTATGTATATTTCATGATAATGATGTGAATCCATGGAACTGTACTCGCGTAAAATATCGGCATTCATGGTATGTGGAGTTGACAGGGTTTGCTTCTTCGAATGCAGTTGAAGCGGATATGAATATATATATATATTTCATGATAATGATGTGAAGCCATGGATCTGTACTCGCGTAAACTATAGGCCTTCATATTATGTGGAGTTGACAGGGTTTGATTTTTCGAAAGCACTTGAAGTGGATATGAACATATATACATATATATATCATGATAATGATGTGAATCCATTGAACTGTACTCGCGTAAACTATCGGCCTTCATGGTATGTGGAGTTGACAGGGTTTGCTCTTTCGAGTGCAATTGAAGTGGATATTAACATATATATATATTTTATGATAATGATGTAAAGCCATGGATCTTTAGTCGCGTAAACTATCGGCCTTCATGGTATGTTGAAGTGACAGGGTTAGCTTCTTCGAGTGCAGTTGAAGTGGATATAAACATATTTATATATAATTCATGATAATGATGTGAAGTAATGTATCTGTACTGTCGTATACTATCGGACTTCATGGTATGTGGAGGTGACAGGGTTTGCTTCTTTGAGTGCAGTTGAAGTGGATGTGAACATATATATATATATATATATATCTTGGTAATAATGTGAAACCATGGATCTGTACTCGCGTAAACTATCGGCCTTCATGGTATGTGGAGGTGACAGGGTTTGCTTTTTCGAATGCAGTTGAATCGAATATGAACATATATATATATATTTCATGATAATGATGTGAAGCCATGGATCTGTACTCGCGTAGACTATCGGCCTTCATGGTATGTGGAGGTGACAGGGTTTGCTTTTTCAAATGCAGTTAAATCGGATATGAACATATATATATATATTTATGATAATAATGTGAAGCCATGGATCAGTACTCGCGTAAACTATCGGCCTTCATGGTATGTGGAGGTGACAGGGTTCGCTTTTCCGAGTGCAGTTGAAATGGATATGAACATATATATATATATATAATTCATGATAATGATGTGAAGCCATAGATCTGTACTAGCGTAAACTATCGGCCTTCATGGTATGTGTAGGTGATAGGGTTTGCTTTTTGAATGCAGTTGAAGTGGATATGGATACATATATGTAGAATTCATGATATTGCTGTAAAAGGCATTGATCTGTACTAGCGTAAACTATCGGCCTTCATGGTATGTGAAGGTGACAGGATTTGCTTCTTCGAGTGGAGTTAAGGTGAATGTGAATACAAATATATATATATACCATGATAATGATGTGAACCCATGGAACTGTACTCGCGTAAACTATCGGACTTCATGGTATGTGGAGGTGACAGGGTTTGCTTCTTCGAGTGCAGTTGAAATGGATATGAACATATTTATATATAATTCATGATAATGATGTGAAACCATGGATCAGTAATTGCGTGAACTATCGGACTTCATGGTATGTGGAGGTGACAGGGTTTGCTTCTTCGAGTGCAGTTGAAGTGGATATGAACATATATATATATATTTATGATAATGATGTGAAGCCATGGATCTGTACTCGCGTAAACTATCGGCCTTCATGGTATGTGGAGGTGACAGGGTTTGCTTCTTTGAGTGCAGGTGAAGTGGATGTGAACATATATATATATATTGCAAGATATTGCTGTGAAGGCATGGATCTGTAGTCGCGTAAACTATCGGCCTTCATGGTATGTGAAGGTGACAGAATTTGCTTTTTCGAATGCAGTTGAAGTGGATATGAATATATATATATATATTGCATGCTAATGATGGGAAGCCAAGGATCTGTACTCGCGTAAACTATCGGCCTTCATGGTATGTGGAGGTGACCGGGTTTGCTTCTTCAAATGCAGTTGAAGTGGATATGGATATATATATATATATAATTCATGATAAAGATGTGAAGCCATGGATCTGTACTCGCGTAAACTATCGGCCTTCATATTATGTGGAGGTGAAAGGCTTGTCTTCTTCGAGTGCAGTTGAAGTGGATATGAACATATATATATATATTTATGATAATGATGTGAAGCCATGGATCTGTACTCGCGTAAACTATCGGCCTTCATGGTATGTGGAGGTGACAGGGTTTGCTTCTTTGAGTGCAGGTGAAGTGGATATGAACATATATATATATATTTCATGATAATGATGTGAAGCCATGGATCTGTACTCGCGTAGACTTTCGGCCTTCATGGTATGTGGAGGTGACAGGGTTTGCTTTTGCGAGTGCAGTTGAAGTGGATGTGAACATATATATATATATTGCAAGATATTGCTGTGAAGGCATGGATCTGTAGTCGCGTGAACTATCGGCCTTCATGTTATATGGAGGTGACAGGGTTAGCTTCTGCGAGTGCAGTTGAAGTGGATGTGAACATATATATATATATATTGCAAGATATTGCTGTGAAGCCATGGATCTTTAGTCGCGTAAACTATCGGCCTTCATGGTATGTGGAGGTGAAAGGGTTAGCTTCTTCGAGTGCAGTTGAAGTGGATATGAACATATTTATATATAATTCATGATAATGATGTGAAGCCGTGGATCTGTACTCGCGTAAACTATCGGCCTTCATGTTATGTGGATGTGACAGGGTTAGCTTCTGCGAGTGCAGTTGAAGTGGATATGAACATATATATATATATATATTGCAAGATATTGCTGTGAAGGCATGGATCTGTAGTCGCGTGAACTATCGGCCTTCATGGTATGTGTAGGTGACAAAATTTGCTTCTTCGATAGCAGTTAAAGTGAATATGAACACATATATATATATATTTTTCAGGATAATGATGTGAACCCATCGAACTGTACTCGCGTAATATATCGGCCTTCATGGTATGTGGAGGTGACAGGGTTTGCTTCTTCGAGTGCAGTTGAAGTGGATATGAATATATATATATATTTTATGATAATGATGTGAAGCCATGGATCTGTATTCGCCTAAACTATCGGCCTTCATAGTATGTGGAGGTGACAGGGTTTGCTTCTGCGAGTGCAGTTGAAGTGGATATGAACATTTCTATATATATATATTTCATGATAATGATGTAAAGCCATGAAACTGTACTCGCGTGAACTCTCGGCCTTCATGGTATGTGGAGGTGACAGGGTTCGCTTTTACGAGTGCAGTTGAAGTGCAAATTAACATATTTATATATTTCAAAATAACGAAGCGATGCCATGTATCTGTACTCGCGTAAAATATCGGCCTTCATGGTATGCGGAGGTGACAGTGTTTGCTTCTTCGAGTGCAGTTGAAGTGGATATAAACATATATATATATTTAATTCATGAAAATAAAGTAAACCATGAATCTGTACTCGCGTAAACTATCGGCTTCATGGTATGTGGAGGTGACAGGGTTTGCTTTTTCGAGTGCACTTGAAGTGGATATGAACATATATATATATATATATATCATGATAATGATATGAAGCCATGTATCTGTACTCGCGTAAACTATCGGACTTCATGGTATGTGGAGGTGACAGGCTTTGATATTTCGAGTGCTGTTTAAATAGATATGGACATATATATATATATTTATCTTGGTAATGATGTGAAACAATGGATCTGTACTTGCGTAAACTATCGGACTTCATGGTATGTGGATTTGACAGAATTTGCTTTTTCGAGTGCAGTTGAAGTGGATATGAATACATATATATATATTTCATGTTAATGATATGAAGCCATGGATCTGTACTCGCGTAAACTATCGGCCTTCATGGTATGTGGAGGTGACAGGGTTTGCTTCTTCGAATGCAGTTGAAGTGGATATGAATATATAAATATGTTTCATGATAATGATGTGAAGCCATGGTTCTGTACTCGCGTAAACTATCGGCCTTCATGGTATGTGGAGGTGACAGGGTTTGCTTCTTCGAAAGCAGTTGCAGTGCATGTGAACATATATATATATATATATTTTGCAAGATATTGCTATGAAAGCATGGATCTGTAGTCGCGTAAACTATCGGACTTCATGGTATGTGGAGGTGACAGGGTTTGCTTTTTCGAGTGCAGTTGAAGTGGATATGAATTTATATATATATTTTATGATAATGATGTGAATCCATGCATCTGTACTCGCGTAAAATATCGGCCTTCATTGTATGTTGAGGTGACAGGGTTCGCTCCTTCAAATGCAGTTGAAATGGATATGAAAATGTATTTATATATATTGCATGATAATGATGTGAAGCTAAGGATCTGTACTCGCGTAAACTATCGGCCTTCATGGTATGTTGAGGTGACAGGGTTTGCTTCTTCAAATGCAGTTGAAAAGGATATGAACATGTATATATATATTGCATGATAATGATGTGAATCCATGGAACTGTATTCGCGTAAACTATAGGACTTCATGTTATGTGGAGGTGATAGTGTTTGCTTCTTCGAGTGCAGTTGAAGTGAATATGAATACATATATATGTATATTTCATGATAATGATGTGGAGCCATGGATCTGTACTCGCGTAAACTATCGGACTTCATGGTATGTGGAGGTGACAGGCTTTGATTCTTCGAGTGCTGTTTAAATGAATATGAACATATATATACATATATAACTTGGTAATGATGTGAAACCATGGATCTCTACTTGCGTAAACTATCGGCCTTCATGTTATGTGGGGGTGACAGTGTTTGCTTCTTCGAATGCAGTTGAAGTGGATATGAATATATATATATATATTTCATGATAATGATGTGAAGCCATGCATCTGTACTCGCGTAAACTATCGGCCTTCATGGTATGTGGAGGTGACAGGATTAGCTACTTCGAGTGAAGTTGAAGTGGATATGAACATATATATATATATATCATGATAATGATGTGAAGCCATGGATCTGTACTCGCGTAAACTATCGGCTTTCATGGTAAGTGGAGGTCACTGTGTAAGCTTCTGCGAGTGCTTTTGAAGTGGATGTGAACATATATATATATATATTGCAAGATATTGCTATGAAAGCATGGATCTGTAGTCGCGTGAAATATCGACCTTCATTGTATGTGGAGGTGACAGGGTTTGCTTTTTCGAGTGCAGTTGAAGTGGATATGAATTTATATATAAATTTTATGATAATGATGTGAATCCATGGATCTGTACTCGCGTAAAATATCGGCCTTCATGGTATGTTGAGGTGACAGGGTTTGCTTCTTCAAATGCAATTGAAATGGATATTAACATGTATATATTTATATTGCATGATAATGATGTGAAGCCAAGGATCTGTACTCGCGTAAACTATCGGCCTTCATTGTATGTGGAGGTGACAGGGTTTGCTTCTTCGAGTGCAGTTGAAGTGGATATGGATATATATATATATAATTCATGATAAAGATGTGGAACCATGGATCTGTACTCGCGTAAACTATCGGCCTTCATGGTATGTGGAGGTGACAGGCTTTGATTCTTCGAGTGCTGTTTAAATGGATATGAACATATATATATATATATATATCTTGGTAATGATGTGAAACCATGGATCTGTACTTGCGAAAACTATCGGACTTCATGGTATGTGGGGGTGAAAGTGTTTGCTTCTTCGAATGCAGTTGAAGTGGATATGAACATATATATATATATATAATGATAATGATGTGAAGCCATGCATCTGTACTCGCGTAAACTATCGGCCTTCATGGTATGTAGAGGTGACAAAGTTTGCTTTTTCAAATGCAGTTTAAATGGATATGAACATGTATATATATATATATTGCATGATAATGATGTGAAGCCACGGATCTGTACTCGCGTAAACTACTGGCCTTCATGGTATGTGGAGGTGACAGGGTTTGCTTTTTTCAATGCAGTTGAAGTGGATATGGATATATATATATATATCATGATAAAGATGTGGAACAATGGATCTGTACTTGCGTGAACTATCGGCCTTCATGGTATCCGGAGGTGACAGGGTTTGCTTCTTCGAAAGCAGTTGAAGTGGATATGAATATATATATATATATATATTGGTAATGATGTGAAACCATGTATCTTTATTCGAGTAAACTATCGGACTTCATGGTATGTGGAGGTGACAGGGTTTGCTACTTCGAGTGCAGTTGAAGCGGATATGAATATATATATATATTTCATGATAATGATGTGAATCCATGGAACTGTATTCGCGTAAACTATCGGACTTCATGGTAAGTGGAGGTGATAGTGTTTGCTTCTTCGAGTGCAGTTGAAGTGGATATGAACATATATATATATTTATGTCATGATAATGATTTGAAGCCATGGATGTGTACTCGCGTACACTATCGGACTTCATGGTATGTGGAGGTGACAGGGTTTGCTTCTTCGAGTGCAGTTGAAGTGGATATGAACATATATATATAAATATCTTGGTTATGATGTGAAACCATGGATCTTTACTTGAGTAAACTATCGGACTTCATGGTATGTGGAGGTGACAGGGTTTGCTTCTTCGAATGCAGTTTAAGTGGATATGAACATATATATATATATATCATGATAATGATGTGAATCCATGGAACTGTATTCGCGTAAACTATCGGACTTCATGGTATGTGGAGGTGACAGGGTTTGCTTCTTCGAATGCAGTTGAAGTGGATATGAACATATATATATATATCATGATAATGATGTGAATCCATGGAACTGTATTCGCGTAAAATATCGGACTTCATGGTATGTGGAGTTGACAGGGTTTGCTTCTTCGAGTGCAGTTGAAGTGGATATGAACATATATATATATTTATGTCATGATAAAGATTTGAAGCCATGGATGTGTACTCGCGTAAACTATCGGACTTCATGGTATGTGGAGGTGACAGGGTTTGCTTCTTCGAGTGCAGTTGAAGTGGATATGAACATATATATATAAATATCTTGGTAATGATGTGAAACCATGGATCTTCACTTGAGTAAACTATCGGACTTCATGGTATGTGGAGTTGACAGGGTTTGCTTATTCGAGTGCAGTTGAAGTGAATATGAATATAAATATGTATATTTCATAATAATAATGATGTGAATCCATGGATTTGTACTCGCGTAAACTATTAGCCTTCAAGATATTTCGAGTTGAAAGGGTTTGCTTTTTCGAGTGCAATTAAAGTGGATATGAATATATATATATATATATCCTGATAATGATGTGAAGCCATGGATCTGTACTCGCGTAAACTATCGGCCTTCATGGTATGTGGAGTTGACAGGGTTTGCTTTTTCAAGTGCATTTGAAGTGGATATGAACATATATATATATATCATGATAATGATGTGAAGCCATGGATCTGTACTCGCGTAAACTATCGGACTTCATGGTATGTGGTGGCGACAGGGTTTGCTTCTTCGAATGCAGTTGAAGTTAAATATGAACATATATATATATATATTTCATGATAATGATGTGAAGCCATGGATCTGTACTCGCGTAAACTATCGGACTTCATGGAATGTGGAATTGACAGTGTTTGTTTCTTCGAGTGCAGTTGAAGTGAATATGAACATATATATATATATATATCTTGGTAATGATGTGAAACCATGGATCTTTACTTGAGTAAACTATCGGACTTCATGGTATGTGGAAGTGACAGGGTTTGCTTCTTCGAATGCAGTTGAAGCGGATATGAATATATATATATATATATCATGATAATGATGTGAAGCCATGGATCTGTACTCGCGTAAACTATCGGACTTCATGGTATGTGGAGGCGACAGGGTTTGCTTCTTCGAATGCAGTTGAAGTTAAATATGAACATATATATATATATATTTCATGATAATGATTTGAAGCCATGGATCTGTACTCGCTTAAACTATCGGACTTCATGGTATGTGGAGGTGACAGGGTTTGCTTCTTCGAGTGCAGTTGAAGTGGATATGAACATATATATATATATCTTGGTAATGATGTGAAACCATGGATCTTCACTTGAGTAAACTATCGGACTTCATGGTATGTGGAGGTGACAGGGTTTGCTTCTCCGAATGCAGTTGAAGTGGATATGAACATATATATATATATATCATGATAATGATGTGAATCCATGGAACTGTATTCGCGTAAACTATCGGACTTCATGGTATGTGGAGTTGACAGGGTTTGCTTATTCGAGTGCAGTTGAAGTGAATATGAATATATATATATGTATATTTCATAATAATAATGATGTGAATCCATGGAACTGTACTCGCGTAAACTATCGGCCTTCATGGTATGTGGAGGTGACAGGGTTTGCTTATTCGAGTGCAGTTGAAGTGAATATGAATATATATATGTATACTTCATAATAATAATGATGTGAATCAATGGAACTGTATTCGCGTAAACTATCGGACTTCATGGTAAGTGGAGGTGATAGTGTTTGCTTCTTCGAGTGCAGTTGAAGTGGATATGAACATATATATATATTTATGTCATGATAATGATTTGAAGCCATGGATGTGTACTCGCGTACACTATCGGACTTCATGGTATGTGGAGGTGACAGGGTTTGCTTCTTCGAGTGCAGTTGAAGTGGATATGAACATATATATATAAATATCTTGGTTATGATGTGAAACCATGGATCTTTACTTGAGTAAACTATCGGACTTCATGGTATGTGGAGGTGACAGGGTTTGCTTCTTCGAATGCAGTTTAATTGGATATGAACATATATATATATATATCATGATAATGATGTGAATCCATGGAACTGTATTCGCGTAAACTATCGGACTTCATGGTATGTGGAGGTGACAGGGTTTGCTTCTTCGAATGCAGTTGAAGTGGATATGAACATATATATATATATCATGATAATGATGTGAATCCATGGAACTGTATTCGCGTAAAATATCGGACTTCATGGTATGTGGAGTTGACAGGGTTTGCTTCTTCGAGTGCAGTTGAAGTGGATATGAACATATATATATATTTATGTCATGATAAAGATTTGAAGCCATGGATGTGTACTCGCGTAAACTATCAGACTTCATGGTATGTGGAGGTGACAGGGTTTGCTTCTTCGAGTGCAGTTGAAGTGGATATGAACATATATATATAAATATCTTGGTAATGATGTGAAACCATGGATCTTCACTTGAGTAAACTATCGGACTTCATGGTATGTGGAGTTGACAGGGTTTGCTTATTCGAGTGCAGTTGAAGTGAATATGAATATAAATATGTATATTTCATAATAATAATGATGTGAATCCATGGATTTGTACTCGCGTAAACTATTAGCCTTCAAGATATTTCGAGTTGAAAGGGTTTGCTTTTTCGAGTGCAATTAAAGTGGATATGAATATATATATATATATATCCTGATAATGATGTGAAGCCATGGATCTGTACTCGCGTAAACTATCGGCCTTCATGGTATGTGGAGTTGACAGGGTTTGCTTTTTCAAGTGCATTTGAAGTGGATATGAACATATATATATATATATCATGATAATGATGTGAAGCCATGGATCTGTACTCGCGTAAACTATCGGACTTCATGGTATGTGGTGGCGACAGGGTTTGCTTCTTCGAATGCAGTTGAAGTTAAATATGAACATATATATATATATATATTTCATGATAATGATGTGAAGCCATGGATCTGTACTCGCGTAAACTATCGGACTTCATGGAATGTGGAATTGACAGTGTTTGTTTCTTCGAGTGCAGTTGAAGTGAATATGAACATATATATATATATATATCTTGGTAATGATGTGAAACCATGGATCTTTACTTGAGTAAACTATCGGACTTCATGGTATGTGGAAGTGACAGGGTTTGCTTCTTCGAATGCAGTTGAAGCGGATATGAATATATATAATTATGTATATATATCATGATAATGATGTGAAGCCATGGATCTGTACTCGCGTAAACTATCGGACTTCATGGTATGTGGAGGCGACAGGGTTTGCTTCTTCGAATGCAGTTGAAGTTAAATATGAACATATATATATATATATTTCATGATAATGATTTGAAGCCATGGATCTGTACTCGCTTAAACTATCGGACTTCATGGTATGTGGAGGTGACAGGGTTTGCTTCTTCGAGTGCAGTTGAAGTGGATATGAACATATATATATATATCTTGGTAATGATGTGAAACCATGGATCTTCACTTGAGTAAACTATCGGACTTCATGGTATGTGGAGGTGACAGGGTTTGCTTCTCCGAATGCAGTTGAAGTGGATATGAACATATATATATATATATCATGATAATGATGTGAATCCATGGAACTGTATTCGCGTAAACTATCGGACTTCATGGTATGTGGAGTTGACAGGGTTTGCTTATTCGAGTGCAGTTGAAGTGAATATGAATATATATATATGTATATTTCATAATAATAATGATGTGAATCCATGGAACTGTATTCGCGTAAACTATCGGCCTTCATGGTATGTGGAGGTGACAGGGTTTGCTTATTCGAGTGCAGTTGAAGTGAATATGAATATATATATGTATACTTCATAATAATAATGATGTGAATCAATGGAACTGTACTCGCGTAAACTATTGGCCTTCATGGTATGTGAAGGTGACAGGGTTTGCTTTTTCGAGTGCACTTGAAGTGGATATGAATATATATATATATCATGATAATGATGTGGAACCATGGATCTGTACTCGCGTAAACTATCGGACTTCATGGTATGTGGAGGTGACAGGGTTTGCTTCTTCGAGTGCACTTGAAGTGGATATGAACATATATATATATATATCTTGGTAATGATGTGAAACCATGGATCTTTACTTGAGTAAACTATCGGACTTCATGGTATGTCGAGGTGACAGGGTTTGCTTCTTCGAATGCAGTTGAAGTGGATATGAATATATATATATATATCATGATAATGATGTGAATCCATGGAACTGTATTCGCGTAAACTATCGGCCTTCATGGTATGTGGAGGTGACAGGGTTTGCTTATTCGAGTGCAGTTGAAGTGAATATGAATATATATATATGTATATTTCATAATAATAATGATGTGAATCCATGGATTTGAACTCGCGTAAACTATTAGCCTTCATGATATTTCGAGTTGAAAGGGTTTGCTTTTTCGAGTGCACTTGAAGTGGATATGAATATATATATATATATCCTGATAATGATGTGAAGCCATGGATCTGTACTCGCGTAAACTATCGGCCTTCATGGTATGTGGAGTTGACAGGGTTTGCATTTTCGAGTGCAATTGAAGTGGATATGAACATATATATATATATATCATGATAATGATGTGAAGCCATGGATCTGTACTCGCGTAAACTATCGGACTTCATGGTATGTGGAAGTGACAGGGTTTGCTTCTTCGAATGCAGTTGAAGTTAAATATGAAGATATATATATATATATTTCATGATAATGATGTGAAGCCATGGATCTGTACTCGCGTAAACTATCGGACTTCATGGTATGTGGAAGTGACAGTGTTTGTTTCTTCGAGTGCAGTTGAAGTGAATATGAACATATATATATATATATTTCATGATAATGATGTGGAACCATGGATCTGTACTCGCGTAAACTATCGGACTTCATGGTATGTGGAGGTGACAGGGTTTGCTTCTTCGAGTGCACTTGAAGTGGATATGAACATATATATATATATCTTGGTAATGATGTGAAACCATGGATCTTTACTTGAGTAAACTATCGGACTTCATGGTATGTCGAGGTGACAGGGTTTGCTTCTTCGAATGCAGTTGAAGTGGATATGAACATATATATATATATATCATGATAATGATGTGAATCCATGGAACTGTATTCGCGTAAACTATTGGCCTTCATGGTATGTGGAGTTGACAGGGTTTGCTTATTCGAGTGCAGTTGAAGTGAATATGAATATATATATATGTATATTTCATAATAATAATGATGTGAATCCATGGATTTGAACTCGCGTAAACTATTAGCCTTCATGATATGTCGAGTTGAAAGGGTTTGCTTTTTCGAGTGCACTTGAAGTGGATATGAATTTATATATATATATCATGATAATGATGTGAAGGCATGGATCTGTACTCGCGTAAACTATCGGCCTTCATGGTATGTGGAGGTGACAGGGTTTGCTTCTGCGAGTGCAGTTGAAGTGGATATGAATATATATATATATTTCATGATAATGATGTGAAGCCATGGATCTGTACTCGCGTAAACTATCGGCCTTCATGGTATGTGGAGGCGACAGGGTTTGCTTCTTCGAATGCAGTTGAAGTTAAATATGAACATATATATATATATTTCATGATAATGATGTGAAGCCATGGATCTGTACTCGCGTAAACTATCGGACTTCATGGTATGTGGAAGTGACAGTGTTTGTTTCTTCGAGTGCAGTTGAAGTGAATATGAACATATATATATAAATATCTTGGTAATGATGTGAAACCATGGATCTTTACTTGAGTAAACTATCGGACTTCATGGTATGTGGAAGTGACAGGGTTTGCTTCTTCGAATGCAGTTGAAGCGGATATGAATATATATATATATATTTCATGATAATGATGTGAATCCATGGAACTGTATTCGCGTAAACTATCGGACTTCATGGTAAGTGGAGGTGATAGTGTTTGCTTCTTCGAGTGCAGTTGAAGTTGATATGAACATATATATATATTTATGTCATGATAATGATTTGAAGCCATGGATCTGTACTCGCGTAAACTATCGGACTTCATGGTATGTGGAGGTGACAGGGTTTGCTTCTTCGAGTGCAGTTGAAGTGGATATGAACATATATATATATATCTTGGTAATGATGTGAAACCATGGATCTTCACTTGAGTAAACTATCGGACTTCATGGTATGTGGAGGTGACAGGGTTTGCTTCTCCGAATGCAGTTGAAGTGGATATGAACATATATATATATATATCATGATAATGATGTGAATCCATGGAACTGTATTCGCGTAAACTATCGGACTTCATGATATGTGGAGTTGACAGGGTTTGCTTATTCGAGTGCAGTTGAAGTGAATATGAATATATATATATGTATATTTCATAATAATAATGATGTGAATCCATGGAACTGTACTTGCGTAAACTATTGGCCTTCATGGTATGTGGAGTTGACAGGGTTTGCTTATTCGAGTGCAGTTGAAGTGAATATGAATATATATATATGTATACTTCATAATAATAATGATGTGAATCAATGGAACTGTACTCGCGTAAACTATTGGCCTTCATGGTATGTGGAGTTGACAGGGTTTGCTTATTCGAGTGCAGTTTAAGTGAATATGAATATATATATATGTATATTTCATAATAATAATGATGTGAATCCATGGATTTGTACTCGCGTAAACTATTAGCCTTCATGATATGTCGAGTTGAAAGGGTTTGCTTTTTCGAGTGCACTTGAAGTGGATATGAATATATATATATATATATCATGATAATGATGTGAATCCATGGAACTGTATTCGCGTAAACTATTGGCCTTCATGGTATGTGGAGTTGACAGGGTTTGCTTATTCGAGTGCAGTTTAAGTGAATATGAATATATATATATGTATATTTCATAATAATAATGATGTGAATCCATGGATTTGTACTCGCGTAAACTATTAGCCTTCATGATATGTCGAGTTGAAAGGGTTTGCTTTTTCGAGTGCACTTGAAGTGGATATGAATATATATATATATATCATGATAATGATGTGAAGCCATGGATCTGTACTCGCGTAAACTATCGGCCTTCATGGTATGTGGAGGTGACAGGGTTTGCTTTTTCGAGTGCACTTGAAGTGGATATGAATATATATATATATATATCATGATAATGATGTGAAGCCATGGATCTGTACTCGCGTAAACTATCGGACTTCATGGTATGTGGAGGTGACAGGGTTTGCTTCTTCGAATGCAGTTGAATCGGATATGAACATATATATATATATTTATGATAATGATGTGAAGCCATGGATTTTACTCGCGTAAACTATCGGACTTCATGGTATGTGGAAGTGACAGTGTTTGTTTCTTCGAGTGCAGTTGAAGCGGATATGAATATATATATATATTTCATGATAATGATGTGAATCCATGGAACTGTATTCGCGTAAACTATCGGACTTCATGGTATGTGGAAGTGATAGTGTTTGCTTCTTCGAGTGCAGTTGAAGTGAATATAATTATATATATATATGTATATATCATGATAATGATGTGAATCCATTGAACTGTACTCGCGTAAACTATCGGCATTCATGGTATGTGGAGTTGACAGTGTTTGCTTTCTCGAGTGCAATTTAGGTGGATATGAACATATATATATATATATATATATATATATATAACATGATAATGATTTGAATCCATGCAACTGTACTCGCGTAAACTATCGGACTTCATGTTATGTGGAAGTGACAGGGTACTACTTCGAGTGCAGTTGAAGTGGATATGAACATTTATATATATATATATATATATATCTTGGTAATGATGTGAAACCATGGATCTTCACTTGAGTAAACTATCGGACTTCATGGTATGTGGAAGTGCAGGGTTAGCTTCTTCGAATGCAGTTGAAGCGGAAATGAATGTATATATATATTTCATGGAAATGATGTGAATACATGGATCTGTATTCGCGTAAACTATCGGCATTCATGGTATGTGGAATTGATAGTGTTTGCTTCTTCGAGTGCAGTTGAAGTGAATATGAATATATATATATGTATATTTCATGATAATGATGTGAATCCATGGAACTGTACTCCTGTAAACTATCGGCCTTCATGGTATGTGGAGTTGACAGGGTTTGCTTATTCGAGAGCACTTGTAATGGATATGAACATATAATATATATATATATCATGATAATGATGTGAAGCCATGGATCTGTACTCTTGTAAACTATCGGAATTCATGGTATGTAAAGGTGATAGTGTTTGCTTCTTCGAAAGCAGTTGAAGTGAATATGAATATATATATATGTATATTTCATGATAATGATGTGAATCCATGGAACTGTACTCGCGTAAACTATCGGCCTTCATGTTATGTGGAGTTGACAGGGTTAGCTTTTTAGAGTGCACTTGAAGTATATATGAACATATATATATATATATATATCATGATAATGATGTGAAGCCATGGATCTGTACTCGCGTAAACTATCGGACTTCATGGTATGTGGAGTTGACAGGGTTTGCTTTTACGAGTGCACTTGAAGTGGATATGAACATATATATATATATATATATCATGATAATGATGTGAATCCATTGAACTGTACTCGCGTAAACTATCGGCCTTCATGGTATGTGGAGTTGACAGGGTTTGCTTTTTAGAGTGCACTTGAAGTGGATATGAACATATATATATATATATATATATATCATGATAATGATGTGAAGCCATGGATCTGTACTCGCGAAAACTATCGGACTTCATGGTATGTGGAGTTGACAGGGTTTGCTTATTCGAGAGCAATTGAAGTGGATATAAACATATAATATATATATATATATCATGATAATGATGTGAAGCCATGGATCTGTACTCGCGTAAACTATCGGAATTCATGGTATGTGAAGGTGATAGTGTTTGCTTCTACGAAAGCAGTTGAAGTGAATATGAATATATATATATATGTATATTTCATGATAATGATGTGAATCCATGGAACTGTACTCGCGTAAACTATCGGCCTTCATGTTATGTGGAGTTGACAGGGTTAGCTTTTTAGAGTGCACTTGAAGTATATATGAACATATATATATATATATATATCATGATAATGATGTGAAGCCATGGATCTGTACTCGCGTAAACTATCGGACTTCATGGTATGTGGAGTTGACAGGGTTTGCTTTTACGAGTGCACTTGAAGTGGATATGAACATATATATATATATATATCATGATAATGATGTGAATCCATTGAACTGTACTCGCGTAAACTATCGGCCTTCATGGTATGTGGAGTTGACAGGGTTTGCTTCTTCGAGAGCACTTGAAGTGGATATGAACATATATATATATATATATCATGATAATGATGTGAAGCCATGGATCTGTATTCGCGTAAACTATCGGACTTCATGGTATGTGGAGGTGACAGGGTTCTCTTTTTCAAGTGCACTTGAAGTGGATATGAACATATATATATATATATATCATGATAATGATGTGAAGCCATGGATCTGTACTCGCGTGAACTATCAGACTTCATGGTATGTGGAGGTGACAGGGTTCGCTTCTTCGAATGCAGTTGAAGAGGATATGAACATATATATATATATTTCATGATAATGATGTGAAGCCATGGATCTGTACTTGCGTAAACTATCGGCCTTCATAGTATGTGAAGAAGACAGGGTTTGCTTTTTCGAGTGCAGTTGAAGCGGATATGAATGTATGTATATATTTCATGATAATGATGTGAAGCCATGGATCTGTACTTGCGTAAACTATCGGCCTTCATAGTATGTGGAAGTGACAGGGTTTGCTTTTCCGAATGCAGTTGAAGCGGATATGAATGTATATATATACTTAATGATAATGATGTGAATCCATGGATCTGTATTCGCGTAAAATATCGGACTTCATGGTATGTGGACTTGATAGTGTTTGTTTCTTCGAGTGCAGTTGAAGTGAATATGAATATATATATATGTATATTTCATGATAATGATGTGAATCCATGGAACTGTACTCGCGTAAACTATCGGCCCTCATGGTATGTGGAGTTGGCAGGGTTTGCTTTTTCGAGAGCACTTGAAGTGGATATGAACATATATATATATATATCATGATAATGATGTGAAGCCATGGATCTGTACTCGCGTAAACTATCGGCATTCATGGTATGTGGAGGTGATAGTGTTTGCTTCTTCGAGTGCATTTGAAGTGAATATGAATATATACATATGTATATTTCATGATAATGATGTGAATCCATGGAACTGTACTCGCGTAAACTATCGGCCCTCATGGTATGTGGAGTTGGCAGGGTTTGCTTTTTCGAGAGCACTTGAAGTGGATATGAACATATATATATATATATCATGATAATGATGTGAAGCCATGGATCTGTACTCGCGTAAACTATCGGCATTCATGGTATGTGGAGGTGATAGTGTTTGCTTCTTCGAGTGCATTTGAAGTGAATATGAATATATACATATGTATATTTCATGATAATGATGTGAATCCATTGAACTGTACTTGCGTAAACTATCGAACTTCATGGTTTGTGGAGTTGACAGGGTTTGCTTGTTCGAGTGCAATTGAAGTGGATATGAACATATATATAAATATATATATCATGATAATGATGTGAATCCATTGAACTGCTCTAGCGTAAATTATCGGCCTTCATGGTATGTGGAGTTGACAGGGTTTGCTTTTTCGAGTGCAATTGAAGTGTATATAAACATATATATATATCATGATAATAATGTAAAGGCATAGATCTGTACTCGCGTAAGCTATCGGCCTTCATGGTATGTGGAGTTGACAGGGTTTGCTTTTTCGAGTGCACTTGAAGTGGATATGAACATATATATATATATATATATATCATGATAATGATGTGAATCCATTGAACTGTACTCGCGTAAACTATCAGACTTTATGGTATGTGGAGGTGAAAAAGTTTGCTTCTTTGAATGCAGTTATGGTGGATATGAACATATATATATATATTTCATGATAATGATGTGAAGCCATGGATCTGTACTTGCGTAATCTATCGGCCTTCATGGTATGTAAAGAAGACAGTGTTTGCTTTTTCGAGTGCAGTTGAAGAGGATATGAATGTATATATATATTTCATGATAATGATGTGAATCTATGGAAATGTATTCGCGTAAACTATCGGACTTCATGGTATGTGGAGGTGATAGTGTTTGCTACTTCGAGTGAAGTTGAAGGATATATGAATATATATATATGTATATTTCATGATAATGATGTGAATCCATGGAACTGTACTCGCGTAAACTATCGCCCTTCATGGTATGTGAAGTTGACAGGGTTTGCTTTTTCGAGTGCACTCTGAGTGGATATAAATATATATATATATATCTCATGATAATGATGTGAAGGTATGGATCTGTACTCGCGTTAACTATCGGCCTTCATGGTATGTGGAGGTGACAGGGTTTGCTTCTTCGAGTGCAGTTGAAGTGGATATGAATATATATATATATATATATTTCATGAAAATGATGTGAAACCATGGATCTGTACTCTCGTAAAATATCGGCCTTCATGGTATGTGGAGGTGACAGGGTTTGCTTCTTCGAGTGCAGTTGAAGTGGATATGAATATATATATATATATATTTCATGATAATGATGTGAAGCCATGGATCTGTACTCGCGTAAACTATCGGCCTTCATGGTATGTGGAGGTGACAAGGTTTGTTTCTTCGAATGCAGTTGAAGTGGATATGAATATATATATATATATATATATATATATATAATGATAATGCTTTGAAGCCATGGATCTGTACTCGCGTAAACTATCGGACTTCATGGTATGTGGAGGTGACAGGTTCACTTCTTCGAGTGCACTTGAAGTGGATATGTATATATATATATATATATATATATATATATAATGATAATGATTTGAAGCCATGGATCTGTACTCGCGTAAACTATCGGACTTCATGGTATGTGGAGGTGACAGGTTTACTTCTTCGAGTGCACTTGAAGTGGATATGAATATATATATATATATATATATATCCTGATTATGATGTGAATCCATTGAACTGTACTCGCGTAAACTGTCGGCCTTCATGGTATGTGGAGGTGACAGGGTTTGCTTCTTCGAATGCAGTTGAAGTGGATATGAATATATATATATATATTTCATGATAATGATGTGAAGCCATGGATCTGTACTCGCGTAAACTATCGGCCTTCATGGTATGTGGAGGTGACAGGGTTTGCTTCATCGGATGCAGTTGAAGTGGATATGGATATATATATATATAATTCATGATAAAGATGTAGAACCATGGATCTGTACTTGCGTAAACTATCGGACTTCATGGTATGTGGAGGTGACAGGGTTTGCTTCTTTGAATGCAGTTGAAGTGGATATCAATATATATATATATATATATTTCATGAAAATAATGTGAAACCATGGATCTGTACTCTCGTAAACTATCGGCCTTCATGGTATGTGGAGGTGACAGGGTTTGCTTCATCGGATGCAGTTGAAGTGGATATGGATATATATATATATAATTCATGATAAAGATGTAGAACCATGGATCTGTACTTGCGTAAACTATCGGACTTCATGGTATGTGGAGGTGACAGGGTTTGCTTCTTCGAATGCAGTTGAAGTGGATATGAATATATATATATATATATATATTTCATGAAAATAATGTGAAACCATGGATCTGTACTCTCGTAAACTATCGGCCTTCATGGTATGTGGAGGTGACAGGGTTTGCTTCTTCGAATGCAGTTAAAGTGGATATGGATATATATATATATTTCATGATAAAGATGTAGAACCATGGATCTGTACTTGCGTAAACTATCGGACTTCATGATATGTGGAGGTGACAGGGTTTGCTTCTTCGAATGCATTTGAAGTGGATATGGATATATATATATATATAATTCATGATAATGATGTGAAGCCATGCATCTGTACTCGCGTAAACTATCGGCCTTCATGGTATGTGGAGGTGACAAACTTTGCTTCTTCGAATGCAGTTGAAGTGGATATGAATATATATATATATATATTTCATGAAAATAATGTGAAACCATGGATCTGTACTCTCGTAAACTATCGGCCTTCATGGTATGTGGAGGTGACAGGGTTTGCTTCTTCGAATGCAGTTAAAGTGGATATGGATATATATATATATAATTCATGATAAAGATGTAGAACCATGGATCTGTACTTGCGTAAACTATCGGCCTCCATGGTATGTGGAGGTGACAAAGTTTGCTTCTTCGAGGGCAGTTGAAGTGGATATGAACATATATATATATATATATAATGATAATGATTTGAAGCCATGGATCTGTACTCGCGTAAACTATCGGACTTCATGGTATGTGGAGGTGACAGGTTTACTTCTTCGAGTGCACTTGAAGTGGATATGAATATATATATATATATATCCTGATTATGATGTGAATCCTTCGAACTGTACTCGCGTAAACTGTCGGCCTTCATGGTATGTGGAGTTGACAGGGTTTGCTTTTTCGAGTGAAATTGAAGTGGATATGAACATATATATATATATATATATCATGATAATGATG
Organism: Schistosoma japonicum; assembly: GCA_025215515.1. Classification (NCBI taxonomy): domain Eukaryota; kingdom Metazoa; phylum Platyhelminthes; class Trematoda; order Strigeidida; family Schistosomatidae; genus Schistosoma; species Schistosoma japonicum. The sequence goes on from CM046064.1 coordinate 48,648,980, forward strand.
TGAAGCCATGGATCTGTACTTGCGTAAACTATCGGACTTCATGGTATGTGGAGTTGACAGGGTTTGCTTTTTCGAGTGCACTTGAAGTGGATATGAATATATATATATATATATCCTGATTATGATGTGAATCCATTGAACTGTATTAGCGTAAACTATCGGCCTTCATGGTATGTGGAGTTGACAGGGTTTGCTTTTTCGAGTGAAATTGAAGTGGATATGAACATATATATATATATATCATGATAATGATGGGAATCCATGGAACTGTACTCGCGTAAACTATCGGCCTTCATGGTATGTGGAGTTGACAGGGTTTGCTTTTTCGAGAGCACTTAAAGTGGATATGAACATATATATATATATATATCATGATAATGATGTGAAGCCATGGATCTGTACTTGCGTAAACTATCGGACTTCATGGTATGTGGAGGTGATAGTGTTTGCTTCTTCGAGTGCATTTGAAGTGAATATGAATATATACATATGTATATTTCATGATAATGATGTGAATCCTTGGAACTGTACTTGCGTAAACTATCGGCCTTCATGGTATGTGGAGTTGACAGGGTTTGCTTTTTCGAGTGAAATTGAAGTGGATATGAACATATATATATATATATATCATGATAATGATGTGAATCCTTTGAACTGTACTCGCGTAAACTATCGGCCTTCATGGTAAGTGGAGTTGACAGAATTTGCTTTTTTGAGTGCACTTGAAGTGGATATGAACATATATATATATATATATCATGATAATGATGTGAATCCATTGAACTGTACTCGCGTAAACTATCGGCCTTCATGGTAAGTGGAGTTGACAGGGTTTGCTTTATCGAGTGCAATTGAAGTGCATATGAACATATATATATATATATCATGATAATGATGTAAAGGCATAGATATGTACTCGCGTAAGCTATCGGACTTCATGGTATGTGGAGTTGACAGGGTTTGCTTTTTCGAGAGAACTTGAAGTGGATATGAACATATATATATATATATATATATATCATGATAATGATGTGGAGCCATGGATCTGTACTCGCGTAAACTATCGAACTTCATGGTATGTGGAGTTGACAGGGTTTGCTTTTTTGAGTGCACTTGAAGTGGATATGAACATATATATATATATATATCATGATAATGATGTGAATCCATTGAACTGTACTCGCGTAAACTATCGGCCTTCATGGTAAGTGGAGTTGACAGGGTTTGCTTTATCGAGTGCAATTGAAGTGCATATGAACATATATATATATATATCATGATAATGATGTAAAGGCATAGATATGTACTCGCGTAAGCTATCGGCCTTCATGGTTTGTTGAGTTGACAGGGTTTGCTTTTTCGAGAGCACTTGAAGTGGATATGAATATATATATATATATATATATCATGATAATCATGTGAAGCCATGGATCTGTACTCGCGTAAACTATCAGACTTCATGGTATGTGGAGGTGACAAAGTTTGCTTTTTCGAATGCAGTTGAAGTGGATATGAACATATATATATATATTTCATGATAATGATGTGAAGCCATGGATCTGTACTTGCGTAATCTATCGGCCTTCATGGTATGTAAAGAAGACAGTGTTTGCTTTTTCGAGTGCATTTAAAGAGGATATGAATGTATATATATATTTCATGAAAATGATGTGAATCCATGGAACTGTATTCGCGTAAACTATCGAACTTCATGGTATGTGGAGGTGATAGTGTTTGCTTCTTCGAGTGCATTTGAAGTGAATATGAATATATACATATGTATATTTCATGATAATGATGTGAATCCATGGAACTGTACTTGCGTAAACTATCGGCCTTCATGGTATGTGGAGTTGACAGGGTTTGCTTTTTCGAGAGCACTTGAAGTGGATATGAACATATATATATATATATATATATATATATATCATGATAATGATGTGGAGCCATGGATCTGTACTCGCGTAAACTATCGAACTTCATGGTATGTGGAGTTGACAGGGTTTGCTTTTTCGAGTGCTCTTGAAGTGGATATGAACATATATATATATATATATCATGATAATGATGTGAATCCATTGAACTTTACTAGCGTAAACTATCGGCCTTCATGGTATGTGGAGTTGACAGGGTTTGCGTTATCGAGTGCAATTGAAGTGCATATGAACATATATATATATATATCATGATAATGATGTAAAGGCATAGATCTGTACTCGCTTAAGCTATCGGCCTTCATGGTATGTGGAGTTAACAGGGTTTGCTTTTTCGAGTGCACTTGAAGTGTATATGAACATTTATATATATATATCATGATAATCATGTGAAGCCATGGATCTGTACTCGCGTAAACTATCAGACTTCATGGTATGTGGAGGTGACAGGGTTTGCTTCTTCGAGTGCAGTTGAAGTGGATATGAACATATATATATATATTATGATAATGATGTGAAGCCATGGATCTGTAACTGCGTAATCTATCGGCCTTCATGGTATGTAAAGAAGACAATGTCTGCTTTTTCGAGTGCATTTGAAGAGGATATGAATGTATATATATATTTCATGATAATGATGTGAATCCATGGAACTGTATTCGCGTAAACTATCGGCCTTCATGGTATGTGGAGGTGATAGTGTTTGCTACTTCGAGTGCAGTTGAAGGATATATGAATATATATATATGTATATTTCATGATAATGATGTAAATCTATGGAACTGTACTCGCGTAAACTATCGGCCTTCATGGTATGTGGAGTTGACAGGGTTTGCTTTTTCGAGTGCACTCTAAGTGGATATAAATATATATATATATATCTCATGATAATGATGTGAAGCCATGGATCTGTAATCGCGTAAACTATCGGCCTTCATGGTATGTGGAGGTGACAGGGTCTGCTTTTAATAGTGCAGTTGAAGTGGATATGAATATATATATATATATATATATCCTGATTATGATGTGAATCCATTGAACTGTACTCGCGTAAACTGTCGGCCTTCATGGTATGTGCAGTTGACAGGGTTTGCTACTTCGAGTGCAGTTGAAGCGGATATGAATATATATATATATATCATAATAATCATGTGAAGCCATGGATCTGTACTCGCGTAAACTATCAGACTTCATGGTATGTGGAGGTGACAAAGTTTGCTTCTTCGAGTGCAATTGAAGTGGATATGAACATATATATATATAATTCATGATAATGATGTGATGCCATGGATCTGTACTTGCGTAATCTATCGGCCTTCATGGTATGTAATGATGACAGTGTTTGCTTTTTCGAGTGCAGTGAAAGCGGATATGAATATATATATATATCATAATAATCATGTGATGCCATGGATCTGTACTCGCGTAAACTATCAGACTTCATGGTATGTGGAGGTGACAAAGTTTGCTTTTTCGAGTGCATTTGAAGAGGATATGAATATATATATATGTATATTTCATGATAATGATGTGATGCCATGGATATGTACTTGCGTAATCTATCGGCCTTCATGGTATGTAAAGAAGACAGTGTTTGCTTTTTCGAGTGCATTTGAAGAGGATATGAATATATATATATGTATATTTCATGATAATGATGTGAAGCCATGGATCTGTACTCGCGTAAACTATCGGCCTTCATGGTATGTGGAGGTGACAGGCTTCGATATTTCGAATGCTGTTTAAATGGATATGAACATATATATATATATATATATTATGGTAATGATGTGAAACCATGGATCTGTACTCGCGTAAACTATCGGCCTTAATGGTATGTGGAGGTGACAGGGTTTGCTTCTTCGAATGCAGTTGAAGTGAATATGAATATATATATATATATATATTTCATGATAATGATGTGAAGCCATGGATCTGTACTCGGGTAAACTATCGGCCTTCATGGTATGTGAAGGTGACAGGGTTTGCCTCTTTAAATGCAGTTGAAGTGGATATGGATATATATTTATATAATTCATGATAAAGATGTAGAACCATGGATCTGTACATGCGTAAACTATCGGACTTCATGGTATGTGGAGGTGACAGGCTTTGATATTTCGAGTGCTGTTTAAATGGATATGAACATATATATATATATATAATGATAATGATTTGAAACCGTGGATCTGTACTCGCGTAAACTATCGGCTTTCATGGTATGTGGAGGTGACAGGGTTTGCTTTTTCGAGTGCAGTTGAAGTGGATATGAACATATATATATATATATATCTTGGTAATGATGTGAAACCATGGATCTTTACTTGAGTAAACTATCGGACTTCATGGTATGTGGAGGTGACAGGTTCACTTCTTCGAGTACACTTGGAGTGGATATGAATATATATATATATCCTGATTATGATGTGAATCCATTGAACTGTATTAGCGTAAACTATCGGACTTCATGGTATGTGGAGTTGACAGGGTTTGCTTTTTCGAGTGAAATTGAAGTGGATATGAACATATATATATATATATCTTGGTAATAATGTGAAACCATGGATCTTTACTTGAGTAAACTATCGGACTTCATGGTATGTGGAGGTGACAGGTTCACTTCTTCGAGTGCACTTGGAGTGGATATGAATATATATATATATCCTGATTATGATGTGAATCCATTGAACTGTATTAGCGTAAACTATCGGACTTCATGGTATGTGGAGTTGACAGGGTTTGCTTTTTCGAGTGCAGTTGAAGTGGATATGAACATATATATATATATATATATCTTGGTAATGATGTGAAACCATGGATCTTAACTTGAGTAAACTATCGGACTTCATGGTATGTGGAGGTGACAGGTTCACTTCTTCGAGTGCACTTTGAGTGGATATGAATATATATATATATCCTGATTATGATGTGAATACATTGAACTGTATTAGCGTAAACTATCGGACTTCATGGTATGTGGAGTTGACAGGGTTTGCTTTTTCGAGTGAAATTGAAGTGGATATGAACATAAATATATATATATCTTGGAAATGATGTGAAACCATGGATCTTTACTTGAGTAAACTATCGGACTTCATGGTATGTGGAGGTGACAGGTTCACTTCTTCGAGTGCACTTGGAGTGGATATGAATATATATATATCCTGATTATGATGTGAATCCATTGAACTGTACTCGCGTAAACTGTCGGCCTTCATAGTATGTGGAGTTGACAGGGTTTGCTTTTTCGAGTGCAGTTGAAGCGGATATGAATATATATATATATATCATGAAAATCATGTGAAGCCATGGATCTGTACTTGCGTAATCTATCGGCCTTCATGGTATGTGGAGGTGATAGTGTTTGCTACTTTGAGTGCAGTTGAAGGATATATGAATATATATATATGTATATTTCATGATAATGATATGAATCCATGGAACTGTACTCGCGTAAACTATCGTCCTTCATGGTATGTGGAGTTGACAGTGTTTGCTTTTTCGAGTGCATTTAAAGAGGATATGAATGTATATATATATTTCATGATAATGATGTGAATCCATGGAACTGTATTCGCGTAAACTATCGGACTTCATGGTATGTGGAGGTGATAGTGTTTGCTACTTCGAGTGCAGTTGAAGGATATATGAATATATATATGTATATTTCATGATAATGATGTGAATCCATGGAACTGTATTCGCGTATACTATCGTCCTTCATGGTATGGGGAGTTGACAGGGTTTGCTTTTTCTAGTGCACTCTAAGTGGATGTAAATATATATATATATATATCTCATGATAATGATGTGAAGCCATGGATCTGTACTCGCGTAAACTATCGGCCTTCATGGTATGTGTAGGTGACAGGCTTTGATATTTCGAGTGCTGTTTAAATGGATATGAACATATATATATATATATATATCTTGGTAATGATGTGAAACCATGGATCTGTACTTGCGTAAACTATCGGACTTCATGGGATGTGGGGGTGACAGGGTTTGCTTCTTCGAGTGCAGTTGAAGTGGATATGAACATATATATATATAAATCATGATAATGATGTGAAGCCATGCATCTGTACTTGCGTAAACTATCGGCCTTCATGGTATGTGGAGGTGACAGGGTTTGCTTCTTCGAATGCAGTTGAAGTGGAAATGAATATATATATATATATATTTCATGAAAATAATGTAAAACCATGGATCTGTACTCGCGTAAACTATCGGCCTTCATGGTATGTGGAGGTGACAGGGTTTGCTTCTTCGAATGCAGTTGAAGTGGATATGAATATATATATATATATATTTCATGATAATGATGTGAAGCCATGTATCTGTACTCGCGTTAACTATCGGCCTTCATGGTATGTGGAGGTGACAGGGTTTGCTTCTTCGAGTGCAGTTGAAGTGGATATGAACATATATATATATATATATATTTCATGATAATGATGTGAAGCCATGGATCTGTACTCGCTTAAACTATCGGACTTCATGGTATGTGGAGGTGACAGGGTTTGCTTCTTCGAGTGCAGTTGAAGTACAAATGAACATATATATATATATATATATATCTTTGTAATGATGTGAAACCATGGATCTGTACTTGAGTAAACTATCGGACTTCATGGTATGTGGAGGTGACAGGGTTTGCTTTTTCGAGTGCAGTTGAAGCGGATATGAATATATATATATATATCATGAAAATCATATGAAGCCATGGATCTGTACTCGCGAAAACTATCAGACTTCATGGTATGTGGAGGTGACAAAGTTTGCTTTTTCGAATGCAGTTGAAGTGGATATGAAAATATATATATATATTTCATGATAATGATGTGAAGCCATGGATCTTTACTTGCGTAATCTATCGGCCTTCATGGTATGTGGAGGTGATAGTGTTTGCTACTTCGAGTGCAGTTGAAGGATATATGATTATATATATATGTATATTTCATGATAATGATGTGAATCCATGGAACTGTACTCGCGTAAACTATCGTCCTTCATGGTATGTGTAGGTGACAGTGTTTGCTTTTTCGAGTGCATTTAAAGAGGATATGAATGTATATATATATTTCATGATAATGATGTGAATTCATGGAACTGTATTCGCGTAAACTATCGGACTTCATGGTATGTGGAGGTGATAGTGTTTGCTACTTCGAGTGCAGTGGAAGGATATATGAATATATATATATGTATATTTCAGGATAATGATGTGAATCCATGGAACTGTATTCGCGTAAACTATCGTCCTTCATGGTATGTGGAGTTGACAGGGTTTGCTTTTTCTAGTGCACTCTAAGTTGATGTAAATATATATATATATATATCTCATGATAATGATGTGAAGCCATGTATCTGTACTCGCGTTAACTATCGGCCTTCATGGTATGTGGAGGTGACAGGGTTTGCTTCTTCGAGTGCTGTTTAAATGGATATGAACATATATATATATATATATCTTGGTAATGATGTGAAACCATGGATCTGTACTTGCGTAAACTATCGGACTTCATGGGATGTGGGGGTGACAGGGTTTGCTTCTTCGAGTGCAGTTGAAGTGGATATGAACATATATATATATAATTCATGATAATGATGTGAAGCCATGCATCTGTACTCGCGTAAACTATCGGCCTTCATGGTATGTGGAGGTGACAGGGTTTGCTTCATCGAATGCAGTTGAAGTGGAAATGAATATATATATATATATATATTTCATGAAAATAATGTAAAATCATGGATCTGTACTCGCGTAAACTATCGGCCTTCATGGTATGTGGAGGTGACAGGGTTTGCTTCTTCGAATGCAGTTGAAGTGGATATGAATATATATATATATATTTCATGATAATGATGTGAAGCCATGTACCTGTACTCGCGTTAACTATCGGCCTTCATGGTATGTGGAGGTGACAGGGTTTGCTTCTTCGAGTGCAGTTGAAGTGGATATGAACATATATATATATATATATTTCATGATAATGAAGTGAAGCAATGGATCTGTACTCGCTTAAACTATCGGACTTCATGGTATGTGGAGGTGACAGGGTTTGCTTCTTCGAGTGCAGTTGAAGTACAAATGAACATATATATATATATATATATATCTTTGTAATGATGTGAAACCATGGATCTTTACTTGAGTAAACTATCGGACTTCATGGTATGTGGAGGTGACAGGGTTTGCTTCTTCGAATGCATTTGAAGTGGATATGAATATATATATATATATATATATTTCATGATAATGATGTGAAGCCATGTATCTGTACTCGCGTAAACTATCGGCCTTCATGGTATGTGGAGGTGACAGGGTTTGATTCTTCGAATGCAGTTGAAGTGAATATGATAATATATATATATATTTCATAATAATGATGTGAAGCCATGGATCTGTACTCGCGTAAACTATCGGCCTTCATGGTATGTGGAGGTGACAGGGTTTGCTTCTTTGAATGCAGTTGAAGTGAATATGATAAAATATATATATATTTCATGATAATGATGTGAAGCCATGGATCTGTACTCGCGTAAACTATCGGCCTTCATGGTATGTGGAGTTGAGAGGGTTTGCTTTTTCGAGTGCACTTGAAGTGGATATAAACATATATATATATATATCATGATAATGATGTGAAACCATGGATCTGTACTCGCGTAAACTATCAGACTTCATGGTATGTGGAGGTGACAGGGTTGGCTTCTTCGAATGCAGTTGAAGTGAATATGATAATATATATATATATATCATGATAATGATGTGAAACCATGGATCTGTACTCGCGTAAACTATCAGACTTCATGGTATGTGGAGGTGACAGGGTTGACTTCTTCGAATGCAGTTGAAGTGGATATGAATATATATATATATATATATTTCATGATAATGATGTGAAGCCATGGATCTGTACTCGCGTAAACTATCGGACTTCATGGTATGTGGAGGTGACAGGGTTTGCTTCTTCGAGTGCAGTTGAAGTACAAATGAACATATATATATATATATATATCTTGGTAGTGATGTGAAACCATGGATCTTTACTTGAGTAAACTATCGGACTTCATGGTATGTGGAGGTGACAGGGTTTGCTTCTTCGAGTGCAGTTGAAGTACAAATGAACATATATATATATATATATCTTTGTAATGATGTGAAACCATGGATCTTTAGTTGAGTAAACTATCGGACTTCATGGTATGTGGAGGTGACAGGGTTTGCTTCTTCGAGTGCAATTGAAGTGGATATGAACATATATATATATATTTCATGATAATGATGTGAAGCCATGGATCTGTACTCGCGTAAACTATCGGCCTTCATGGTATGTGGAGGTGACAGGGTTTGCTTCTTCGAATGCAGTTGAAGTGATTATGATAATATATATATATATTTCATGATAATGATGTGAAGCCATGGATCTGTACTCGCGTAAACTATCGGCCTTCATGGTATGTGGAGTTGACAGGGTTTGCTTTTTCGAGTGCACTTGAAGTGGATATAAACATATATATATATATATATCATGATAATGATGTGAAACCATGGATCTGTACTCGCGTAAACTATCAGACTTCATGGTATGTGGAGGTGACAGGGTTGGCTTCTTCGAATGCAGTTGAAGTGGATATGAATATATATATATATATTTCATGATAATGATGTGAAGCCATGTATCTGTACTCGCGTAAACTATCGGCCTTCATGGTATGTGGAGGTGACAGGGTTTGCTTCTTCGAGTGCAGTTGAAGTGGATATAACCATATATATATATATATATATCATGATAATGATGTGAAGCCATGGATCTGTACTCGCGTAAACTATCGGACTTCATGGTATGTGGAGGTGACAGGGTTTGCTTCTTCGAGTGCAGTTTAAGTACAAATGAACATATATATATATATATATATATATCTTGGTAATGATGTGAAACCATGGATCTTTACTTGAGTAAACTATCGGACTTCATGGTATGTGGAGGTGACAGGGTTTGCTTTTTCGAATGCAGTTGAAGTGCATATGAATATATATATATATATATATTTCATGATAATGATGTGAAGCCATGGATCTGTACTCGCGTAAACTATCGGCCTTCATGGTATGTGAAGGTGACAGGGTTTGCTTCTTCGAGTGCAGTTGAAAAATGGAATTAAATATATATATATATATTTCATGATAATGATGTGAAGCCATGGATCTGTACTCGCGTAAACTATCGGCCTTCATGGTATGTGGAGTTGACAGGGTTTGCTTTTTCGAGTGCACTTGAAGTGGATATAAACATATATATATATCATGATAATGATGTGAAACCATGGATCTGTACTCGCGTAAACTATCAGACTTCATGGTATGTGGAGGTGACAGGGTTTGCTTTTCCGAAGGCAGTTGAAGTGGATATGAACATATATATATATATTTCATGATAATGATGTGAAGCCATCGATCTGTACTCTCGTAAACTATCGGATTTCATGGTATGTGGGGGTGACAAAGTTTGCTTATTCGAGTGCAGTTGAAGTGGATATGAACATATATATATATATATATATCTTGGTAACGATGTGAAGCCATGCATCTGTACTCGCGTAAACTATCGGCCTTCATGGTATGTGGAGGTGACAGGGTTTGCTTCTGCGAGTGCAGTTGAAGTGAATATGTATATATATATATATATATATATCATGATAATGATGTGGAACCATATATTTGTATTCGCGTAACTATCGGCCTACATGGTATGTGAAGGTGACAGGGTTTGCTTCTTCGAATGCAGTTGAAGTGGATATGAATATATATATATATATATTTCATGATAATGATGTGAAGCCATGCATCTGTACTCGCGTAAACTATCGGCCTTCATGGTATGTGGAGGTGACAGGGTTCGCTTTTTCGAGTGCAGTTGAAGTGAATATGAATATATATATATATATTTCATGATAATGATGTGAAGCCATGGATCTGTACTTGCGTAAACTATCGGCCTTCATGGTATGTGGAGGTGACAGGGTTTGATTCTTCGATTGCATTTGAAATGGATATGAATATATATATATATAATTCATGATAAAGATGTAGAACCATGGATCTGTACTTGCGTAAACTATCGGACTTCATGGTATGTGGAGGTGACAAAGTTTGCTTCTTCGAATGCAGTTGTAGTGGATAGGAACATATATATATATATATATAATGATAATGATTTGAAGCCATGGATGTGTACTCGCGTAAACTATCGGACTTCATGGTATGTGGAGGTGACAGGGTTTGCTTCTTCGAGTGCAGTTGAAAAATGGAATTAAATATATATATATATTTCATGATAATGATGTGAAGCCATGGATATGTACTCGCGTAAACTATCGGCCTTCATGGTATGTGGAGGTGACAGGGTTTGCTTCTTCGAGTGCACTTGAAGTGGATATAAACATATATATATATATCATGATAATGATGTGAAACCATGGATCTGTACTCGCGTAAACTATCAGACTTCATGGTATGTGGAGGTGACAGGGTTTGCTTTTCCGAAGGCAGTTGAAGTGGATATGAACATATATATATATATTTCATGATAATGATGTGAAACCATGGATCTGTACTCGCGTAAACTATCGGATTTCATGGTATGTGGGGGTGACAAAGTTTGCTTATTCGAGTGCAGTTGAAGTGGATATGAACATATATATAAATATATATATCTTGGTAACGATGTGAAGCCATGCATCTGTACTCGCGTAAACTATCGGCCTTCATGGTATGTGGAGGTGACAGGGTTTGCTTCTGCGAGTGCAGTTGAAGTGAATATGTATATATATATATATATATATCATGATAATGATGTGGAACCATATATTTGTATTCGCGTAACTATCGGCCTACATGGTATGTGAAGGTGACAGGGTTTGCTTCTTCGAATGCAGTTGAAGTGGATATGAATATATATATATATATATATTTCATGATAATGATGTGAAGCCATGCATCTGTACTCGCGTAAACTATCGGCCTTCATGGTATGTGGAGGTGACAGGGTTTGCTTCTTCGAGTGCATTTGTAGTGGAAAAGAATTTATTTATATATTTCATGATAATGATGTGAAGTCATGGATCTGTACTCGCGTAAACTATCGGCCTTCATGGTATGTGGAGGTGACAGGGTTTGCTTCTTCGATTGCAGTTGAAGTGGATATGAATATATATATATATAATTCATGATAAAGATGTAGAACCATGGATCTGTACTTGCGTAAACTATCGGACTTCATGGTATGTGGAGGTGACAAAGTTTGCTTCTTCGAATGCAGTTGTAGTGGATAGGAACATATATATATATATATATATAATGATAATGATTTGAAGCCATGGATGTGTACTCGCGTAAACTATCGGACTTCATGGTATGTGGAGGTGACAGGGTTTGCTTCTTCGAGTGCAGTTGAAGTACAAATGAACATATATATATATATATATATCTTGGTAGTGATGTGAAACCATGGATCTTTACTTGAGTAAACTATCGGACTTCATGGTATGTGGAGGTGACAGGGTTTGCTTCTTCGAGTGCAGTTGAAGTACAAATGAACATATATATATATATATCTTTGTAATGATGTGAAACCATGAATCTTTACTTGAGTAAACTATCGGACTTCATGGTATGTGGAGGTGACAGGGTTTGCTTCTTCGAGTGCAATTGAAGTGGATATGAACATATATATATATATTTCATGATAATGATGTGAAGCCATGGATCTGTACTCGCGTAAACTATCGGCCTTCATGGTATGTGGAGGTGACAGGGTTTGCTTCTTCGAATGCAGTTGAAGTGAATATGATAATATATATATATATTTCATGATAATGATGTGAAGCCATGGATCTGTACTCGCGTAAACTATCGGCCTTCATGGTATGTGGAGTTGACAGGGTTTGCTTTTTCGAGTGCACTTGAAGTGGATATAAACATATATATATATATATCATGATAATGATGTGAAACCATGGATCTGTACTCGCGTAAACTATCAGACTTCATGGTATGTGGAGGTGACAGGGTTGGCTTCTTCGAATGCAGTTGAAGTGGATATGAATATATATATATATATATTTCATGATAATGATGTGAAGCCATGTATCTGTACTCGCGTAAACTATCGGCCTTCATGGTATGTGGAGGTGACAGGGTTTGCTTCTTCGAGTGCAGTTAAAGTGGATATGAACATATATATATATATATCATGATAATGATTTGAAGCCATGGATCTGTACTCGCGTAAACTATCGGCCTTCATGGTATGTGGAGGTGACAGGGTTTGCTTCTTCGAGTGCAGTTGAAGTACATATGAACATATATATATATATATATATCTTGGTAATGATGTGAAACCATGGATCTTTACTTGAGTAAACTATCGGACTTCATGGTATGTGGAGGTGACAGGGTTTGCTTTTTCGAATGCAGTTGAAGTGGATATGAATATATATATATATATATATTTCATGATAATGATGTGAAGCCATGGATCTGTACTCGCGTAAACTATCGGCCTTCATGGTATGTGGAGGTGACATGGTTTGCTTCTTCGAGTGCAGTTGAAAAATGGAATTAAATATATATATATATTTCATGATAATGATGTGAAGCCATGGATCTGTACTCGCGTAAACTATCGGCCTTCATGGTATGTGGAGTTGACAGGGTTTGCTTTTTCGAGTGCACTTGAAGTGGATATAAACATATATATATATATCATGATAATGATGTGAAACCATGGATCTGTACTCGCGTAAACTATCAGACTTCATGGTATGTGGAGGTGACAGGGTTTGCTTTTCCGAAGGCAGTTGAAGTGGATATGAACATATATATATATATTTCATGATAATGAAGTGAAGCCATAGATCTGTACTCGCGTAAACTATCGGATTTCATTGTATGTGGGGGTGACAAAGTTTGCTTATTCGAGTGCAGTTGAAGTGGATATGAACATATATATATATATATATCTTGGTAAGGATGTGAAGCCATGCATCTGTACTCGCGTAAACTATCGGCCTTCATGGTATGTGGAGGTGACAGGGTTTGCTTCTGCGAGTGCAGTTGAAGTGAATATGTATATATATATATATATATATCATGATAATAATGTGGAACCATATATTTGTATTCTCGTAACTTTCGGCCTACATGGTATGTGAAGGTGACAGGGTTTGCTTCTTCGAATGCAGTTGAAGTGGATATGAATATATATATATATATATATTTCATGATAATGATGTGAAGCCATGCATCTGTACTCGCGTAAACTATCGGCCTTCATAATATGTGGAGGTGACAGGGTTTGCTTCTTCGAATGCAGTTGAAGTGAATATGAATATATATATATATATTTCATGATAATGATGTGAAGCCATGCATCTGTACTCGCGTAAACTATCGGCCTTCATGGTATGTGGAGGTGACAGGGTTTGCTTCTTCGATTGCAGTTGAAGTGGATATGAATACATATATATATAATTCATGATAAAGATGTAGAACCATGGATCTGTACTTGCGTAAACTATCGGACTTCATGGTATGTGGAGGTGACAAAGTTTGCTTCTTCGAATGCAGTTGTAGTGGATAGGAACATATATATATATATATATAATGATAATGATTTGAAGCCATGGATGTGTACTCGCGTAAACTATCGGCCTTCATGGTATGTGGAGGTGACAGGGTTTGCTTCTTCGATTGCAGTTGAAGTGGATATGAATACATATATATATAATTCATGATAAAGATGTAGAACCATGGATCTGTACTTGCGTAAACTATCGGACTTCATGGTATGTGGAGGTGACAAAGTTTGCTTCTTCGAATGCAGTTGTAGTGGATAGGAACATATATATATATATATATAATGATAATGATTTGAAGGCATGGATCTCTACTCGCGTAAACTATCGGCCTACATGGTATGTGGAGGTGACAGGGTTTGCTTCTTTAAATGCAGTTGAAGTGGATATGGATATATATATATATAATTCATGATAAAGATGTGGAACCATGGATCAATACTTGCGTAAACTATCGGACTTCATGGTATGTGGAGGTGACAGGTTTACTTCTTCGAGTGCACTTGAAGTGGATATGAATATATATATATATATATATATATATATCCTGATTATGATGTGAATCCATTGAACTGTACTCGCGTAAACTGTCGGCCTTCATGGTATGTGGAGTTGACAGGGTTTGCTTTTTCGAGTGAAATTGAAGTGGATATTAACATATATATATATATATATATCATGATAATGATGTGAAGCCATGGATCTGATCTCGCGTAAACTATCGGACTTCATGGTATGTGGAGGTGACAAAGTTTGCTACTTCGAGTGCAGTTAAAGTGAATATGAACATATATATATGTATATTTCATGATAATGATTTGAAGCCATGGATCTGTACTCACGTAAACTATCGGTCTTCATGGTATGTGGAGGTGACAGGGTTTGCTTCTTCGAGTGCAGTTGTAGTGGATATGAACATATATATATATATATCATTATAATGATGTGAAGCCATGGATCTGTACTCGCGTGAACTTTCGGACTTCATGGTATGTGGAGGTGACAGGGTTTGCTTCTCCGAATGCAGTTGAAGTGGATATGAATATATATATATATATATATTTCATGATAATGATGTGAAGCCATTGATCTATACTCGCGTAAACTAACGGACTTCATGGTATGTGGAGTTGACAGGGTTTGCTTTTTCGAGTGCATTTGAAGTGGATATGAATATATATATATATATATATATATATATATCCTGATTTTGATGTGAATCCATTGAACTGTACTCGCGTAAACTATCGGCCTTCATGGTATGTGGAGTTGACAGGGTTTGCTTTTCCGAATGCAGTTGAAGTGGATATGGATATATATATATATATAATTCATGATAATGATGTGAAGCCATGGATCTGTACTCGCGTAAACTATCGGACTTCATGGAATGTGGAGGTGACAGCGTTTGCTTCTTTATATGCAGTTGAAGTGGATATGGATATATATATATTATTCATTCTCAAGATGTAGAATCATGGATCTGTACTTGCGTAAATTATCGGACTTCATGGTATGTGGAGGTGACAAAGTTTGCTTCTTCTAGTGTAGTTGAAGTGAATATGAACCTATATATATATATATATCATGATAATGATTTGAAGCCATGGATCTGTACTCGCGTAAACTTTCGGACTTCATGGTAAGTGGAGGTGACAAAGTTTGCTTCTTCGAGTGCAGTTGAAGTGGATATGAACATATATATATATATATATATCTTGGTAAAGATGTGAAACCATGGATCTGTACTCGCGTAAACTATCGGCTTTCATGGTATGTGGGGGTGACAGGGTTTGCTTCTTTATATGCAGTTGAAGTGGATATGGATATATATATATAATTCATGATCAAGATGTAGAATCATGGATCTGTACTTGCGTAAACTATCGGACTTCATGGTATGTGGAGGTGACAAAGTTTGCTTCTTCGAGTGTAGTTGAAGTGGATATGAATATATATATATATATCCTGATTATGATGTGAATCCATTGAACTGTACTCGCGTAAACTGTCAGCCTTCATGGTATGTGGAGTTGACAGGGTTTGCTTTTCCGAATGCAGTTGAAGTGGATATGAACATATATATATATATATCATGATAATGATGTGAAGCCATGGATCTGTACTCGCGTAAACTATCGGACTTCATGGTATGTGGAGTTGACAGGGATTGCTTCTTCGAAAGCAGTTGAAGTGGATATGAACATATATATATATATATCATGATAATGATGTGAAGCCATGGATCTGTACTTGCGTAAACTATCGGCCTTCATGGTATGTGAAGAAGGCAGGTTTTGCTTTTTCGAGTGCAGTTAAGGCGGATATGAACATATATATATATATTTCATGATAATGATGTGAATCTATGGAACTGTACTCGCGATAACTATCGGCCTTCATGGTATGTGGAGTTGACAGGGTTTGCTTTTTCGAGTGCACTTGAAGTGGATAAGAACATATATATATATATATCTTGGTAATGATGTGAAACCATGCATCTGTACTCGCGTAAACTATCGGACTTCATGGTATGTGGAGGTGACAGGGTTTGCTTCTTTATATGCAGTTGAAGTGGATATGGATATATATATATAATTCATGATCAAGATGTAGAATCATGGATCTGTACTTGCGTAAACTATCGGACTTCATGGTATGTGGAGGTGACAAAGTTTGCATCTTCGAGTGTAGTTGAAGTGGATATGAACATATATATATATATATATCATGATAATGATTTGAAGGCATGGATGTGTACTCGCGTAATCTATCGGACTTCATGGTATGTGGAGTTGACAGGGTTTGCTTCTTCGAGTGCAGTTGAAGTGGATATGAACATATATTTATATATATATATATCTTGGTAAAGATGTGAAACCATGGATCTGTACTCGCGTAAACTATCGGACTTCATGGTATGTGGAGGTGACAGGGTTTGCTTCTTTATATGCAGTTGAAGTGGATATGGATATATGTATATAATTCATGATCAAGATGTAGAATCATGGATCTGTACTTGCGTAAACTTTTGGACTTCATTGTATGTGGAGGTGACAAAGATTGCTTCTTCGAGTGTAGTTGAAGTGGATATGAATATATATATATATATATATATCCTGATTATGATGTGAATCCATTGAACTGTACTCGCGTAAACTGTCGGCCTTCATGGTATGTGGAGTTGACAGGGTTTGCTTTTTCGAGTGAAATTGAAGTGGATATGAACATATATACATATATATATCATGATACTGATGTGAAGCCATGGATCTGTACTCGCGTAAACTATCGGACTTCATGGTATGTGGAGTTGAAAGTGTTTGCTTTTTCGAGTGCACTTGAAGTGGATATGAATATATATATATATATCCTGATTATGATGTGAATCCATTGAACTGTATTAGCGTAAACTATCGGCCTTCATGGTATGTGGAGTTGACTGAGTTTGCTTTTTCGAGTGAAATTGAAGTGGATATGAACATATATATATATATATCATGATAATGATGTGAAGCCATGGATCTGTACTCGCGTAAAATATCGGACTTCATGGTATGTGGAGGTGACAGGGTTTGCTTTTTCGAGTGCACTTGAAGCGTATATAAATATATATATATATATGCTGATCATGATGTGAATCCATTGAACTGTACTCGCGTAAACTATCGGCCTTCATGGTATGTGGAGTTGACAAGGTTTGCTTTTTCGAGTGAAATTGAAGTGGATATGAACATATATATATATATCATGATAATGATTTGAAGCCATGGATCTGTACTCGCGTAAACTATCGGACTTCATGGTATGTGGAGGTGACAGGGTTTGCTTCTTCGAGTGCAGTTGAAGTGGATATGAACATATATATATATATATATCTTCGTAATGATGTGAAACCATGGATCTTTACTTGAGTAAACTATCGGACTTCATGGTATGTGGAGGTGACAGTGTTTGCTTCTTCGAGTGCAGTTGAAGTGGATATGAACATATATATATACATATCATGATAATGATGTGAATCCATTGAACTGTATTCGCGTAACTATCGGACTTCATGGTATGTGGAGGTGACAGGGTTTGCTTCTTTATATGCAGTTGAAGTGGATATGGATATATGTATATAATTCATGATCAAGATGTAGAATCATGGATCTGTACTTGCGTAAACTTTTGGACTTCATTGTATGTGGAGGTGACAAAGTTTGCTTCTTCGAGTGTAGTTGAAGTGGATATGAATATATATATATATATATATCCTGATTATGATGTGAATCCATTGAACTGTACTCGCGTAAACTGTCGGCCTTCATGGTATGTGGAGTTGACAGGGTTTGCTTTTTCGAGTGAAATTGAAGTGGATATGAACATATATACATATATATATCATGATAATGATGTGAAGCCATGGATCTGTACTCGCGTAAACTATCGGACTTCATGGTATGTGGAGTTGAAAGTGTTTGCTTTTTCGAGTGCACTTGAAGTGGATATGAATATATATATATATATCCTGATTATGATGTGAATCCATTGAACTGTATTAGCGTAAACTATCGGCCTTCATGGTATGTGGAGTTGACTGAGTTTGCTTTTTCGAGTGAAATTGAAGTGGATATGAACATATATATATATATATCATGATAATGATGTGAAGCCATGGATCTGTACTCGCGTAAAATATCGGACTTCATGGTATGTGGAGGTGACAGGGTTTGCTTTTTCGAGTGCACTTGAAGCGTATATAAATATATATATATATATATGCTGATCATGATGTGAATCCATTGAACTGTACTCGCGTAAACTATCGGCCTTCATGGTATGTGGAGTTGACAAGGTTTGCTTTTTCGAGTGAAATTGAAGTGGATATGAACATATATATATATATCATGATAATGATTTGAAGCCATGGATCTGTACTCGCGTAAACTATCGGACTTCATGGTATGTGGAGGTGACAGGGTTTGCTTCTTCGAGTGCAGTTGAAGTGGATATGAACATATATATATATATATATCTTCGTAATGATGTGAAACCATGGATCTTTACTTGAGTAAACTATCGGACTTCATGGTATGTGGAGGTGACAGTGTTTGCTTCTTCGAGTGCAGTTGAAGTGGATATGAACATATATATATACATATCATGATAATGATGTGAATCCATTGAACTGTATTCGCGTAACTATCGGCCTTCATGGTATGTGGAGTTGACAGGGTTTGCTTTTTCGAGTGCACTTGAAGTGGATATGAATATATATATATATATATATATATATATACTGATTTTGATGTGATTCCATTGAACTGTACTCGCGTAAACTATCGGACTTCATGGTATGTGAAGTTGACAGGGTTTGCTTCTTCGAGTGCAGTTGAAGTGGATATGAACATATATATATATATATATCTTGGTAATGATGTGAAGCCATGGATCTGTATTCGCGTAAACTATCGGCCTTCATGGTATGTGGAGGTGACAGGGTTTGCTCCTTTCGAGTGCAGTTAAAGTGGATATAAACATATATATATATATTACATGATAATGATGTGAAGCCATGGATCTGTACCCGCGTAAACTATTGGCCTTCATGGTATGTGGAGTTGACAGGGTTTGCTTTTTCGAGTGCACTTGAAGTGGATATGAGTATATATATATATATACTGATTTTAATGTGATTCCATTGAACTGTACTCGCGTAAACTATCGGCCTTCATGGTATGTGGAGTTGACAGGGTTTGCTTTTTCGAGTGCACTTGAAGTGGATATAAACATATATATATATATATCATGATAATGATGTGAAGCCATGGATCTGTACTCGCGTAAACTATCGGACTTCATGGTATGTGGAGGTGACTGGGTTTGCTTTTCCGAATGCAGTTGAAGTGGATATAAACATATATATATATATATTTCACGATAATGATGTGAAGCCATGGATCTGTACTCGCGTAAACTATCGGCCTTCATGGTATGTGGAGGTGACAGGGTTTGCTTCTTCGAATGCAGTTGAAGTGTATATGAACATATATATATATATTTCATGATAATGATGTGAAGCCATGTATCTGTACTTGCGTAAACTATCGGACTTCATGGTATGTGAAAATGGCAGGGTTTGCTTTTTCGAGTGCAGTTGAAGCGGATATGAACATATATATATATATATTTCATGATAATGATGTGAAGCCATGGATCTGTACTCGCGTAAACTATAGGACTTCATGGTATGTAGAGGTGATAGTGTTTGCTACTTCGAGTGCAGTTGAAGTGAATATGAATATATATATATATGTATATTTCATGATAATGATGTGAATGTATGGAACTGTACTCGCGTAAACTATCGGCTTTCATGGTATGTGGAGTTGACAGGGTTTGCTTCTTCGAATGCATTTGAAGTGGATATGAATATATATTAATGTATATTTCATGATAATGATGTGAATCCATGGAACTGTACTTGCGTAAACTATCGGCCTTCATGGTATGTGGAGGTGACTGGGTTTGCTTTTTCGAGTGCAGTTGAAGCGGATATGAATGTATATATATATTTCATGATAATGATGTGAAGCCATGGAACTGTATTCGCGTAAAATATAGGACTTCATGGTATGTGGAGGTGATAGTGTGTGCTACTTCGAGTGCAGTTGAAGTGAATATGAATATATATATATGTATATTTCATGATAATGATGTGAATCCATGTATCTGTACTCGCGTAAACTATCGGCCTTCATGGTATGTGGAGTTGACAGGGTTTGCTTTTTCGAGTGCACTTGAAATGGATATAAACTTAAATATATATATCTCATGATAATGATGTGAAGCCATGGATCAGTTCTCGCGTAAACTATCGGCCTTCATGGTATGTGGAGGTGACAGGCTTTGATTTTTCGAGTGCTGTTTAAAAGGATATGAACATATATATATATATATCTTGGTAATGATGTGAAACCAATGATCAGTACTTGCGTAAACTATCGGCCTACATGGTATGTGGAGGTGACAGGGTTTGCATCTTTAAATGCAGTTGAAGTGGATATGGATATATATATATATAATTCATGATAAAGATGTGGAACCATGGATCAATACTTGCGTAAACTATCGGACTTCATGGTATGTGGAGGTGACAGAGTTTGCTTTTTCGAGTGCAGTTGAAGTGGATATGAACATATATATATATAATTCATGATTATGATGTGAAGCCATGCATCTGTTCTCGCGTATACTATCGGCCTTCATGGTATGTGGAGGTGACAGGGTTAGCTTCTGCGACTGCAGTTGAAGTGGATGCGAACATATATATATATATATTGCAAGATATTGCTGTGAAGGCATGGATCTGTAGTCGCGTTAAATATCGGACTTCATGGTATGTGGATGTGACAGAATTTGCTTATTCGAGTGCAGTTGAAGCGGATATGAATATATATATATATATTTCATGATAATGATGTGATGCCATGGATCTGTACTCGCTTAAACTATCGGCCTTCATGGTATGTGGAGGTGACATGGTTTGCTTTTTCGAATGCAGTTGAAGTGGATATGAATATATATATATATATATTTCATGATAATAATGTGAAGCCATGAATCTTTACTCGCGTAAAATATCGGCCTTCATGGTATGTGGAGTTGACAGGGTTTGCTTCTTTAAATGCAGTTGAAGTGGATATGGATATCTATATATATAAATCATGATAAAGATGTGGAACCATGGATCTGTTCTTGCGTAAACTATCGGCCTTCATGGTATGTGAAGGTGACAGGGTTTGCTTCTTCGAGTGCAGTTGAAGTGGATATGAACATATATATATATATATCATGATAATGATTTGAAGCCATGGATCTGTACTCGCGTAAACTATCGGACTTCATGGTATGTGGAGGTGACAGGGTTTGCTTCTTCGAATGCAGTTGAAGTACAAATGAACATATATATATATATATATCTTGGTAATGATGTGAAAACCATGGATCTTTACTTGAGTAAACTATCGGCCTTCATGGTATGTCGAGGTGACAGGGTTTGCTTCTTCGAATGCAGTTGAAGTGGATATGAACATATATATATATATTTCATGATAATGATGTGAAGCCATGGATCTGTACTCGCGTAAACTATCGGCCTTCATGGTATGTGGAGTTGACAGGGTTTGCTTTTTCGAGTGCACTTGAAGTGGATATAAACATATATATATATATATCATGATAATGATGTGAAGCCATGGAACTGTACTCGCGTGAACTCCCAGACTTCATGGTATGTGGAGGTGACAGGGTTTGCTTTTCCGAATGCAGTTGAAGTGGATATGAACATATATATATATATTTCATGATAATGATGTGAAGCCATGGATCTGTACTCGCGTAAACTATCGGACTTCATGGTATGTGGAGGTGACAGGGTTTGCTTCTTCGAGTGCAGTTGAAGTGGATATGAACATATATATATATATATATATTTTCGTAATGATGTGAAACCATGGACCTGTACTGGCGTATACTATCGGCCTTCATGGTATGTGGAAGTGACAGGGTTTGCTTCTTCGAATGCAGTTGAAGCGGATATGAATATATATATATATTTCATGATAATGATGTGAATTCATGGAACTGTATTCGCGTAAACTATCGGCCTCCATGGTATGTGGAGGTGATAGTGTTTGCTTCTTCGAAATCACTTGAAGTGGATATGAACATATATATATATATATATCATGATAATGATGTGAAGCCATGGATCTGTAGTCGCGTAAACTATCGGACTTCATGGTATGTGGAGTTGACAGGGTTTGCTTTTCCGAATGCAGTTGAAGTGGATATGAACATATATATATATATTTCATGATAATGATGTAAAGCCATGGACCTCTACTTGCGTAAACTATCGGCCTTCATGGTATGTGGAGGTGACAGGGTTTGCTTCTTCGAGTGCAGTTGAAGCGGATATGAATGTATATACATATTTCATGATAATGATATGAATCCATGGAACTGTATTCGCGTAAAATATCGGACTTCATGGTATGTGGAGGTAATAGTGTTTGCTTCTTCGAGTGCAGTTGAAGTGAATATAAATATATATATATGTATATTTCATGATAATGATGTGAAGGCATGGATCTGTATTCGCGTAAACTATCGGACTTCATGGTATGTGGAGGTGACAGGGTTTGCTTTTTCGAGTGCACTTGAAGAGGATATGAACATATATATATATATATATCATAATAATGATGTGGAGGCATGGATCTGAAGTCGCGTTAACTATCGGCCTTCATGGTATTTGGAAGTGACAGAATTTGCTTTTTCCAGTGCAGTTGAAGTGGATATGAATGTATATATATATATTTCATGATAATGATGTGAAGCCATGAATCTGTACTCGCGTAAACTATCGGCCTTCATGGTATGTGGAGGTGACAGTGTTTGCTTTTTCGAATGCAGTTGAAGTGAATATAAATATATATATATATATATTTCATAATAATGATGTGAAGCCATGGATCTGTACTCGCGTAAACTATCGAACTTCATGGAATGTGGAGTTGGCAGGGTTTGCTTTTTCGAGTGCACTTGAAGTGGATATGGATATATATATATATAATTCATGATAATGATGTGAAGACATGGATCTGTACTTGCATTAACTGTCGGCCTTCATAATATTTGAAGAAGACAGGGTTTGCTTCTTCGAATGCAGTTGAAGCGGATATAAATGTATATATATATTTCATGATAATGATGTGAAGCCATGGAACTGTATTCGCGTAAATTATCGGCCTTCATGGTATGTGGAGGTGATAGTGTTTGCTACTTCGAGTGCAGTTGAAGTGAATATGAATTTATATATATGTATATTTCATGATAATGATGTGAAGCCATGGATCTGTACTCGCGTAAACTATCGGCCTTCATGGTATGTGGAGGTGACAGGGTTTGCTTCTTCGAATGCAGTTGAAGTGGATATGGATATATATATATATATAATTCATGAAAAAGATGTAGAACCATGGATCTGTACTTGCGTAAACTATCGGACTTCATGGTATGTGGAGGTGACAAAGTTTGCTTCTTCGAAAGAAGTTGAAGTGGATATGAACATATATATATATTTCATGATAAAGATTTGAAGCCATGGAACTGTATTCGCGTAAACTATCGGACTTCATGGTATGTGGAGGTGATAGTGTTTGCTTATTCGAGTGCAGTTGAAGTGAATATGAATATATATATATGTATATTTCATGATAATTATGTGAATCCATGGAACTGTACTCGCGTAAACTATCGGCCTTCATGGTATGTGGAGTTGACACGGTTTGCTTTTTCGAGTGCACTTGAAGTGGATATAAACATATATATATATATATCATGATAATAATGTGAAGCCATGAATCTGTACTCGCGTAAACTATCGGATTTCATGGTATGTGGAGGTGACAGGCTTTGATACTTCGAGTGTTTTTTAAATGGATATGAAGATATATATATATTTATATATATATCCTGGTAATGATGTAAAACCATGGATCTGTACTTGCGTAAACTATCGGACTTCATGGGATGTGGAGGTGACAGGGTTATCTTTTACGAGTGCAGTTGAAGTGGATATGAATATATATATATATATCATGATAATGATGTAGAGCGATGAATCTATAGTCGCGTAAACTTTCAGCCGTCATGGAATGTGAAGGTGACAGGGTTTGCTACTTCGAGTGCTGTTGAAGCGGATATGAATATATATATATATTTCATGATAATGATGTGAAGCCGTGGATCTGTACTCGCGTAAACTATCGGCATACATGGTATGTGGAGGTGACTGGGTTAGCTTCTTTGAGTGCAGTGGAAGTGGATATGAATATACATATATATATATATTTTATGATATTGATGTGAAGCCAGGAATCTGTACTCGCGTAAACTATCGGCCTTCATGGTTTGTGAAAGTGAGAATGTTAGCTTAAACGAGTGCAGTTGAAGTGCATAAAAACATAAATATATATATTTCATGATAACGTAGTGATGCCATGGATCTGTACTTGCTTAAACTATCGGCCTTCATGGTATGTGGAGGTGACAGGGTTTGCTTTTTCGAGTGCAGTTGAGGTGGACAAAAAAATATATATATATATTTCATGATATTGCTGTGAAACCATGGATTTGTACTCGCGTAAACTATCGGCCTTCATGGTATGTGGAGGTGACAGGGTTTGCTTCTTCAAAGCAGTTGAATCGGATATAAATATATATATTTATTTCATGATAATGATGTGAAGTCATGGATCTGTACTCGAGTAATATGTCGGCCTCATGGTATGTGAAGGTGACAAAGTTTGCTTCTTCGAGTGCAGTTGAAGTGGATATGAACATATATATATATATATATTACATGATAATGATGTGATGCCATGCATCTGTACTCGCGTAAACTGTCGGACGTCATGTTATGTGGAGGTCACAAAGTTTGCTTCTTCGAGTGCAGTTGAAGTGGATATGAACATATATATATATATACGTATATTTCCTGATAAAGATGTGAAGCCATATATCTGTACTCGCGTAAAATATTGGACTTCATGGTATGTGGAAGTGACAGGGTTTGCTTCTTCGATTGCAGTTGAAGTGGATATGAATTTATATATATATATCATGATAATGATGTGAAGGCATGAATCATTATTCGCCTAAACTATCGGCCGTCATGGTATGTGAAGGTGACAGGGTTTGCTTCTTCGAGTGCAGTTGAAGCGGATATAAACATATATATATATTTCATGATAATGATGTGAAGCCATGGATCTGTACTCGCGTTAACTATTGGACTTCATGGTATGTGGAGGTGACAGTGTTTGCTTTTCCGAATGCAGTTGAAGTGGATATGAACATATATATATATATTTCATGATAATGATGTGAAGCCATGGATCTGTACTCGCGTAAACTATCGGCCTTCATGGTATGTGGAGGTGACAAAGTTTGCTTCTTCGAGTGCAGTTGAAGTGGATATGAACATATATATATATATTTCATGATAATGATGTGAAGCCATGTATCTGTACTTGCGTGAACTATCTGACTTCATGGTAAGTGAAGAAGGCAGGGTTTGCTTTTTCGAGCGCAGTTGAAGAGGATATGAACATATATATATATATATTTCATGATAATGATGTGAAGCCATGGATCTGTACTCGCGTAAACTATCGGCCTTCATGGTATGTAGAGGTGATAGTGTTTGCTACTTCGAGTGCAGTTGAAGTGGATGTGAACATATATATATATATATATTGCAAGATATTGCTGTGAAGGCATGAATCTGTAGTAGCGTTAAATATCGGCCTTCATGGTATGTGGAAGTGACAGGGTTTGCTTTTTCGAGTGCAGTTGAAGTGGATATGAATATATATATATATTTCATGATAATGATGTGAAGCCATGGATCTGTACTCGCGTAAACTATCCGCCTTCATGGTATGTGGAGGTGACAGGGTTTGCTTCTTCAAATGCAGTTGAAGTGGATATGAATATATATATATATATTTCATGATAATGTTGTGAAGGCATGTATCTCTACTCGCGTAAACTATCGGACTTCATGGTATGTGGAGGTGACAGGGTTTGCTTTTTCGAGTGCAGTTGAAGTGGATATGAACATATATATATATAATTCATGATAATGATGTGAAGCCATGCATCTGTACTCGCGTAAACTATCGGCCTTCATGGTATGTGGAGGTGACAGGGTTAGCATCTGCGACAGCAGTTGAAGTGGATGTGAACATATATATATATATATTGCAAGATATTGCTGTGAAAGCATGGATCTGTAGTCGCGTTAACTATCGGACTTCATGGTATGTGGATGTGACAGAATTTGCTTATTCGATTGCAGTTAGAGTGGATATGAATATATATATATATATTTCATGATAATGATGTGAAGCCATGGATCTGTACTCGCTTAAACTATCGGCCTTCATGGTATGTGGAGGTGACAGGGTTTGCTTTTTCGAATGCAGTTGAAGTGGATATGAATATATATATATATATATATTTCATGATAATGATGTGAAGCCATGAATCTGTACTCGCGTAAAATATCGGCCTTCATGGTATGTGGAGTTGACAGGGTTCGCTTCTTTAAATGCAGTTGAAGTGGATATGAATATATATATATATAATTCATGATAAAGATGTAGAACCATGGATCTGTACTTGCGTAAACTATCGGACTTCATGGTATGTGGAGGTGACAAAGTTTGCTTCTTCGATTGCAGTTGAAGTGGATATGAACATATATATATATTTATGTCATGATAATGATTTGAAGCCATGGATCTGTACTCGCGTAAACTATCGGACTTCATGGTATGTGGAGGTGACAGTGTTTGCTACTTCGAGGGCAGTTGAAGTGGATATGAACATATATATATATATATATATCTTGGTAATGATGTGAAACCATGGATCTGTACTCGCGTAAACTATCGGCCTTCATAGTATGTGAGGAAGACAGGGTTTGCTTCTTCGAATGCAGTTGAAGCAAATATGAATGTATATATATATTTCATGATAATGATGTGAAGCCATGGAACTGTATTCGCGTAAACTATCGGACTTCATGGTATGTGGAGGTGATAGTGTTTGCTACTTCGAGTGAAGTTGAAGTGAATATGAATTTATATATATGTATATTTCATGATAATGATGTGAAGCCATGGATCTGTACTCGCGTAAATTATCGGCCTTCATGGTATGTGGAGGTGACAGGGTTTGCTTCTTCGAATGCAGTTGAAGTGGATATGGATATATATATATATATAATTCATGATAAAGATGTAGAACCATGGATCTGTACTTGCGTAAACTATCGGACTTCATGGTATGTGGAGGTGACAAAGTTTGCTTCTTCGATTGCAGTTGAAGTGGATATGAACATATATATATATTTATGTCATGATAATGATTTGAAGCCATGGATCTGTACTCGCGTAAACTATCGGACTTCATGGTATGTGGAGGTGACAGTGTTTGCTACTTCGAGGGCAGTTGAAGTGGATATGAACATATATATATATATATATATCTTGGTAATGATGTGAAACCATGGATCTGTACTCGCGTAAACTATCGGCCTTCATAGTATGTGAGGAAGACAGGGTTTGCTTCTTCGAATGCAGTTGAAGCAAATATGAATGTATATATATATTTCATGATAATGATGTGAAGCCATGGAACTGTATTCGCGTAAACTATCGGACTTCATGGTATGTGGAGGTGATAGTGTTTGCTTCTTCGAGTGCAGTTGAAGTGAATATGAATATATATATATGTATATTTCATGATAATTATGTGAATCCATGGAACTGTTCTCGCGTAAACTATCGGCCTTCATGGTATGTGGAGTTGACAGGGTTTGCTTTTTCGAGTGCACTTGAAGTGGATATATACATATATATATATATCATGATAATAATGTGAAGCCATGAATCTGTACTCGCGTAAATTATCGGATTTCATGGTATGTGGAGGTGACAGGCTTTGATTCTTCGAGTGCTTTTTAAATGGATATGAAGATATATATATATTTATATATATATCTTGGTAATGATGTAAAACCATGGATCTGTACTTGCGTAAACTATCGGACTTCATGGGATGTGGAGGTGACAGGGTTCGCTTTTACGAGTGCAGTTGAAGTGGATATGAATATATATATATATATCATGATATTGATGTAGAGCCATGAATCTATAGTCGCGTAAACTTTCAGCCGTCATGGAATGTGAAGGTGACAGGGTTTGCTTCTTCGAGTGCTGTTGAAGCGGATATGAATATATATATATATTTCATGATAATGATGTGAAGCCGTGGATCTGTACTCGCGTAAACTTCGGACTTCAGGGTATGTGGAGGTGACAGGGTTAGCTTCTTTAAGTGCAGTTGAAGTGGATATTAACATATATATATATATATATATTTCATGATAATGATGTGAAGCCATGGATCTGTACACGCGTAAACTATCGGCCTTCATGGTATGTGGAGGTGACAGGGTTTGCTTTTTCGAGTGCATTTGAGGTGTACAAAAAAATATATATATATTTCATGATATTGCTGTGAAACCATGGATTTGTACTCGCGAAAACTATCGGAATTCATGGTATGTGGAGGTGACAGGTTTTGTTTCTTCGATAGCAGTTGAATCGGATATAAATATATATATTTATTTCATGATAATGATGTGAAGTCATGGATCTGTACTCGAGTAATATATCGGCCTTCATGGTATGTGAAGGTGACAAAGTTTGCTTCTTCGAGTGCAGTTGAAGTGGATATGAACATATATATATATATATATATTACATGATAATGATGTGATGCCATGCATCTGTACTCGCGTAAACTATCGGACTTCATGTTATGTGGAGGTCACAAAGTTTGCTTCTTCGAGTGCAGTTGAAGTGGATATGAACATATATATATATACCTATATTTCCTGATAAAGATGTGAAGCCATATATCTGTACTCGCGTAAAATATTAAACTTCATGGTATGTGGAGGTGACAGGGTTTGCTTCTTCGAGTGCATTTGAAATGGATATGAATTTATATATATATATCATGATAATGATGTGAAAGCATGAATCATTATTAGCCTAAACTATCGGCTGTCATGGTATGTGAAGGTGACAGGGTTTGCTTCTTCGAGTGCAGTTGAAGTGGATATGAACATATATATATATATATATATATATATATATATATATATTACATGATAATGATGTGAAGCCATGTATCTGTACTCGCGTTAACTATCGGCCTTCATGGTATGTGGAGGTGACAGTGTTTGCGTCTTCGAGTGCAGTTGAAGTGGATATGAATATACATATATATATTTGATGATAATGATGTGAAGCCATGGATCTGTACTCGCGTAAACTGTCGGCCTTCATGGTATGTGGAGGTGACAGGGTTTAATTCTTCGAGTGAAGTTGAAGTGGATATGAACAAACATATATATATCATGATATTGATATGAAGCCATGGATCCGTACATGCGCAAACTATCGGCCTTCATGGTATGTGGAGGTGACAGGGTTTGCTTCTTCGAGTGCAGTTGAAGTGGATATGAATATATATATATATATGTTTTTCATGATAATGATGTGAAGCCATGTATCTCTATTCGCGCAAACTATCGGCCTTCATGGTTTGTGGAGGTGAGAGGGTTCGATTTTACGAGTGCAGTTGAAGTGCATATGAATAAAAATATATATATTTCATGATAACGAAGTGATGCCATGGATATGTACTAGCGTAAACTATCGGCCTTCATGGTGTTTGAAGGTGACAGGGTTTGCTTCTTCGAGTGCAGGTGATGTGAATAAGAATATATATATATATATTTCATTATATTTCTGTGAAACCATGGATTTGTACTCGCGTAAACTATCGGACTTATTGATATGTGAAGGTGACAGGGTTTGCTCCTTCGAATGAAGTTGAAGTGGATGTAAATATATATATATATATATAATTCATGATAATGATGTGAAGCCATGGATCTGTATTCGCATAAACTATCGGCCTTCATGGTATGTGGAGGTGACAGGGTTTGCTCCTTTCGAGTGCAGTTAAAGTGGATATAAACATATATATATATATTACATGATAATGATGTGAAGCCATGTATCTGTACTCGCGTTAACTATCGGCCTTCATGGAATGTGGAGGTGACAGTGTTTCTTCTTCGAGTGAAGTTGAAGTGGATATGAACACATATATATATATATATATGTATATATCATGATAAGGATGTGAAGCCATGGATCTGTACTCGCGTAAACTATCGGCCTTCATGGCATGTGGAGGTGACAGGGTTTGCTTCTTCAAATGCAGTTGAAGTGGATATGAATATATATATATATATATATTTATATTTCATGATAATGATGTAGAACCATGAATCTATAGTCGCGTAAACTATCAGCTGCATGGAATGTGAAGGTGACAGGGTTTGCTTCTTCGAGTGCTGTTGAAGCGGATATGAATATATATATATATTTCATGATAATGCTGTGAAGCCGTGGATCTGTACTCGCGTAAACTATCGGACTTCAGGGTATGTGGAGGTGACAGGGTTAGCTTTTTCGAGTGCAGTTGAAGTGAATATGAATATATATATATATATTTCATGATAATGATGTGAAGCCATGTATCTGTATTCGCGTGAACTATCGGCTTTCATGGTATGTGAAGGTGACAGGGTTTGCTTCTTCGAGTGCAGTTGAAGTGGATACGAATATATATCTATATTTATTTCATGATAATGATGTGAAGCCATGGATCTGTACTCGCGTGAACTACCGGACTTCATGGTATGTGGAGGTGACAGGGTTTGCTTTTTCGAGTGCAGTTGAAGTGAATATGAACATACCAACAAAAATTTCATGATTAAGAAGAAGTGATGCGATGGATCTGTACTTGCGTAAACTATCGGCATTCATGGTATGTGGAGGTGACAGGGATTGCTTATTCGAGTGCAGTTAAAGTGGATATAAACATATATATATATTTATATTTCATTATGATGATATGAAGCCATGGATCTGTACATGCGTAAACTATCGGCCTTCCTGGAATTTGTAGGTGACAGGATTTGCTTTCTTAGAAAGCAGTTGAAATGTATATCAATTTATATATATATATATATCATGATTATGATGTGAAGCCATTAATCTTTACTCGCGTAAACTATCGGCATTCATGGTATGTGGAGTTGACAGGGTTTGCTTTTTCGAGTGCACTTGAAGTGGATATGAACATATATATATATATATATATCATGATAATGATGTAAAGCCATGAATCTGTACTCGCGTGAACTATCGGACTTTATGGTATGTGGAGGTGACAGGTTTTGTATTCCGAATGCAGTTGGAGTGGATATGAACATTTATATATATATTTCATGATAATGATGTGAAGCAATGAATCTGTACTCGCGTAAACTATCGGACTTCATGGTATGTGGAGGTGACAGGGTTTGCTTCTTCGAGTGCAGTTGAAGTGGTTTCGAATTTATATATATATATCATGATAATGATGTGAAGCAATGGATCTGTATTCGCGTAAACTATCGGCCTTCATGGTATGTGGGGGTGACAGGGTTTGCTTCTTCGAGTGCAGTTAAAGTGGATATGAACATATATACATATATATTTCATGATAATGATGTGAAGCCATGTATCTGTATTCGCGTAAACTATCGGCCTTCATGGTATGTGGAGGAGACAGGGTTTGCTTCTTCGAGTGCAGTTGAAGTGGATATGAATATATATATACATATTTCATGATTACGAAGTAATGTCATGTATCTGTACTCGTGTAAAATATTGGCCTTCAAGGTATGTTGAGGTGACAGAATTTGCTTCTTCGAGTGCAGTTGAAGTGGATATAAACATATATATATATATATATATATATTTCATGATAATGATGTGAAGCCATGTATCTTTATTTGCGTAAACTATCGGCATTCATGGTATATGGAGGTGACAGAGTTTGCTTCTTCGAGTGCAGTTGAAGTGGATATGAACATATATATATCTATATTTCATAATAATGATGTGAAGACATGGATCTGTACTAGCGTAAACTATCGGCCTTCATGGTATGAGGAGGTGACAGGGTTTGCTTCTGCGAGTGCAGTTGAAAAGAGGAATTAAATCTATATATATATTTCATGATAATGATGTGAAGCCATGAATCTGTACTCGCGTAAACTATCGGCCTTCATGGTATGTAAAGGTGACAGGCATTCCTTCTTCGAGTGCAGTTGAACTGGATCAGAATATATATATATATATTACTTGATAATTATGTGAAGCCATGGATCTGTACTCGCGTGAACTTTCGGCGTTCATGGTATGTGGAGGTGACAAGCATTGCTACTTCGAGTGCAGTTGAAGTGGATATGAATATATATATATATATATTTCATGATAATGATGTGAAGCCATGGATCTGTATTTGCGTAAACTATCGGCCTTCATGGTATGTGGAGGTGACAGGGTTTGCTTCTTCGAGTGCAGTTGAAGTGGATATGAATTTATATATATATATCATGATAATGATGTGGAGCCATGGATCTGTATTCGCGTAATTTATCGGTCTTCATGGTATGTGGAGGTGACAGGGTTTGCATCTTCGAGTGCAGTTGAAGTGGATATAAACATATATATATATATATGTTTTATGATGATATGAAGCCATGGATCTGTATTCGCGTAAACTATCGGCCTTCCTGGATTGTGTAGGTGACATGGTTTGCTTTCTTAGAGTGCATTTGAAGTGGATATGAATATATTTATATACATATTTCATGATTACGAAGTGATGCCATGTATCTGTACTCGTGTAAACTATTGGGCTTCATGGTATGTGGAGGTGACAGGGTTTGCTTCTTCGAGTGCAGTTGAAGTGGTTTCGAATTTATATATATATATCATGATAATGATGTGAAGCAATGGATCTGTATTCGCGTAAACTATCGGCCTTCATGGTATGTGGGGGTGACAGGGTTTGCTTCTGCGAGTGCAGTTAAAGTGGATATGAACATATATATATATATTTCATGATAATGATGTGAAGCCATGGATCTGTATCCGCGTAAACTTTCGGCCTTCATGGTATGTGGAGGTGACAGAGTTTGCTTCTGCGAGTGCAGTTGAGAAGTGGAATTAAATATATATATATTTTCATGATAATGATGTGAAGCCATGGATCTGTACTTGCGTAAACTATCGGCCTTCCTGGTATGTGGAGGTGACAGGGTTTGCTTCTTCGAGTGCAGTGTTGAAGTGGATATAAACATATATATATATATTTAATGATGATAATATGAAGCCATGGAGTCTTGTAACTCGTGTAAAACTATTGGCCTTCACGGTATGGGAGGT
>CM046065.1:0-467500 GCA_025215515.1 Schistosoma japonicum
AAAGCCATGTTGTAATTTAGATATTTGGCTTTGTGCTGAAAGGTTTTATGAAGTGTCATTTTTTGTTATCCTCTTCATGATCCGTGAAAGAACGGGAGAAATATTTATAGGCCTATAGTTATGCTGCGAAACTGTTTATATCATACATAACATTTCCACTGAAACAATCGAAAGAACGGCCTACCTACGATTTAATGAACATGTCTCAAAAAATCTACGACTTACAGGAACAAAGACATTTAACAGCGCAATCGCTAAGCATCTGATTGACACAGGACACCAGATTGATATTAATGAATTGTTCAATGGACAAAAAACTTCATATCTTTTAAAATATGTTGAAGCGATCGCCATTAAACGATTGAAATCAAACTTATATGTTCAAAAAGAAACTGTTATAAGCCTTTCTTTACCCTGTTAACTTAACTTTTGCGTTATTGTTTTCATAGTTATTATTCTCTCGCTAAGTTTCTTTCAATACATTTTCTCTTTTGATCAGATTTAACAATTCATTTTTCTGGTTACATCATCGTTATTTAGATGGGTAAATTCAACTTTCATGTTTAATTAGGTCACTTAAAGTTTAATAACTGAGTTTTATTCACTTTATTCTCAAATATTTTTAACCACCTCTTATTGTGTAATCATTCAATCTCTAATCTCTATTTTGCCTTATGTTACCTTCTCTTGGATTGTACATTTATTCAAAGCATTTTCTCCAAAATTTTAAGCCATGTTCACATGTTTATGTATTCTTGACTCTAAGAGACGGCTGGGAGTAAACACAATGGACCATACAGCATATCCAGATATGAGATAAGATTAATAATATTTGGAACGTGGATAAGAGTGCCAACGGAGCACATATATAGTGGAGAGGGGGGTATTCTTTCGTTGTGTTAAAACCTATGTCAGTTAATTTTGAACGGTGAGTTATTGATGCATTAAGTACGTTGTTAACCAGCGTCGGGAGTAAGTTGCTGTGAAGAAGACTCACTTCTTATGAAAGCAATCCATAAGTTCCAGAAGATGATGATATGGAAAAATATACAAAATCGAAAAATATGAAGTTACCTGTAGTTGTAAAACAATATGTTTCAAATTAGGGTCTTCTTGGTTTCTGTTACTTTTTCTTAAACAACGTTCACGCTTGCAGTATCAAAAGTTTAGAACCTTAACAAGCCACTACTAATTACGTCAAGGCGATGCGGCAAGTCGTGGAGTATTTGGTACAGATCTTTAGATATATTATTCCAAGTACTGCTAGGTCGTTAATTTGTGCAAACAAATTTTGACTGTATTTTATTCCTACATTGTTTCGTTGGTACTACATCTTTGGAGTTTCTGAAGCTGTCATTAGATGCTTCGATAAATCCTAACGTATGGTCGACGGAAGAAAAGCATACTGAAAATCTATAACTTTTTATAAAATGTCTGATTAAGCTTTAGTCGTCATTTCCAAATAGGTTTCATGCCTAAAGTATCACACTGTGTTGTGTATTTGTTGATTACTTGAAATTCGCATAATTACAATGGTTGATTTAACCCTGGATGTGAAACGATTCTGGATTTACACTTAGGATACGCTACGGATTTTACATTCACGGAACAAGCAACATTTGTCACCTCAAAGGTACGCAAACTCATCAGGAGGATAATCCGTAATTTCTACCAACGTGAGTCTAGATTGGTATTATATAAGGCCAGCGTACGTCTGCTGCATGAATACTGCTCTCTCATACTCAGCAGTAATAGGCTAAGTATTGAATAAATACAGTTATACCTCACAATAACCTAGTGGGGATGGATTGTGGACTAGATTACTGTTATATTAACCATCGAATGAGACAAACGCATGGGTTCTTATTGTCTGTGAACTGTTTGCGATACGGTCTCTGGGGAACTAGTATTATGTGTCTGATCTTCTCGATAGTCGATACAATTTATGCGAACGCTATCTCTGATACATAAACCTAAGTCGGATACCTCAGCTTGTTTCTTCTTAGATCACAGCTATTCTAAGATTTCAGACTTGTAGGAAGATTTTATTGTGAAGCAAAACCGAGATGAGACTGGCATTTAGTCTGTACACAAGAGAATAATAATGCGCTAAATTAATTGCCTAATAAAGTCTGAATATTGTGTACCAACTTGTTTTACTTCCTCCTCTTGGTCTATTATTTGGTCGAGCTACTGAGCCTATTGAAAGACCTTATTAGGATAAAACGTATTCAGCAATTAACTTCATTTTATCATTTCTCAGGTGATGTCTAAACAATGCTCCAGATGCCTGAAACATTATTTAAATCAACTCCGATTTATTATTGAAAACCGAAATATTGGTAAGCAACGTGAATGAATTCGGTGTTTATTTCTGATACTCTTATTAAAAATATTTTGATGAAATCAAATAAATTTAGACAATCGTTTGGTGAATAAAAGTTTTTAGTTTTAGTAAGTTAAGATGTAAAGTTTTATTAGCCCAATAGAGAGTCTACTTTAGTAATAGTGGCATCAACAGATGACGAACGATTCTGCATGATTATCTTGTTTCAATATAAATTCCAATTATTGTGAGACTAAAGTATGTGACCTTGTCTGACTTGATTTTGTTCACAAAACCCTATAAACGTATGATAACACATTAGAAGCAATATTTATGACACAATATCCATTGGTATGAATAATTATTGAATTCGTTGGTTATCCAAATACATTTATTTATGTTGAATTTCATCAGGTAAGTGTAACTAAAAGCTTTACTTTGTATGGATTTGTCAAAACATTTAAGCAAGGTCTGATTTTAAGTTTATTAATAAGTTTCTTTATTTATTTACACTGAAAATCTCGGATTGTGCAAATGTGAGCCTAGTATCCAACTACATTAGCTCAAAACCTCCTAATTAAACTACTATTCAAATGGGCTTGTAAACCAAAACGTTTTTAACAGCAAAGCGTATGCTTACCAGGCGCTGATTGATTAATATGCTTACCAACGTAACAAGATCTATTTTGGCCTCGTATTACAGTATACAGATGTATAATTCCAAACTAGGTTAGAATTTCTATCAGGTTTGTAGATGTATAAGCTAGATTTCTGATCAAAGGTACTTCATCTTTAATATATAAGAAAACATCAAACAATAGGGATACCCGACAAGATATCAGATAGATAGGCTTCCTCCACTTTGACTTTGGCGTCCTAAAATTACCTTTAGTTTTTTTTATTAATTACTCTACAAATCAGCATCCTTCAAATGTAACGAAATTTATTTTGAGTGAAACCCCCTTTTAATCGACGTAATCAGGAATCATTCATTACGGTCGGCACCTGTAACATCTATCGTAGGCCTGACTTTTTTGGTTAAATGTTTCCAAATATTACATAGGCGACCGGTGGATATTAGCATCTTGAAGTGCTCACTATGTTTTATTACCTCACTTCACAAATTTCTTTCTTCTGTTAATCTTAAAAGCCTATGCTCCACAACAGCAAACTATGGCGGTCACGGAACACAACAACACCTTGCAAACAGTCAGATAAGAATAAACACTACATCAACAGTTAATGCAAGTATATATAATAAATTCAATGTCTATCAGAATTAGTTTATTTGGACCAACTGCACTGTTTGAGGCGAACGATGGGTTCTCCGAATGACCACCACACAATCTATATAAACCCGAGCGTCCAGTGTAACTGTTGCGGTAAACCTAAGGATTATATAATTTTATGAATTATTCTTGTCATGCTCTTCCAAACTTGACTTATTTGTTGTGTTCACTATGTATCTGGTTTGCTTATCTTCACTCCCGCTATTTTGGCTCTCACTTTTGTTTTGGACTGTTAACCATTTGTTTCAGACTGGGTGTCTCCAATGTTGAAGGTTTGTAATAATACGTTTATAATTTATTGCATAGAACAATATTACAAGACAGGTCAATAAATACATTATTTGGAATTCGTTTATTTTGATTTGGCTCAATTGGTTCTAATTTGGAAGCCTGTGTTGTTGTATCTTCAGCGCCCGGCGTCTGGACGTTTGGTTACCGTTACAGTTCTTCAATAAGGTTCCCGTAATACTTGGCTTGGCGTTCAACGTTCGGGAGTTTCAAGTTATGGTTTTGTTAAATTTGGCGACTAATTGGTCATTACCGCACATTTGGCTAT
Source organism: Schistosoma japonicum (assembly GCA_025215515.1). Lineage (NCBI taxonomy): Eukaryota > Metazoa > Platyhelminthes > Trematoda > Strigeidida > Schistosomatidae > Schistosoma > Schistosoma japonicum. The sequence continues at coordinate 4,172 of CM046065.1, forward strand.
AGTGAATTTTACTTTGGCTCACAACAACATCATGGAGTCAAGATATTCAATGGAAACGCGAAGCAAGAAAAGGATGCCGCCTGTTACAGAGAATGATGTTGGTAACACTGGTTGTGGTGTGCTTGATGTGAGTATTGTTGATAAAGTTGATAATGCTAGTGATACTGGTTCATGTTCTAGTAATTCTAGTGTTGCTAAGTTTAAGTTAGATAAAGCCTTGATTAAGAAAAGACAGATAGAAAGGAGACTAGATTTAGAAAGGGAATTAAAGTTGTTTCATGTGCAGAAAGAAATCGAACTTGCTAAATTAGAGTGTATTGGTTGTGAATCAAATAACGAACTACTTCCTATTTGTGATCGTGAAGTGAAATCTAAAGTCGAAGACTATTTAGAAGCTGATACTTACAAAGAATGTTCGGTGGGAAGGACTGGTCATTTGGAAAATGCTTCGATTCGCAACGTAAACGACGCTCTAAGCCTTGTTGTTAATAGTATTGGCTTGCTTCGAATTGATATTAAGTATTTCGAAGGGCAACCAAGTCAGTATCATAGTTTTATTAATCAGTTCCAAAGTGTAATAGAGACCAAGCTAACTAGCAAAGATCAGATGTTGTCTTATCTAATATATTATTGTAAGGGAAGAGCGAGGTCAGCTATTTAAGCTTGTGTGTCGCTTCCTTCTGAACTTGGATATGATAGAGCTAGACAGATATTTCATGATTTATTTGGTCATAAGCATTTGGTTGCACGTGCTCTGATAGATGACTTGCTCAACCACAGGACAGTGCGATACTGTTCTGAAGATTTAACAGATTTCGCGATTAAATTACGTAGCACCCACATTACATTGTCGCAAATTGGATGTGAGTCTGATGTAAATTCAACATCAAGCCTGGAATTCATTGTAATGCTCTTACCGATAGAATTACAAGAACGTTGGGCGGATTTGGCTGATAGAATCATAGTTGGAGGTAGAGAATCGAGCTTGGGCGATTTGGTGTTGTTTGTAGAATAGAGAGCGAGAGTTTCACGAAAGCGTTATGTAATGTTGGTTCATGATAATGCAGGGGCGAGTAATTCTAGAGGAAATGAGAGACATTTTAACAAAAGGGTTAGCTTCAATACGGTTAAAAACGGAACCTGTCAACAAAATTATTTGAAATCATCAACCTGTGCCATTTGCACAAGGAAACACTTTGTATTTAATTGCCCAGAGTTCTTGAAGATGGACGTTAATGGCAGGAGGTTAGAAGCACGAAAACGTGGTTTGTGTTATTTATGCCTAGCATCTGGTCATGTTGCTCGAAAGTGTGGCTCAGGTTTGAAGTGTTCAGTAAAGGGTTGCATAGTTAAGCACCATTCGCTTCTGCACGTTTATGGTAGTAGTTCTGTTCATCTTGCTCGGGAGATCAATTTTACGCACGTTCATTTTGGCACTATACCTGTTAGAGTGTGTGGTCCTTACGGAAGTACGGAAACGTATGCCTTTCTAGATAGTGGTTCTGATACATCCCTTATAAGTGAAGAAATTGTCAATCACTTATGTTTGGAAGGTAAGGCTTCTTCAATAAATCTGACTACTATAAATGGAACTTATGTTCACAAGTGTCTAGAAGTGAGTGTAGAATTGTCCTCTTTAGACGGTAAAGAGTCCGTCCAAATTAGTAAAGCTTATACCATCAAGAAACTACCACTAGGTTATGCAGAGTCCTTTACCCAACAACAGCTGGAATAATGGAAACACCTAAGGGATATATCTTTTCCTCAGTTGCAAAACAAGACGATAGGTATTCTTATTGGATGTGATGTTCCGGATGCACACTGGATTTCGGAGCAAAGATTGGGAGATAGAAAACACCCGTTTGGAATACAAACACACTGGGGTTGGATGGTACTTGGTCCGAAGAACTCAGGCAGGTTAGCCAGTAGAGTTGAGTGGTGTCAGTGTACGTGTAGTTCAGACATTTCAGATGACTTGAAATGGTTGTATGATCATGAGTTCAGTGATTTGGACGATCTGCATAAACAGCATTCTGTCGAAGATAAGAAGGCTCTATAAATGGTTGAAGGCTCAACCAGCTTAGTGGTTGGTCACTTCCAGGTTGGGTTACCTTGGAAACGTTGGCGACCCGAATTGCCGAATAACTATGAGATGGCTAGCCGTAGATTAGAATGTTTGCGTAGACGGTTCGCAAGGGATTGCCATCTCTTAGAAAGATACAAGCTTGTTATGAATGGACATTTGAGCAAAGGTTATATTGTTGAAGTTGATAAATGGAGTTCTAACTCAGGAGGAGTTTCTTGGCATATTCCGCATCACCCTGTTATTAATCCTAAGAAGCCAGAAAAGTTGAGAATTGTATTTGGTTGTGCTGCGAAGTATCAAGATTTGTCCCTCAATGATCAGCTTTTGCGTAGTCCGAATACAGTTAACAGTTTGATAGGGGTGCTCCTACGGTTAAGACTAGGTAGGATAGCGTGAGCAGCTGACATTGAAGAAATGTTTCTGCAAGTAAGAATTCCAAAAGGTGATAGAGGAGCGTTTTGATTGTTGTGGTGGAAGGACGGCGACACCGAACAGGAAGTAATTGAATATTGTCTGACTGTTAAACCATTTGGTGCAGTGTCGTCTCCATTCTGTGCTAACTTTGCCCTTAGGAAGACAGTAGACATGTTTTGTGAGTATACGATGGAAGATATTCGAAGAGTTGTAGATAAAAACTTCTATGTTGACGACTACTTGACTTCTACGGGTAGTATACATGATGCACTGACATTGACTGAACAACTAGGATCTATCCTCAAGAAGGGTGGTTTTAGACTCACTAAGTGGATAAGTAACTGTCTTCAAGTCATTCAATCCATTCCACTAGTAGAGCGGGCTGATGCTGTGAAGTCTATTGATTTTGAAAAGCTCCCCATCGAGCGTACATCGGGGTTATTCTGGAATACTGTGAACGATTCCTTTACTTTTAGGGTCAACATACCGGAACAACCTGTCACTAGACGGAGTATCCTTTCAAGTATCGCATCTCTCTATGACCATCTAGGTTTGTTGGCTCCTGTTATACTACCTGCAAAATAGTTACTTCAACGTCTGTGTAAATCAGGTTCAAGATGAGATGTGGAGATTCCGGAGGACGAGAGAAACCGTTGGTTTGAGTTTCTGAATGTAATGCAGCAAATGGAGAATATTACCTTCCCACGATGTATGCTAGCACCTGACATGGACCATTCGCTTATAGAACTACATATTTTTAGCGATGTTTCATAAGTTGGGTATGGAGTGGTAGCATATTCTTGATGTTATGTTGCTGGCGAGGAGACGTGCTGTCGATTAATTTTAGCGAAAGCAATGGTGGCGCCTTTGAAGGTCTAGACCATACCACGTTTGGAAATAACAGCCGCAGTCTTGGCTGCTCGCGTCGCTTTACAGTTGCAGACTAAACTGGACAGGGAGTTTGCGGATGTAGTTTTCTGGACAGACTCCATGATTGTGCTGAATTACATCAGAAATGAGACCAGTCAGTTTAAGACCTTTGTAGCTAATCGAGTCTCGACAATCCACAGCCTTACTAAAATGAATCAGTGGCGGTATGTATCTTCAAAGCAGAATGTAGCTGACTATGTATCCAGAGGCATACGATTCAGTGAAGATGACATTAAAATTTGAAGTGAAGGTCCCGGTTTCTTGAAAAGATCTAAGGAATTTAGGCCAACTACTAGAATCAAGTGTATTACAACACAATTAGAATTAAAAGAATCGGTTGGTGTGTATTTGGTAGTTGATGAACATGGCATGCAGCAACTTGTAAGTTATTATTCAGACTGGAAAAGATTCCTTAAAGCTCTGGCGTGGTTATCTAGGTACAAGTGTTACCTACTGATGACATATTGTGGAAGGACAGACATAACCTTACGTTTAGGTTTACTTAATGTAGAAGAAATCGACTTAGCTTGCATAGATTTGATTCGTTTTGTTTAAAGCAGAGTGTTTGAGAAAGAGGTCAGAATGCTACAGTCGTCTGGGGGTACGTCGAAAATGAAAACCATCGGATCTCCTCTACGCAAATTGAATTCTATATTAATAGATGGGTTTTTGTGTGTAGGTGGTCGGCTACAGGGAACTACATGGTGTGAGACTAGGAAAACTCCTATTATACTCACGTCAAAACATCCAGTTACCGATTTGATTTTGCAACACTACCATAAGAAAGAAGGACATGTGGGTTCCACCCAAGTGATGGCAACTGTTCGCGAAAGGTTTCGGGTGTTAAGAGGTGGTACAGCTGTGAGAAGAATAGTTGGGAATTGCATCCATTGTCGAAGAAGGAACGCTAGACCGGCACAACAATTATTGGCACCCTTGCCACTGGTCAGAGTAGGAGATGGTGAATTTCCATTTTTGTCAGTGGGTGTCGACTATTTTGGCCTTTCATAGTGAAGCAAGGTAGAAGTTTTCAGAAACCGTACGGATGTGTATTCACATGTTTGAGAATGACAGCTATACATTTAGAAGTGACGACTAACCTCACTACAGATTCGTTTATCATGGCGCTGATGAGGTTTATAGGGAGGAGGGGATACCCGAGAGAGTTATTCAGTGACCATGGAACTAACTTGGTTGGAGCTAGACGTGAAATAGAAAATTGTCTCCGGGACTGGAAACAAGATCGTATCCATGAGAAACTACTTGTAAAGGGTATTGTTTGGCACTTTAGACCTCCTGCTGCCAGTCATTGGGGTAGAGTTTGGGAACATATGATGCGATCAGTCCGTAGAGTGTTAAATGCTCTTGCACACGAACAGACATTGACAGATAAAAGTCTTATGACCTTTATGATCGAAGCTGAGCGTACTGTCAACAATCGACTACTGATACCTGTCACAGCTGATTCGGAAGATCTTGAGGTGCTAACCCCCGCAAAATTATTACTTCTAAGAGAAAATGTCACCAACTTCAGCGACCTACCTCTGAGCAACAAATATTCTAGACGATGGCAGCAAGCTAGCTATTTAGCGAAAGTTTTTTGGAAGCGTTGGTCTCGAGAATATGTTTCCCTGTTACAACAGCGTCACAAGAGGACAAAGTTAAAGAGGAATTTACAGAAGGGTGACTTGATTGTGATTTGTTCTGATTTCAGAGAGAAAGATAAATGGCCTCTAGGTTTGGTACAGCGTGCAATACTAGGTAAAGATGGACAGGTGAGGCCAGTAGAGTTAAGAACCGGGAACGGTATCTTAGTGAGGGACATACGAAAGGTGTGTCTTTTAGAGGCCGTAGATTGATGTGATGGTCATTAGGCGTACTGCTGTAAAACCTAGGGATCGTCATAGTTTAGCGTGGTCTTAGGCGTACTGTTGTAAGACCTAAGACTCACCATTTTTAACTGTTTGTATGAATATGGTTTGTTTGTGTTTGTTTATTGGCGTAATTGATTCGGTCGCTTGTGAAAAGAACTAGTGTTCTTTTGGTGGGGAGTGTTGCGGTAAACTTAAGGATTATATAATTTTATGAATTATTCTTGTCATGCTCTTCCAAACTTGACTTATTTGTTGTGTTCACTATGTATCTGGTTTGCATATCTTCACTCCCGCTATTTTGGCTCTCACTTTTGTTTTGGACTGTTAACCATTTGTTTCAGACTGGGTGTCTCCAATGTTGAAGGTTTGTAATAATACGTTTATAATTTATTGCATAGAACAATATTACAAGACAGGTCAATAAATACATTATTTGGAATTCGTTTATTTTGATTTGGCTCAATTGGTTCTAATTTGGAAGCCTGTGTTGTTGTATCTTCAGCGCCCGGCGTCTGGACGTTTGGTTACCGTTACAGTAACTTTGTTCTAGTCTGTTCAGCGACGAGGAACAGAAGGAACGTTGAATGTTTAGTTCTCATGCTGTAAAGGGAATCAATTATTGATACAAGCAATCAGTGAATAAGACTCAATTCAGGACGAAGATTCTTGCCGCGATAGTGTATTTGCAACTCTTACAGCAGAAAGTACCAGGCGCCAAGAGCGGAGTGTGTAGTAATATACAATTATGATAATGATGCATTTAAACAATGTTAGTACAGTATGTTTTAGTAACGTATTATTAAAAAAGCTTATAACATACATAACACTGATGAAGTTTTACAAAATATAAGGTCTTTAGTTAGTCAGTATATAACGTCACTACAAAGTGTCTGGAAGAGACCCTAGAGTAGCAAGCCTAATTGATGAATATAACAGGTACAACAAAAATATGTTATATATGTATATATAAGCAACTTTACGAAAATATTTATGGAACGTTTAAACGACATTAAAATATGAAAACAGCGTGCAGATGACTAGGGCAGGATTCAATGTGATTATAACGCAAGTAAGAAGACCGAAAGTATCATAATTATGCACATTTAATGTGGGAACAGGGATTGCTAATAACACATAATTATAATGGCAATATTTTGATAATAATAGGTGTATGCAGCATGATGTTCAAAGTGCATGTATGGACACAATAACAAAAGTGAGGAGGTAAAAGTACAATGTTATTAATGTCAGTAATAACATTACCACTACAAAAATGTCCTTAACTAAATGCAAATTTACATATGTATGTCTGGAAATCAAGTGTGTGACGTCATATCTTAATATAATCAGCTACTATGTTCGTGAGGGGAATTTAAAGTTGTACAAAATACATGCGAAAATAATGAGTCATGCACAGAAACAATGCTAATTAGTAAAGCTTGAATGCGATCATCAAGGAAACATAGGAAACATGCTAAGTTCACATACTTTAGTATTATGAATATGTGCAGCATGCGTAATTATGGTTATTTATGAATATAGCAATCAGGAAATGCAAAATATCAATGTAATAGAATGTATTGGTAGCAACCAAAAATGAAACAATAACTAACACATGTTGCTGATATCTATAGCATGTGCACATGTTAAAAATTCAGACAAAAATATGTACACTACACAGTGATTTGAAAATAATGTTACAAATTAAGTAAGCCCAAGGCTTGCAAAACATATAGAAAATACCAAATAGATAATAGTAATAATTCGACCAGAACGGGTTGCATTTATATTGGTATTTAGGTTTGATATGCAAAAAACATTGAGTGGTGGCATTTTATTTGTTACTATAGTAGAAACAAGTATTTGCTATTGTATAAAATGAACATAGCTATCTAAAGTCATTTGATTGATAGGCACTTCTGACTTGTGAACATAAAAGTATTATTTCATGATAGACGTTTAGCATTGTACATTTAAAAAACTTGGCGATAACCAATCATTAATCACTTAGATTATTCTGGTCATTTAATTGTGTTAGCAAGTGTGTTTTGTGGACTTCTAGTGTCCTATAGTGAGGCTAAAATATAGCTGTTGTTAGTTTGTTCTCATAGCGCAGTTTTATCACTAGTTGACATCAAGCAAACACTTCGAACCCAATTATACTTGTCAACACTAAATGTAAACATTTATTAGCATTCTTCAACTCTAATAGTAGTGCGTCAAACATTTTAAGTCTGCTTGCGGTAAATAACAGGTCTTGAGATAGACTGGTGTATTAATTAAATCGAGCAAAATTGTTCCACTTTGAATGTTTGAATTTATAATTGAATCAGAATGTATGTTAAATGCACGCAGTTGCAGTAATTTAGATTGCTGACATGGTAAGTATTTTAAATAATTGTTAAAATTTATCAATGTACAATTAAGAAACGTTAAAATGAATTCGACATATTGAAATGAATGTTTTATTAGTTTAAATTGTGGGACTCGTACTTTCTTATTGTGCACCGAAAATTTAATGCAATTATAGATGAATGTACGATTTCATATATCATAGCTTCTCAATAGAATATCAGGAATATTGTTTAAACATTAGTCTGTAGCGACTTAAGTTAACTAGCTAAGAGTTGATTTCACAACTTATGTATACACGTAGATAAGAAAGCTTAAGTATTCACTTTTTTCTTATTCTTTATAGGGATTATATTTTTTATTAACTTATATTGAATGTTGAGGGACACTGTGTGTTTGAATGATTTGCATCATGTTCCAACTGTCTCCTGCCCGCGGTACAAAATAAAGACCTATTACCAAAGATTATTGTTTCTTCTGTTAAAATAGAACGAAACGTACCTAAATACTAAAAGTCTGCTAATTATTTATCTTTAATAAACGCTTGTTTTAGTTTTAATGTCTGCATGATTTAAACAATATGATATCAGTAGGTTAAACTTAAAATCGGTAGCTAATAAACAGCTATATCCTTTTTTATGTTTTTGCTGAGTCCGCACGTTATATCGTTAATTAATTAAAACGTTATACTTGTGACTGGGTGATTAGTGACGTGATAGTAATGGTAGTTTAACATTTACTGCTAAACAATATTTCATGGTTTAGATCCTCCATTTTTTTCTGCGGTGTACACTGCCGATAAACCAGCTGTGACGATGACCCAATGGTTTAGATGCTGAGTGCTGAAGATGCAACAAGACAGCTTTCTAAATAAGGTCCAGCTCAGCCGAAACGAAAATAAATGAAGTCCGAATAATGTATTTATTCACCTGTCAAGCGAATTATGTTTTGTGCAATTAAATATAGATGTATCATTAAAAACCTTTAAAATAAAGGACACCTTGTATTAAACATATGGTCAAACAGCCGGAAGCAATGGCGTGAACAAAAATGACGAAAGCAAAGGCAAACAAAGCAAACACAAAATTAAATACAACGAATAGGTTAGTTAAGTTAGAGAGAATTCGGTAAAAACAATAAACAAATATATATAATTTTTAAACTCACTGTCACAATCCCACCATAAACATCTTTTTTTAAATGCTGATAAATTTCTTTTGTCAACAATCAGATACAAACAACAATAAGCGAACTCACATTCATACAAATAGTGAAAGTAAATAAGCCCTGTGCCTTACAACGGTACTTCTTAAAAGACCCCTAACATGATGATCCCTTAATCTCACAGCAGTACATCTGGGGATCATTAGATCCATCTACGAATTCTAGAAGACACAATTTCCTAGTGTCTCTCGCAAGGATTCCGTTTACGATTCATAACTCTACTTGCCTCATTAATTCATTCTTACTAAATATAGAGTACTGTAGGAAACCCAGTGAATGTTTATTTTTTTCTCTGAAATCAGAAGTATTCATGGACAAATCACCCTCACGTTAATCATTTTTCACTTGTGACGCTGTTGTAAAAAAAAGGTATTCTAGAGATCAAAGCCTACAGAAATTTTCGCTAAATAGCTAGCTTACCACCATCGTTTGAAATATTTGTTCACTCAGGGATACAGCACTAAAGCTGGTGACATTTTCTTTAACAAATAATGACTTTGAAGGAGTTATCACGCTGAGTTCCTATGCGTTATCTGTGATAATTATTAGGGGTTGATTATTGACAATACCCTCAGCTTAAATCATAAGGGTCATAAGACACATAACCGTCAATGTCTATTAATGCATAGAGTGCTAAACACCTTTAGAACCCATCAAATTATACGTTTTAAAACTCCACCCCAATGACTGGCATCAAGAGAGTCTAAAATGCGCAATAAAGCCCATTACAATCAAAATTTTTCAATTAACGCATGGCTCTAGTTTGATTAGTTCCACTGTAATTGAGTATTTCTTTCAGGCATCCTCCTCACTTATGAACCTTATCAACGCCGTGATAAACGAATCATTAGTATGATTGATCGTCATGTCTGAATGTATAGCCCTCATACTCAAACATATGGATATATGTCCGTACCGTTTCTAAAACTTTTGCCTTGCTTCATTATGAAGGATCCAAAATAGTCAACATACATTAACAAAGTGGAAAATTTTCATCCCCTGCTCTGACCTATGGCATGGGTGCTATGAATTGTTGTGCCGGTCTAGTATTCATCTTTCGACAATCAATGCAATTTCCAACTACTCTTCTCACAGTTGCACAACTTCATAACACCCAAAATTTTCGCGACAAGCTGCCATTACCTGATTGGAACCCACGTGTCCATTGGAATTATAATAGCGCTGCATAATGAAATCAGTAACTGGATGCTTTGACAAAAGTAAATAATGATGATAGTGGTATTTTCTACATGAGAGCATGTCACTTTACAAGGCATAATCAAAATGATGTGACTTGTTTTTAAAAGGGTCTTCATTGAGTCATAGTTATAGGAATTCACGCTATAAAAATATTATTTAACTACAGAGCGAACGATAACAAGGTTAATAGTTTATAGTACTGAGGTAACAAAGAATAAATGTTGTATGGTGCACTTCTAACAAACAACGGCGCGCTTTTCGTGTTTGGCGCTGTAGTTGTATGTTATGACTGTAAGTAACCAAAGTAGACCATAGAAACTATCCAGATACAAGATAAAGCTAAAAATATTTAAATTTTACTTAAAAGGGCCAATCTATGTGTATTGATTTTAAGCAGTGAGATATTGATGCATTGATTACGCTCCTAGCCAGCGTTCGTAGTAATATGTTTTAATGACAACAATTCCTTACAAAAGCAGACCACAAACTCGGTGAGATGGTGGCATCGAAGAATATATGAAATAAAAAGAGAAACGAATTTATTTTTTTGTGATGACAAATAATAAGCTTTAAACCAGAATCCTTTTTCTCTGCCACAACGTACATGATTGTAGTGTTCGCAGTTTTTGAACCCCAATAAGCCATTGTTGATTGATTTGAGGTTAAGCAAAAAGTCATCGAAGATTTGGTACAAGTCTTCGGATTCTAGATATGATGTGATCAGTCGTTTAAACCTTAAGATAGAATTGGTAGTGCGAATATTTTGTGGTAGTTTATTCAAAATTTTACTGTAGAATATGATGATAAAACTTACGGCGATATTGTGTTTAGTACTTTTTGATATGTAATGTTGCCTTATAGCTTAAGAGGTCGTATGTAGGCGTTTTGTTACACGAAAAAGAGAGACGAGAATGATATTCTGTTGATTATTTAATAGACGAATATCAAGTTACGTCGTAGTCAGCGACGACACAGGGGTTCTAAAGAGAGTGTTTTGTATCTAGTTGTGTAGTTAGTGTTACTGTTAGTTCCCAGAATTCTACAAGTGAAACTTCTTTGTATACTTTATACACGTATCATATCTTTGCCATTCATGCTAGAAAAGATAAATGAAGGGTACTCGAGTGTAGATCTTACACATATCTTAAGCAAAACAAGTTTAGCCTTCGCTATATGGAAGTTTTTAAGAAGGAAGTCTGCTAATCTTCTAATTTTGGCGATTATAGAGGAGACGTGTTCCGTGAACTTCAAGTTATCTGAATATTTAATACCCAAATCGCTTGTTGATTGGGGTATTTGGACCTTGGACCCATTTAAATAAAATATGAACTGGGGGTTATGATTGTCTGTATGCATGGTTCCACATTTACTGTAGTTAAGTGTTAGTTGCCATTTTCGGCTTCAGGCAGTTAGGCTATCGAGGTCCTTTTGAATTCGAGTCATACCTTCTAAAGCATCCGGTTTAAAGCTATATACCATTTTGAAATTGGCTTCATATAAATACGGTCGGCTGTGTTTTCTAACGTTATTTGTGTCATTTATGTAAATAATGTACAATAAGGAACCTACTAAACTCCCCTGTATAATGCCTTTGGTAATTGGTTTAGGTAATGATAGGCTGTTCATAAACCTTACTGCTTGCTGTCTTCCTTCCAGGAAGGATGCGAACCATGAGTGAAGTGGGTTTTGACCCCGTATGACTTTAGTTTGATGAGCAGTCGCTTATGAGGGACTTTGTCAATAGCTTTACTGAAGTCGCGAAATAAATCGGACACTAGGAGACCTTTGTCCCGTTGTGTAGTTATGTTACCTAGATAGTCTTACAAGCATGTGTCACACGGCCTAGTTTTTAAGAATCTATTTTGGGAAGAGGAGAGCAGTTCATTCTTAAGTAAATATTGTAGTAATTTCTTCTTGATTATTTTTTATAATACTTGATGCAACAGAGGTTAGGTTGATAGGGCGGTAGTTCTCTAAATTACCTATAGGTCCGAATTTAAACTTTGGAGTGACATTTGTAGTTTTTCATAGGGTAGGGTAGCATGCAGTAGAGAGTGATATTGCAAATAGTTTAGAAAGTGCCAGGTAAAAGTCAGTATCACCGTTTCCAAGTACATTAGCTGGCATACCATCAGGGCGTAAGGTGTATGGGTGTTTTGGCGTAGTGTAGGCCTTCGTAATATTTTCTCTAGTAAATGTTGTATCCCTGATTTCCCATTATTGTGGCGTAGTGGGTCCGTCCCTATCTATGTGGTTTACATTGGTAAGTGTATTGAGAAAGTGCTCAGTAAAGAGGTCAGCTGTACGGCTGGGGTCATCATATATTTTGTTGCCACAGATAGATGTTTCCACCCTTTAACTTAGAGCAACTGATTTTGTTCCGGAAAGTCTTACGAAGTCTTGTAGAGCTATTTGGTCCAGTAGCCTGTTTTTCTAGTGCATTTTCCATTTGTATACGTTCTACCTCAGCCTTAATACATATTTCTTTCATAATTATAATCGAGGAAAAATCTTTAAGCTTATAAAAGTTACATTCATGTCTACGTAGGCTTCTTTGTGCAGTAGTGGTGATAAGCATTCATTTCGAAATTCTGGGTTTAGTTTATATTGAAGGTGCAACTATGTCTAGTGCATTATATGTGTTGTAGTAGAGTACACCAGTCAGGTTACAAAATCGTCTTTCGTAAAGTAGTTTTTTTCAGTCAAGATATTTGAAGTAAGACTAAAAGCTTGTCCAGTCTATTTTATGGAATGGTTCGCTAGGTATTGTAATCATTCGTGTATTTTAATTATCGTCTTTTTCCAACGTATTCCTAATGTCAAAATAGATAACCTCATAATTAGATTAAATATATCAGTTACAAGTTTCTATAATAAAAATAAACCTTTGTAGAATACAATTTTATTTATCTTTACTAGGTTTGTTTTATGTCACATTAAAAAGCCAGTGAAAATGTTGTTTGGATTCTCAACACAAGCATAGATGTGTCAGGTTTTTATAAGTGAATCAGCAATCAGATCCTAGTAAGTGCACTCAGTTTACTCTCCCCTTACTTTTAGTCAGTTTTTATTTATATTTTTATCTTTCTTATTACTCCATGGAATGCATGTCACTTCAGATTGTTTATCTACATAATCACAGGCAATAATCTACTTGAAGCTATATTAAGAATAAAGCAAATTTTATTAAAGATAAGGTCATACAGTCAGTGTGTATAAATAATGACAGACTGATAGATTATAATACGTTTAAAGTTGTTGACGATGTTTGTTGTGTTGTTGACCACGTTGTATCGACTTAATGTTGCATAATAGACAACATATGTAGCAAAGTAAAAGTGAATATCATAATAACACAATGATAAACTTGAAGAAAATAAAGTTATTTGGTTGCCATAAAGTTAAATGATATCAGTGTGGTTTTTTGTGTATCACTTATTGCATCGTTTATCACTACACATACTTCAATTGTTATTTCTACTACTTCTTTCATCAGGTTCACCCTTACTACTTCCACTTCATCTTTTAGTATCATTTCTATTCCTGTTATATTCTGTATTACACATACTACTATCTATGATTAAAGTGTTTGATTAACGGCTTTATCTCTGACAATAACAACTTCTTTATTAGTAGATTGTCGATTATTTTAAACACGTAGTGATATTAGTTTGTCTATTCTAATGGGACTGTTACTTTGAAGTTTATGAATAGTAAAAATATCATTGAAATAGATGGCAATTTTAAGTAAGAATCGATTGACAACCAGGATACACTGATGGTTATCGGACAGATACATTTGTATTTCACTATTATTCGATAGGCACAATGCACCATTGCACACGTTATAAGCATCAATTTCTATACAAATAGTTTGTACTGTTCATGTGAATATAATAACAAAGAAGTGCTGTGAATAATTATTTGAAGATCTAGAGTAACACTTGTGTTCTTCTGTCAATCTGCTTCTATGCATTCATCTCTAATTAGTAGTGAATTCTTAAATATTCTCAAATTATGCCTAGGTCTAGCAGAGCCCTGTTCCTAGTCATAAATGCACAATGATGCAATACACTTATATCGTATCCAAATACTGTAAATTGAGATGTCGTTGGTTTTGTTTTCAATTTTTATCTTCATATTGTTATGAATGTCCTGACAGTGACTATTTATCGAAATTCGTCTATGTATGTAAACCCATATCATTTTGAGCATACCTGTATACCGGTATGCCTTCATGTATAAAATAATACTTGAGAATAAATGCTATTCATAATCACGTTGCAATTCATAAAGATTCATATGATGGTGCAAGTTATGTTATCCTGTTTCAGTAAATCACTTTTCGAGACTAATCAACTTTGTTTCCATCAACACATTCCTACAAACATAGATTGTAAACAATGTGTGATGTTGAAAACAATGGTTGTGGTGTACTTGTTGTGAGTAATGTTGATAAAGTTGATAATGCTAGTGCTAAATGTTCATGTTCCAAACATTCTAGTGTCTCCGAATTTGGGTTAGATAACGTCATAATTGAGAAAAGACTGATAGGAAGGAGACTAGATTTAGTGAGAGAATCGAAGTCATTGGATGTACAGGAAGGAATCGAACATGCAACATTAAAATGCATAGTTTGTCCGTTAAAAGACAAACCACTTTCTATTAAGGATCGTGATGTAAAATCTGAGGTCACAGACTATGTCGAATCTAATACATGCAAGGGTTACTTAAGTAGTATGTTTGAATTATAATCTATCTCGTAATATAAATGACGCTGTTATGTTAATCAGCTTTCAATTGTAATACAGACCAAGCAAGCTAGTGATGATTAGATGTTCTCGTATTTAATATATTATTGTAAAGGAATAGCGAACTCAAACATTAGGCTTGTGTGTCACTACCTTCTAAACTTGGGTACGATAGGACTAGACAGATCCTGCGTGATTTATTTAGTGAAAAACACTTAGTTACACGTACTCTGATAAATGACTTGCTCAACCATAAGACAGGTGCGATATTGCTTCGAAGATTTAACAGACCTTGCGATTACATTACGTAGTGTCCACCTCACATTGTCATAGACTGAATATGAGCCAGATGTGAATTCAGTGAATAATCTGGAATCCATTATAATGCGTCTATTGTTAGAATGGCACGATCAAAGACTGGGAGATAGAAAAACACCTATACGGAAAACAAACACATTGGAATTGGATTCTACATGGTCCGAAGAATTTAAGCAGATTAGTAAGTAGAGTTGAGTGGTGTCGATTTACGTGTATTGAAGATATTTCAGATGGACTGGGAATAGTTGTACAATCAAGAGTTCTGTGATTTCGACGATCTAAATAAACAGAATTCTGCCGAAGATTGAAGGGCTACAAAATAGTTAAAAGACCAACAAGCCTAGTAGATGCTCACTTTTAGGTTGGGTTGCTGAGGAAACGTTAGCGACGCGAATCGCCAACCGACTATGAAATGGCTAGCTGTAAGTTAGAATGTTTACGTAGGCGTTTTGCCAATGACTTCCATCTTTTACAAAGGTACAAGCTTGTTATGAATCAACATTTGAGTAAAGCATATATTTTAAAAGTTGATATATTGAGTCTTAATTCAAAATGAGTTTTTTGGTATATTAACTATCATCCTATTATTAATTCTAAGAAGCCAGAAAAGTTGAGAATTTTATTTGACTATTCTTCGAAGTATCAAGATTTGTCTCTCAATGATCAACTTTTACGTGGCCCAAATGCGGTTAACAGTATGACATTTCTGGGTGATATACGACAAGCAGAGAATAATTTCTTCTCATGATGCGTGCTGGCATCCAAAAGGGAACATCCGATCATAGAACTTCATATTTTTGTGATGCTTCAGAAGTTGCGTATGGAGCTGTCGCACATTCTTGATGTTATGTTGCTGACGAGGAAGCGTGCTGTCGGTTAGTTTTAGCAAAGGCAAGAGTAGCATCTGTAGAGGCTTAGACCATACCACGTTTAGAGCTCATGGCTGCAGTTCTACCAGTTTGCATCAGGTCACAGTTACAGACTAAATTAGACAGGAAGTTTGTGGATGTAGCCTACTGGACGGACTCTATAATAGCATTGAATTACATCAGAAATGAGAGCCGTCAGTTTAATACCTTTGTAGCTAAGCGATTCTCGACAGTCTACAGTCATACAAAGGTGAATCAGTGGTGGTACGTACCTTCAAAGCAGAACGTAGCTGACTACGTATCAAGAGGCATACGGCTCAGTAAAGGTGATACTAAAATTAAGAGTGAAGGTCATTTTTTGAAGAGATTTAAAGAGTATTGGTCAACTACTGAAAATGAGTGTATCGTATCCCGATGCGAATTATAGAAATCAGCTGTCGCACGTTTAGTGATCGATGAGATTGGCATGAACCATATTGTAAGTTACTTTCAAGCCTGGGATAGGTTACTTAAAGCTGTGGACGTGATTATCTGGGTACAAGTGTTACATGTTAATAATATATTGCGGAAGGACGGACATATCCTCGCGTTCAGGTTTACTTAAAGTAGAAGAAACGGGCATAACATAAATAGATTCAATTCAGGTTTGTTCAAAGCAGCGTTGGAGAAAAGGCTTGAAATACTACAATCGTTCAGGAGTAATTCAGAAATGAAAGCCATATCTCATTTAGGGAAATTGAAGCCTATATTAATAGACGGGTTATTGTGTATGGGTATTCGGGTTAAGAAAAAAGCGTGGTCTGAGACTAGGGAAATATTCTACCGAATCATCCGAAGCGCTATAGTTTGCTTACAGAAAGTCTAGAGCCTGGTGGCTGACCACAGTATGTCCGTAACCCAACCAGATATAAAAACATTCCGGATTTCGCATTCACAAATGAACTTACCCCATATACCGTACGTACAAAAAAACAATTCTTAGGTAGTGACCACAATATAGTCAAGTGCAGCTTCGACTTAGAGAGTACAACATATGAATGTCGACTTACAATATCTAGCAAACCCTTCCACAAAACAAACTGGACAAGCTTTAAGACTTACTTCATATATATTGACTACACAAATCTACTTCACGAAGGACAACGTCATTTATATTACGAGATAGATCATAATCCAAACACATTACTTAAATAACCCTTGCATGTATTAGATTTGACATAGTCTGTGACCTGAGATTTTACACCACGATTCTATATAGAAAGTGGTTTGCCTTTTAACTGACAAACTATGCATTTTAATGTTGCATGTTCGATTCCTTCCTGTACATCCAATGACTTCGATTCTCTCACTAAATCTAGTCTCCTTCCTATCAGTCTTTTCTCAATTATGACGTTATCTAACCCGAATTCGGAGACACTAGAATATTTGGAACATGAATATTTAGCACTAGCGTTACCAAATTTATCAACACTACTCACAACAAGCACACCACAACCATTGTTTTCAACATCACACATTGTTAACAATCTATCTTTGTAGGAATGTGTTGATGGAAAAAAAGGTTGATTAGCCTCGAAGAGGATATTTTTACTATTCACAAACTTCGAAGTAATAGTTCCATTAGAATAGACAAACTAATATCACTACGTGTTTAAAATAATCGACAATCTACTAATAAAGAAGTTGTTATTGTCAGAGATAAAGCCGTTAATCAAACACTTTAATCATAGATAGTAGTATGTGTAATACAGAATATAACAGAAATAGAAATGATACTAAAAGATGAAGTGGAAGTAGTAAGGGTGAACCTGATGAAAGAAGTAGTAGAAATAACAATTGAAGTATGTGAAGTGATAAACGATGCAATAAGTGGTGTACAAAAAACCACACTGATATCATTTAACTTTATGGCAACCAAATAACTTTATTTTCTTCAAGTTTATCATTGTGTTATTATGATATTCACTTTTATTTTGCTACATATGTTGTCTATTATGCAACATTAAGTCGATACAATGTGGTCAACAACACAACAAACATCGTCAACAACATTCAAAATATTATAGTAGGATGAATTTGTATATCAACATTGGGATGCAGGTACATCCAGCCGATAAGTACCAAATAGGACGAAACGCGTATCCTGGATTCCACTTGCCAGTCACAAGACAAATTAAATTAAACATATGATAGTCTATCAGTCTGTTATCATTTATACACATTGACTGTATGACCTTATCTTTAATAGAATTTGCTTTACTCTTAATTTAGATTCAAGTAGATTATTGCCTGTGATTATGTAGATAAAAAATCTGAAGTGATATGCATTCCATTGAATAATAATATATAGAATTAAAAAAAAGTGTGTTTTTTACCTTTATTTGTTTATTTGTTCACTTTAAAATGTATCAAGAATTAGCAGATAGACTAACTCTGAATTTCACGACTGAATTTTTATCTTCAGGTGTTATGAATGTCCTGACAGTGACTATTTTTCGAAATTCGTCTATGTTTGTAAACCCATATCATTTTGACCATACCTGTAGACCGGTATGCCTTCATGTATAAAATAATACTTGAGAATAAATGCTATTCATAATCACGTTGCAATTCATAAAGATTCATATGATGGTGCAAGTTATGTTATCCTGTTTCAGTAAATCACTTTTCGAGACTAATCAACTTTGTTTCCATCAACACATTCCTACAAACATAGATTGTAAACAATGTGTGATGTTGAAAACAATGGTTGTGGTGTGCGTGTTGTGAGTAGTGTCGATAAATTTGGTAACGCTAGTGCTAAATGTTCATGTTCCAAATATTCTATTGTTTCCGAATTCGGGTTAGATAACGTCATAATTGAGAAAAGACTGATAGGAAGGAGCCGTATACCTCTTGATACATAGTCAGCTACGTTCTGCTTTGAAGGTACGTACCACCACTGATTCACCTTTGTATGACTGTAGACTGTCGAGAATCGCTTGGCTACAAAGGTATTAAACTGACTGCTCTCATTTCTGATGTAATTCAATGCTATTATAGAGTCCGTCCAGTAGGCTACATCCACAAACTTCCTGTCTAATTTAGTCTGTAACTGTGACCTGATGCAAACTGGTAGAACTGCAGCCATGAGCTCTAAACGTGGTATGGTCTAAGCCTCTACAGATGCTACTGTTGCCTTTGCTAAAACTAACCGAAAGCACGCTTCCTCGTCAGCAACATAACATCAAGAATGTGCGACAGCTCCATACGCAACTTCTGAAGCATCACAAAAATATGAAGTTCTATAATCGGATGTTCCCTTTTGGATGCCAGCACGCATCATGAGAAGAAATTATTCTCTGCTTGTCGTATATCACCCAGAAATGTCATACTGTTAACCGCATTTGGGCCACGTAAAAGTTGATCATTGAGAGACAAATCTTGATACTTCGAAGAATAGTCAAATAAAATTCTCAACTTTTCTGGCTTCTTAGAATTAATAATAGGATGATAATTAATATACCAAAAAACTCATTTTGAATTAAGACTCAATATATCAACTTTTAAAATATATGCTTTACTCAAATGTTGATTCATAACAAGCTTGTTCCTTTGTATAGACCACATCTTCACTCTGCAACAGGTCCTGGAACACAGACACACATTTATGCGTCCTACAATATTTATCTTCCTGGACCTAAAGGCGGAATTTTTCCTCTGTTGATCATGAGGTTCTGTGACAGTGTCTGTCATTGAAAGGTGTACCAAAAAAATACAATTACATTATACAAGCTCTCTACTCTAAAACTACAGGTCCGAGTGAGAGCTTATAGCGAACCGTCATCGTAATTCCTCACTTCTTTTTCCGTCAAGGATGTCCACTTTCCCCATTCTTGTTTAATTTTGTCATAGACTTGCTCTTGGATATAACCTTATCTTCGTCTGACTTTTTCAGGAGTTGACTTTTTACCAGGAGCCTCGCTTACTGACTTAGAGTATGCTGATGACATAGTCCTATTTGGTGAAGACGCTGACAAAATGCAGAGTCTTCTGACTACTGTGAGCAACAATGCAAGCATGTTCGGGATGCAGTTTTTCCCTCAAAATGGAAAATGTTGCTTCAGGATTGGGTTGCATTCCTCAGCAACCCAACCTGAAAGTGAGCATCTACTAGGCTTGTTGGTCTTGTAACCATTTAGTAGACTTTCGATCTTCGACAGAATGCTGTTTATTCAGATCGTCGAAATCACAGAACTCTTGATTGTACAACTATTCCCTGTCATCTGAAATATCTTCAATACACGTAAAATCGACACCACTCAACTCTACTTACTAATCTGCTTAAATTCTTCGGACCATGTAGAATCCAACCCCAATGTGTTCGTATTCCGAATGGGTGTTTTCAATTTCCCAATCTTTAATCGTGCAATTCTAATAATAGGCGCATAACAATGACAAACAGACAGATACAACGCAGAACTTCGTACGTACTTACATCAGTTCATGTTGCCATACTACATCAGCACAGAGACGCACAGAGATGCTTATCAAATAATAGTGAAATAGAAATGTATCTATCCGATAACCATCAGTGTATCCTGATTGTCAATCGATTCTTACTTAAAATTGCCATCTATTTCAATGATATTTTTACTATTCACAAATTTCAAAGTAACAGTCCCATTAGAATAGACAAACTAATATCACTACGTGTTTAAAATAATCGACAATCTACTAATAAAGAAGTTGTTATTGTCAGAGATAAAGCCGTTAATCAAACACTTTAATCATAGATAGTAGTATGTGTAATACAGAATATAACAGAAATAGAAATGATACTAAAAGATGAAGTGGAAGTAGTAAGGGTGAACCTGATGAAAGAAGTAGTAGAAATAACAATTGAAGTATGTGAAGTGATAAACGATGCAATAAGTGGTGTACAAAAAACCACACTGATATCATTTAACTTTATGGCAACCAAATAACTTTATTTTCTTCAAGTTTATCATTGTGTTATTATGATATTCACTTTTATTTTGCTACATATGTTGTCTATTATGCAACATTAAGTCGATACAATGTGGTCAACAACACAACAAACATCGTCAACAACATTCAACATATTATAGTAGGATGAATTTGTATATCAACATTGGGATGCAGGTACAATCCAGCCGATAAGTACCAAATAGGACGAAACGCGTATCCTGGATTCCACTTGCCAGTCACAAGACAAATTAAATTAGACATATGATAGTCTATCAGTCTGTTATCATTTATACACATTGACTGTATGACCTTATCTTTAATAAAATTAGCTTTATTCTTAATTTAGATTCAAGTAGATTATTGCCTGTGATTATGTAGATAAAAAATCTGAAGTGATATGCATTCCATTGAATAATAATATATAGAATTAAAAAAAATAGTGTGTTTTGTTACCTGTTTAATATTTATTTGTTCACTTTAAAATTTATCAAGTCTTCGCAGATAGACTAACTCTGAATTTCAAGAAACAAACGCCCTTTAATAATTCATGGATTTTTATTATAGTCTTTGTCTAACGTATTCTTAATGTCAGAATAGATAGTCTCATAGTTAGGTAAAATATCAGTTACAAGTTTCTATAATAAAAATCAACTTTTGTAGAATATAAATGTATTCAACTTTACTAGGTTTGTTTTATGTCACATTAAAAAGCCAGTGAAAATGTTGTTTGGATTCTCAACACGAGCATAGATTTGACAGGTTTTTATAGGTGAATCAGCAACCAGATCCTTGTGAGTTCACTCTCCTTTACTCTCCACTTACTTTTAGTCAGTTTTCTATTTATTACTGTATCATCAAAATATTGTTCAAACCTACTACTTCAATGGCTTACTAGTCTCCTACAGGATTACTAACATTACGTTGGATTCGACAGCTTTTTATATTGGTCCGAACATGAATATTTGAATTGATTATTGAATCGGACCTTCTTATGTACAACTATACGAAAAATGGCGCAGTTGCAGTTAAACAGCTTAATTTCTTGTATAAATACTTCAGCTAACGATATTTCAGCTTCACTTACCCTAAACGTCGTGTCAATACGTCTCTATTAATACCCGACAGATTAACAAGTGAAACTGCATTAAAAGTAATAGTACTATGAAAAGCATATAAAATATATATAAAAGACCTAATGATATGTGGTTTTGCACCAACCTTCATGACAAAATTAATTTTGCATTATTCAATTCTTAACGTTGAGGAAAATCAAACAATATTGTATGTTATCACAATTGTAGTTGTCCATAGTCCAAACAAAACACTCAACCGAGTCAGTCGACGCCTGTTACTCTGCTCGTAGAGCAATAGCCACCGACTAGTATGCTTCAACCAACTCTTTCGTAGACTGACAATTCTGGATATTCTCGAATACTATTCATTCCTTTTCTATCTGCTTTTAATTCCAGACTATACAACGAACTGATTGTTCAAAAGTAGTTTTTCTATTCATTACTTCACTTAAACATACTTATTATTAGCAAAATCTCTACGAAGTTGATTGTTTACGTCACTCTATTTAGCGAAGCGTATCACTGTTGAATGTCATCACATTTTAAAGACATTCATATATTCAGTCGTCAAATTCAGAGTTAGTCTATCTACGAAGACTTGATACATTTAAAAGTGAACAAATAAATTATTAAACATAACAAACACACTTTTTTTTTAATTCTATATATTATTATTCAATGGAATGCATATCACTTCAGATTTTTTATCTACATAATCATATGCAATAGTCTACTTGAATCTATATTAAGAATAAAGCTAATTTTACTAAAGATAAGTTCATACAGTCAATGTGTATAAATGATAACAGACTGATAGACTATCATATGTCTAATTTAATTTGTTTTGTGACTGGCAAGTGGAATCCAGGATACGCGTTTCGTCCTATTTGGTACATATCGGCTGGATGTACCTGCATCCCAATGTTGATATACAAATTCATCCTCCTATAATATGTTGAATATTGTTGACGATGTTTGTTGTGTTGTTGACCACATTGTATCGACTTAATGTTGCATAATAGACAACATATGTAGCAAAGTAAAAGTGAATATCATAATAACACAATGATAAACTTAAAGAAAATAAAGTTATTTGGTTGCCATAAAGTTAAATGATATCAGTGTGGTTTTTTGTACACCACTTATTGCATCGTTTATCACTTCACATACTTCAATTGTTATTTCTACTACTTCTTTCATCAGGTTCACCCTTACTACTTCCACTTCATCTTTTAGTATCATTTCTATTTCTGTTATATTCTGTATTACACATACTACTATCTATGATTAAAGTGTTTGATTAACGGCTTCATCTCTGACAATAACAACTTCTTTATTAGTAGATTGTCGATTATTTTAAACACGTAGTGATATTAGTTTGTCTATTCTAATGGGACTGTTACTTTGATGTTTGTGAATAGTAAAAATATCATTGAAATAGATGGCAATTTTAAGTAAGAATCGATTGACAATCAGGATACACTGATGGTTATCGGACAGATACATTTTGTATTTCACTATTATTCGATAGGCACAATGCACCATTGCACACGTTATAAGCATCAATTCTTATCAATTTCTATACAAATAGTTTGTACTGTTTATGTGAATATAATTACAAGTGAAGTGCTGTGAATGGTTATTTGAAGATCTAGAGTAACACTTGTGTTCTTCTGCAATCTGCTTTTATGCATTCATCTCTAATTAGTAGTGAATTCTTAAATATTCTCAATTATGCCTAGGTCTAGCAGAGCCGTGTTCCTAGTCATAAATGCACAATGATGCAATACACATATATCGTATCCAAATACTGTAAATTGAGATGCCGTTGGTTATGTTTTCAATTTTTATCTTCATATGTTATGAATGTCCTGACAGTGACTATTTATCGAAATTCGTCTATGTATGTAAACCCATATCATTTTGAGCATACCTGTAGACCGGTATGCCTTCATGTATAAAATAATACTTGAGAATAAATGCTATTCATAATCACGTTGCAATTCATAAAGATTCATATGATGGTGCAAGTTATGTTATCCTGTTTCAGTAAATCACTTTTCGAGACTAATCAACTTTGTTTCCATCAACACATTCCTACAAACATAGATTGTAAACAATGTGTGATGTTGAAAACAATGGTTGTGGTGTGCTTGATGTGAGTAATGTTGATAAAGTTGATAATGCTAGTGCTAAATGTTCATGTTCCAAATATTCTAGTGTCTCCGGATTCGGGTTAGATAACGTCATAATTGAGAAAAGACTGATAGGAAGGAGACTAGATTTAGTGAGAGAATCGAAGTCATTGGATGTACAGGAAGGAATCGAACATGCAACATTAAAATGCATAGTTTGTCCGTTAAAATACAAACCACTTTCTATATAGAATCGTGATGTAAAATCTCAGGTCACAGACTGTGTCGAATCTAATACATGCAAGGCTTATTTAGTTAGTGTGTTTGGATTATGATCTATCTCGTAATATAAATGACGCTGTATGCTCTACTATCAATGGTTTCGCCCCACCTTGTATAGACATCAAGTATTTCGAAGAAAAGTCAAGCCACTAACATAGTTATATTAATCAGCTTCAAATTGTAATAGAGACCAAGCAAGCTAGTGTTGATTAGATGTTCTCGTATTTAATATATTATTGTAAAGGAATAGCGAATTCAAACATTAAGGCTTGTGTGTCACTACCTTCTAAACTTGGGTACGATAGGACTAGACTGATCCTGCGTGATTTATTTAGTGAAAAACACTTAGTTGCACGTACTCTGATAAATGACTTGTTCAACCATAAGACGGTGCGATATTGCTTCGAAGATTTAACAGACCTTGCGATTACATTACGTAGTGTCCACCTCACATTGTCATAGACTGAATATGAGCCAGATGTGAATTCAGTGAATAATCTGGAATCCATTGTAATGCGCCTATTATTAGAATCGCACGATTTCTGGGCTCATACTTTCTTAGTTGAGGGCATAGAACCGAACATTTACGATTTATTTTGTTTTTAGAAGATATCACAATCTCTTGCGAAACGTTTTTTTGGAGTGTGTCAGTCAATTATGTACTTAACTTCACGTATCGTTTTGTTTTTCATTCCTGGTATTCGTAAGTTTGCGTCATTTTTGGGGTTGAATAATCTACAGTTCTTTTAAAATTGTTTAAGATATATTTTTTAGACAGTTGATACTGATTGTCATTAATAATTTGTTATTACAGATTCTTGTTTTGTTAACAACATTAGTATTATACTTTGGATCAATTGACAACCAGGTTACTCTAATGTCTTTTTTTTTTGTAATTTTATTAGTTTATCATTGGAATGTTTTGTTAATTACCTTCTTACTGATATTTTTTATTATTTTTTTTTATAATTTTTTTTTTATTGCAATAACTGTTAACCTTTTTTGTTGCTAATTAGCCTATGATTGGCTTTTTTACTTTACCCCCGCAAATTAATATCTACTGATCAATGTATAAATACAATTGAATATTTTGAATAGACTTATGTAAAAGATGCATTCATCGCTCGTGTTCTTCGTTAATCTACTTTTCTTAGTTTGTCATTCATGTATCTCAAGTGGTGAGTTCATACAATTTTCTTCATGTTCAGTGTATTTTATAGTGATTACATAATGTATGTTTAATTAGTTGCTGTTACAGTCTATTGTGTATATTTTTTGACTTAAGTCAATAGCTTTACTAACTTGATATTGGAAAGTGATTTCATCACACCAATTCACTAGATCTAATGAATGTAAAGGTGATTTAACACTTGGTTTGTTTAGTAAGCTATAAATATTTATCAATAAAACAAGATTTTTAAATAAGAAACGTCTGACAATGATGCATACGGAAAAAGATGAAACGGTTAATGGTCGTAATAACGTAATTCAAGAAACCTGAAGTAACCTTAGTGTCTGAATGTTCATCAATGATGTTTAAATTTTACTTGCCATAGTTATTCAGCCTCCATAAAGTTTCAGTCAATAGATTTATTTTTGAATAATCCTGTGCCTTTTGCAATAAAATCTATTATTAGGTTAGCACTAAACAGTTCATCTATAGCCTTCTAATATACATTTTTCACATTAGGAAAACGCTTTTCTAGTTCGTGTTACCAAGGTAATTGTACCTGGAGTTACACAAAACTTCATCAATAAAAGTTTGTTTATAGCATGTATGCAACACATTACGATCTGTGATTGTGTTAGTCAATTACACAGGAATCAAACATGTTCACTAAATAATACTGTCAATTTTATTAAAGATAATGATTAAAACTTTTTTTAAATTATTTCTTATATACATAAAAAGTAGTAAACTTATTTGTTGTTTCAAATGAATTGAATGACTACATTATTGTTATACTGTCAATATGGTTTTCGCAGATGTCAGTCAAAGAAAGTTGGAATTAGAAAGGGAAATTAACGAAACTAATGGTAAACGCTTGTCTATAATTACATATTAAATTCACAATATTTATTATGTTAATGTTTTATAATTTATACTTCTATACTAATAAATAGTGTACTAAGTATAGATGTTAATGACAAATTTTCGTGTCAGTTAGTTACAATGTTGTTTGTAGAAGGTGATTCAATTGACAACTTGCCTTATACAAATGATATTGATGATAAATTTTTGTACTTACTTTATATTTATAATAAATTACATTATGAATGATATTTGTAAGAGATTAAATAACTGCTAGATATTAAAATTATGACAATACTTTAATTTAGTCACTAACTGTTTACTTTTGGATTTTCAGAGGAAAGTCAACAGTTATCCATACCATCTCATTATACTCCTACAATCAAATAATAATATTACAGGTAACGTAGTAATCAGTTTGTCACATGTGTTTCTATAATATACAATGTGAATATATGTATAAGGATGTATTTGGAATGATTTTATGTTACAGGTGTGTTTCAACAATTTTTACAAATACTTTTTATCAAAACCATAAGTAGTTTTCATTTTTACTTATTCTTTAGACAGTAAAATTTACGAATAAACAAGAGATAAGCAATAATAATAGTATCTACTTAATCGGGTTTAGGATATGATGATGTCTAAGATTGAAGATAGATTTTACCAGACAGGTTAACTTAGCTTTCCTAGTAGATAAAAGGTAGTTCATGTATCACGCCTGGTTGATATGTTATTTGAAATATTTGATATGAGCGATCTCTTGTCATTGTTTTTTTAGGAAAATATAAGTCTATCACTTACACCATATTTTAATGTGGCGCGTATTTTAAGCCGAAAACACATGTTGTTCTTTGAAGTTTAAATGCCTCTAGAAGTTCTATGCTTCCACGTTTAGCCTATGATGCTATGATGACACGTCATTTATGATGGCAAAAGCAGATCATATACAAGAAGTATACTTTGTGGAACCTTTAGTATGGAGGTTGTTGAGTTTATTTTAACCAGTCAACATTGATACGAAACACTGAACATTTTAACGAAACTTTAAAGATGGAGAGTATCTGGTTTGTAAATACTAGATTTCCACCTTAGTTTGTTAAGAGTGTGTGGATATTTGTTAGACGCTTACACAAAGTAAAAGAATGTGGCGTGTGCTTGCACCATTTATTTTCAACATAAAGTTTTAGTACTTCGAGGTTGAGGAATGTCATTGGTGTATGCTGTGTCTTTAAGGGACCTGTGACGGGTAGAAAACAACACTAATTGTGTAGGCTTTTCTGTCATTTTTCTATCATCAGGAAACGACAGACTTCTTCTGATCCATAGAAAGTTACTGAAATTCCAGTAAAAGCCTGATTAGGTTGACATTTGTTTACAGATTGCTTTCAAGAAGTTTTTAATCCCACCGCTGTTTCACTATGATGACTTATCTAGCTTCCTAGACTTTCTAACATAAAGTAGCACTATCTTCTGGATCAATGTATTTTACCCACTGTGAAACAATCAACTTTTTCAAGTTTTAACAGTTAAGCTGTTAAAAGATATTTCACATGAGTGCGCTGTTTATCTGTTTATCATCGACATTTTCTCCTATTAGTCAAGGGATTTTTGTTTAAATGATTTTGTCAGACCTGGGGTTAGTACATTCATTTTGGGTTAGGTCTTGTTTTTATTGCCGACCGGGTTTAAATATATAATATGGTCCCTCGACATTGCCCTCATTTCCATTCTTATCTTAACGAAAAGTGATGATCTGTCCACTACGTGTATACCATTTACCCTAGTAAAATCCTATCTCTGTATATAAATATTTTCCCATCACATATCTTTTGACCGGACGTACATTAAAGTAGTTATCTAGACAATGGGAAAACGTATTCAGATATGACTGTGTGTACTATTGATTTTATTGTCTCCAATTACTTGCCAACAATCAAATTCTCTAATTCTTGTTCCTTGAAATTTATTAATCTACTCTGTCAAAGTTAAGTTGTTTGTTCAACTCTATTTGCATTAACGCATAATTTTATGTGACGATCAAATATTGTTGATAATAATATAAAATATGAACACTGGGTGGTTATTACCTGTATATGTATGCTAATCATCCTAATACAATGCAATGTTTTGGAAAAATTTTTAGTTTTCTTCTGCTTTAGAAAACGTAGGTCTTAAGGTTGCGTAAAAGTACAGTCATAGTGTGCTTCTAAAACGATAGTCATCGTAGGCTGGTTTTCGTAACGTCGCAATTGTGTGGATGCATAAATAAAGGCTTCTATTGTAGTGCAACGTGGAAGTAATATTTATCTATGCTTCAAAAGCACAGTTCTTGGTTTCTTTGTGCAACCACATTT
The DNA here is from genome assembly GCA_025215515.1 of Schistosoma japonicum. NCBI lineage: Eukaryota > Metazoa > Platyhelminthes > Trematoda > Strigeidida > Schistosomatidae > Schistosoma > Schistosoma japonicum. The sequence goes on from CM046065.1 coordinate 33,040, forward strand.
AATATATGTCTGCTGTCATAATACTAATAATTAACATTTTATGATTAAACATTTGGTGGATTTTGAAAGCTTTGGTAACAAGCAGGTTCTCATGAAATATAATACAACTGTCGCTAACTGGGTAACAAAACTGATTGTAACATCCCACTGTGAACATCAACATTGGGATGCAGGTACATCCAGCCGATGAGTCCCAAATAGGACGAAACGCGCGTCTTGGATTCCACTTGCCAGTCACAATACAAATTAAATAATCTTATACTAATGTTCAAACTAAGAATAAAACTGCCTGTTGGATATTTTAATACTATCTAGCCAAGATAGCATCTTGCTTTTACCTTGTGTGTCTTAGGACATAACGGTGTATTTCCAGTAATCAGTTTACTTATTTATCTAATTTTAAATAATCTTATGACAGGATGTGGTTGGCAGTTACTAATAAACAGTAATTTTGTAATAAAATCCTCCCCTAAGTCAACATACCTTGATTTTATATCACCAGTACTTGATCATACAGGATGATATGGAAACATTGTGTTTAAACAGATTTCACGTTATCAACTTATAATGTGCAATTTATATATAATTGATTTTCGTTGATGTGTATTTCTTACAGAACAGTTGAAGGAACAGTTTCCAGAGGAAACTGAACAAATCAATCAATGTATGTTACCATGAAAACAGTATATGCTTACCTATATTTGTTTCAGTTGCAACATGTTGCTTTCACTCACACCCGAATTATAATCAGACTGAAGTTATATCAGGTTACAAATTACCATTGTTAACACTGCTTACCTATTTTGTCATAATAATGCTTGTATTAAGAATTAATTAATATTTCAATGTAAGTAGTATGCACGAATTGATAAATCGTAATGATTGATAATAGTAGTTAGATCTAAAGTAAGCTTAACCTTATTAATGTTACTAATGGGGTTTGATTTAAAGTATCATCTGTTATCATTTTAGAATTCACAACTTACTTCGACCTTAGTGAGATAAAATATGGTAAGTACTTGTAAAAAGTAGGTAATTCAATGATGATTACAATCAACTTCTTTATCAGCAACCACTTAGGAATAACTTAATGTTGCATTCTTTAAACAAGGCAGTGTACATGGAATGATGAACAAATTTTATAATCTTTAGAATAAGCTTGTATTAGGATGCTAGTACATCCAGCTAATGAATCTCAATTAGGACGAAACATGCTTCCTGAATTCTACTTATCTGTCACAATCCAACTCAAAGATTTTATAATCACGTTTACAATTTTACTCAATGATTCTTTTAACACAATTTATTTTTAATAATTTTGTTGCATAATTTACTACGTAGGAGTGAACATACCATCAAACTCATTAGTCAGAAATTATTTGAATGAAAATTATCATAAAGGTAAGAATAATTGACTGATTTCATATAATTGTTTCACTTGTTTTATTCATTAAGTTGTTTGTTAATGGATGCAGCTTAATTTAGTTTCAATTGCCATTATCAAATGTATACTGTAAATGTTCATAAACGATATTTTGTTAGACAACAACAATATTATATCATTTAAACACATTAATAAACCACTCCTAGTAAAATCAGCACATTTTGTTTTAAATAAATCACAATCAAATGGAGCACATATAAAGAAGTACATTAACCTTATACAAGTTCTCTACTCGAACACCACATGTCGTGTTAGAGCTTATGGCAGATTGTCTTCGGAATTGACCACTTCTAGTGGTGTTCGTCAAGGTTGTCCGCTATCTCCATATTTATTTAATTTTATCATGGACATACTTTTAGAGTTAACATTGTCATCGTCTGATTTCTCTGGGGTTGACCTCTTTCCAGGAGATAAACTTACTGACTTAGAATATGCCGAAGATATAGTTCTACTGAGTGAAGATGCTGATAAAATGCAGAATCTTTTGACTACCTTAAACTTGAACGTAAGCATGTTTGGGATGCGATTCTCCCCATCCAAATGTAAAATGTTACTTCAGGACTGGCTTAATTCGGCACCAAAGTTAGTGATAGGGGGTGAAACTATTGAATGCGTTAACCGTTTTACTTATCTAGGGAGCCTCATCAGTCCTAACGGTCTGGTGTCCGATGAAATCTCGGCCCGTATACATAAGGCTCGATCGGCTTTTGCCAATCTGCGTCACTTGTGGCGTAGGCGAGACATTCGTTTAATGACGAAAGGACGCGTTTACTGTGCAGCAGTTAGATCCGTTTTACTTTATGGATGTGAAACATGGCCTTTAAGGATAGAGGATATCCGTAGGCTCCTAGTATTCGATCATAGATGTCTCCGAAACATTGCTCGTGTTTGCTGGGACAACCGAGTAAGCAATGCATGGGTTAGGAATAGAGTACTAGGTAAATACGGTAAGCCTATTGATGAAGTAGTGAATCTTCACCGGCTGAGGTGGTTAGGACATGTGTTGCGTATGCCTGATCACCATCTACCGAAACGAGCGATGTTGTCTAGTGTGGGAGTAGGCTGGAAGAAAGCTAGGAGTGGCCAAACAAAAACATGGCACCAATCCATGAAGTCATTGACAATTGGGCTGAGCCATGTTAATAGATGTAGACTACCTGGTTGGGGCCCACACGATGAGCGTAACAAATGGTTAGAGACTTTAGGTGATATGGCTCAAAATCGATTGCAATGGCGCAGGTGCATCCACTCCTTGTCTTCCTCCAAATTCTAGTTTTTGAGCTTATTATAATTTTCTCTTTACTAAATCACTTTATATCTCAAATCTCATCTCTGATCTCTATGCCTTTCCATTAGTACTTACTCTGTTACTACCTTCCCTACTCTGGGATTTGGTCCGACAATTTAATCTTTATTTGCTAATTGAGGCATGGCAACTTGAACTGATGTACGCATGTACCAAGTTCTACGTTGTAACTGACTGACTGACATGTAAAGAATCTGCGTGTGTGTGCGTGTGCATGACTGGGTATACACAGTTTTCAACAATTGTTTGATCTAATAAACTTTAATTAATAACAGATTCTATAATTTAAACAATAAATCAAATCAATAATGTTTATCACTAATAAGAGCTAATTGTGTGAAATATATTTTAATGTTATTGAATTTCGGACACATTTTGACAAATGATAAATTAAAACAAATTAAAGTTTTTAAGTAAGTGAATTGATACAAAAAGTTCCATAACAGAAAACATATTCTGTTTCACAGTTTAATATTGTTGTATACTGCATAAATGTGATTGTAATGAATTTTATTTTACAGGACTATTTCCATCAAATAATAAGACTAAACTGTGCATTGAAGATTTATCAGTGGAGTTTCGAAGTAACATATGATAGTTGATAATAATGAATTGAATTATATTTTGTCATATTAATTTAACTTCATGTAAATACGTGTTAAACAACACAGACTTACTTTATTTCATAGTAATCATATCACGATGCCTACTAATATATACATTTTAAACATGGATGAAGTAATTAAGTATGAATACGATGCCATGTTGACAGAATCTGTCAAAACAACTTATTGATATTCATCAGTTTCATAATTGTCAAATTGACATGCACTAATTACATAACAGAAATAGTTGTAGACTATAAATTAATTCAATAGTTAATCTAACAACATTTACAAAATATAAATTTATTATTGAATATCACTATAATAACAAAAGCTTGTCATCATTTTAATTACATAAGTTTTATTTTATAGGCGAAAATGAAAATCAATTAAAAAGTCTGGAAACTGCAATGATGCAATACAATGAAATTTATCTTCATAGTTTTAAACTTTCATGTAAATAAAATCTATGAATTATTCTTAGAAACTTGTTCAATGATTAATTCTTAATCGATTAGATTATTAAATAGACATTTCATTTAATTTTGCATGGGGATGGATTTTTATACTTATTATACTCAAGGTCTGAGGGCGAAGTCGTACTGCTGACTGCAGAGGGGTGTAACAGCAGTAAGGTGTTTCCCTCGGACAACCAGCATCTGCAGCGATGCTGCCTTCTCACAAGGAAGGAAGGGTTAGAAAAGGTCGGCCCTAAAATGTCACACCTCACCCTATCTCACAGATTTCCGTCTCCGGCGGTATGGGTGCCCACTAAGGGCTTTCAAGTGCGGAGCTAATACTCAAAAAACTTTTAATAAAAAGGCCGTGCGTGACAGGCCTCAAGCAGTTGTCCCTTGGGCTCTGCGGTCATGCTCTTAGGTCTCTAAGTCCGACACTAATCTACCTTCTTTTTCAGGTTCCTCAAGAAACACCCTTCCATGATGTGGGCAGCCGGGAAGTGACAATCGCCCTCATACCCGCAAAAGCACGAGAGTCACCATTTGAATACGTTGATAACAATTAACACATAAGAATAGCACTTAAAATAAACAATTTTCATAATGTAATCTTAACGTACTGTGGTTTTGATAAATTTCATACAATTCTGAAATGTTATTCAACTAAATCTATAACTAGTCGGCTAATTTCTTGCATTTTCAGTTAAATATTTTGTTCTGTCAGAAGTCGAGAAACAATTAAAAAATGAAACTGAATGAAGTAAGTGATAATTTAAGGTTACTAAATACTTACTTGAATTTTCTATGTGTAGACTAGTAGTTTAATGTATTTATTACTTAAGAAGAATATGTGTATGAGGTTGACTTAACAATTTAGATTATCGTCACACTATACAAATTACAGAAGATAAATTCCGAAACATATTTAGCTATTCTTATGTTATGTGAATGAACCGAAGAATGAATGCATGACAGACAGTTACTTTTAACATTTACTTCTGTTTGATTTAGCACTAGCAATTAACTTATGACATTAATAGTTATAGACGCTTAACTACCGATAATCATCATTTGTGTGTTTCATTTGCAGACTATAATGAAAATGTATCAAACTAATGTTTGAGAAAAACAATAATTAACGTTTATATTTTGACCTAATTATACTTTGTAACCTGTTATTTTGTTTCGATTTTAGTACTTATTTGATAGTTTACATACCTATTATATAACTTATAAAAGCCTTATTTTTGCGATTTTCTGCTTATCCATGTTGTTGCTTTAATAAATATTTTCATCGTTACTCGTCTTCTGAATGAAATACTGTGACTGTTAAGAGAATTAAAAAGACTTAAGTTATTCATTCGTGAATGTTTGCTACCTGTCTTCACATATCACAAACACACTGCGCGTGAAGAATGACAGCAACAGTGACGACCAAAACATTAATCTTGTAGAGTAGTAACCCATTATCTACTCACTAGTAACTGAACAACGTGAGACTTAACAACTAATCCAAAGTCATAATCTCATCTAAAACTATGAACACAGCCACACTATCCATGACGCTTTAAGTTACTTCAACTTTATAGGCTGCTCGTTCAGTCCGTGCCTAATAAATGTACAATCAGTACACTATGAAATGATGGGCATGGCTTGGCGTCCATCAATCTGCCAACCCTTTATTATCATGGTAACGGAAGCATGGATCACCACAAATATCTCTCACATAAATATATCCAATAATAAATACAATTTATATTGTAGTGACAGGCTGTGTAAACGTGGATGGAGTCGCTTTAAGCATGTCAACTGGAAGTTGAACGTACTTCTATTTGATGCAACAGGTCTAAGTAAATTACAAGAATTAGTGTGCATTATTATCAGACATACTGTTTCAAATTCTTATTTATCTGGCTGCGCATACTACCCGCTTAGACGATTATTGAAGAGAGTAATCTTACAGTCAGACATTTTCAAATTGTCTTTCTCTCTACCTTTTTACAGGTGAGATCATTTGTGAAGTCTTTGACATGCCTGAAATCTCATAGATTTCTTACCAAATAACAAAATCGTTATGACTTGCTTATAGAAAGTATAGGGCTTGTTAGCTGGTTTTAATATGTCGGTGGCCATACCAAATTTAAAAACATCTTACGTTTAGTTTTTAAAATGAACATATCCCTCGTATTGTAAGTATGGTTAAACATTTTTCAGGCAGCGATCACAATATTGTAATGTGCAACTTTGACTTATAGGATACTGCGTATAAATTTTATAGTCGCAATATCTACTACCAAGCACTGCTCCAGAATCCTATAATGATACTACTAATCAACAGACAGGCGTTATGCTACAAGATGTACCAATAACAAGACAAACCTCTAACTACCTCTTAAGTGATGTAGATTTAAACAACACAACCTCCGATATTAAACTCTCTAATTCTTCATTAGGTGGAAAAACGCAAACTCCCTAGGCCCAGGAAAAGCCATGCTTAGCCCATTGAACAACAAGTATAATTAAGAGGGGGGCAAACTAAAGGCAAGCCCCAGGCAACGTTTTGTGACCTTGTCTACACAAAGCGGACATGATACCTGTGTGCCTACTACATCATTATATAGGAAGCCTGGTTACAGAGCCTCATTGTTTCAAGGTAGTCGAGTCGGTAGCAATTAAGATCGTAAGCACTTACAGGCTGTACGTAATCAATCAAAACATAGCTAATTTAACTACCAGCGTAGGTCACGTAATAAACAAGTACACAACACTTTTTACTATCTTGATGCAAATAACTTTGTAGGAAATTCTATGGCGTCAAACACACACCAGTATGCTCTAAGCCCTGGTAATCCTACACTATACACGGCGTGCTCAGATCGTATAAGTGGTTTAACTCTCCCTTCTTACTTTTATAATTATGCTCTTAATGACCTACCAGGACATCCTCCATCATTTGCACATCGCTAACGAGCTGTCATGTCGCTTTAACTTAAGCTATTTAGAACATCCTAATATCTCTGACGACTATAATAATTTCTTTGGGATCTGGCAGTCACTTGTTTTCTTAGCAATACAGCTTCACAGACATCAGCTCAAACAGTTAGATTGCAGTTTTAAACCAGCACTTAGTTATATCGAACACAAACGACTTAGACAAAGATCTTATTCGATTCTTCACAATTCACTCTTCATTTATGAAATTTTTAGTAATTAACGCCCGCTCACTTCTTAATAAAATACCAACCCTGAGAACTATAGCCTTCTTAACTAAACCTTCATTAATATCTGTCACAGAAACATGGTGTTCCTCCTCAGTAACTGACTCAGAATCAGCCATTTGGGACTATATGTTATATCAATGCAATGGAGAATATAGACAGGGTGGCGGCTGCCTTATATACGCAAGTGTTGGATTCTCGTCTGATAGAATTGATGACGTAATACTTGATGAGGTACCAGAGTTGGTCTGGATCCCAGTTAATACTCCGAACCACAGTTTAATTTTCAAATGCATATACAAAACCCTAACACCTCGACTACTGTAGATAACACCATTATTAATGCTTCGGTACATACCTCTGCCCTAAATTATAATGCGTAAGTCATCGCAGGTGACTTTAGTCTTCCTAGGATAGACTGGAATGTTGGCAGAGGACTGTCAAGTGATGAAGAAAATCTCCAAGATACAAAACTTGTTACGGCTGTTCAGTAAACGCCTCAAACCTTCCCAGAATAGTGATGATTCCTGCATTTTACGAGTTGGATCAATGGTTAACGACCATAATATTATAGTCAACCTGTTCAGCGATTTATTTGCTAACAGAGGTAAGCCTCTGGATGATTTAGACGTAGACATGATTGACTCAGCTACTAACCATATGGAATCCGTTACCTTGACTTATGACAACATTTGTAGATCCATAAACTCACTTAGGACCTCAAATAGTTATGGAGTAGATGGCATGGCATCCATTAACATCAAACTTGTAAGAACCTAAATCACCAATAATCCTATTAAAACTGTTTCACTTTTCATTGACAGCAGATACTTACCCTAGTAGATGGAAAACCTCCTACATCTGGCCTCGCTTTAAATCAGGTGACACTACAAACTTGCACAACCAAAGGCCCATAAATATAACCCCAGTTATCTCTAGAATAATGAAAAAAAGTATGCGACAAAATGACTGATTATTCACACGCTGAAAAACTTATCTCTAATTCTTAACATGGTTTCCTCAAAACCAGGTCTTGCATAACTTGTCACTTTGAATTTTTTAATTAAGTATTGCTAAGAAGAGAAGAAACTAGTTAATTTTCATGTGATTTTGCTAGTTTTTTATTTATTTGTAAAGTGAGCGGTAACCGGTACTACTCTTCATTTCCTCCGCTGGATCTTTCAAATTGTGATTGGTTGTAATATCATTTTAGTATGCTAATTACTCTGTTTTTCCCAAGGTCGCTTTTGTAACTATATATACAGACTCGAATTATAATAGAATGGAATATTCCTAGTGCTGCGTTGGTGTATTCTTGATTTTGTCTTGGGGTGAGTAGTCAGTATGGAATCGTTGCTCACGGTTGCGAGTATCAGTTGGCGCAGATAAGTTTCCGAATAGCGTTGCGGTTAGTTCGTGTATAGCAGTAGGCGTTATATTCCGACATAACAAGTATTTATTAAACGAAGCCTTGGGCATTTGTTATTAGTATTATACTAAGAAATGTTTATAGCTTTTGACAGGATTTACTACAGGCTTCTTACAGGCAAACTCTCCTCTCATGGAATAAGAATCTATTATTTGCATGGTTAAACTCTTTCCTCAGTCATAGGCACCAAACTGTTAAAAATAACTCCACTCTGTCAAAGGTCGAACCAGTTGCAAGTGGCTTTATATAAGGAGGTGTCTTAGGCCAACTGCTCTTCATAGTTTAGAAAACTGATATATGCAAACGCTTCATTATGGTAGGACCCTTTCGATGCGCAGATGATCAAAAAATAGTACACTCATTCCCTCCTTACGAATTCTCACATACATTCTTTGGCGTCACTATTGAACTCAACAAGGTCGCAGTATGGTGCTCGAAATGGAAGTTAGATCTTAATGCTTCTACGTGTGATTGGATATGTTTTGGAAATAAGCGTTTCGATTTTGAATTCTCCATAAACGGTAGCAAGTTGTCTATGCTTCAGTCAGTAGTCGAATCAGGACTAAAGTACTGTAGCAGTAAATAATCCCCATAATAAATAGTTGCAAAGGCTCTTGACATTGATGTTGACCATGTTTGTTTTAGCGGGCACTACTAGTTGAAGTCGCGCGGTCATGCATCTTCACCAGATCACAACTCGAACCACCGTGGGTAGCATCTCACTCTAGTTTGCCAGCCTAGACGTTGCTATCCCATTAAAGCTCTGTTTACGATCGAATATAATTTCGCTTCCATCCTTCATTGCATTCTGATTTCTCATTCGTAAGAGTGGGGTCCATTCGATAGAAGTATCTTTGGTTATACGACAAACGCAACTTGATCATAAATCCGGAGGACGCTTCATTGGTGAGACCGACGTGATCTGGAAGCGATCACTTACTGTGAGTCCGTTCCTTTTTATAGTTTTAAACAGAGTATTATTGGTGGTTTTATTATTTTCTTTTTAACGCATATTTTTCACAGTAATTTTGTATTTGCATTAATTAATATTATTATGATGTCAGACCAGACTTCTAAGCTAATTAGGATTAAAATCCCTAAGCCTTCAAACTTTCAGCTCATTCCTATCTGAGCAAATAATGTCGAAGCCTGCTTCTGCGTAGCATTCAATTTCTATCGGTTGTAAGGTCACTTCCTCATGAATTGAACAGGTACGTCATTCCTTCTTTTTTTAGTCCTGACTGCCTAGAGCCGTTATGAAAGTGGTAATTGGTCAACGTTCATTTGACGAAGGTCTCTTCCGTCAACTTTTTTTTATCAAAACTGCCACAACAAGTGCAAGCAGTATTGGTAACTTTTAACAACAACCCAGTAGATGAACTAGCTTCATCTGCTGATTGAATTCTGGAGATCACCAGAACCCGCCACAATGGGGTTTATTCTGTTACAGAAAAGCCTCTAGAGACCGAAAACGAGATTACTAAATTGTGCCATACTCTTTCTCGTTTCCTCGATCTACACGAGCAACGCCGACCAAACAATCCTCGACGACGAAGTTCATCGCGTAAAAGATCATCATCTCGACTTCGGCATTGGTGTTGGTACCACAACACCTATGGCAAAGAATCATAGAAATGTAGAAACTTCTGTTGTTTCCCTAGCCTCAAACCCACTACGTCGTAAAACTATCCAGCCGGCACGTGCTAGCAGCAACCGTAGCCAGTGGAAACAGCCGCCTGTTGCTCATCTCTGATGAGGTAACGAAGGTTCGCTACGTCGTCGATACTAGCGCAGAAGTCAGCGTCCTTTTTGCAACTTCATCTGATCGTTAACATGAAGCTGCATTTGATCTACAGGCAGTTGACGGAAAACAAATAGCCATGTATGGTAAAAAATATGCCTACTTGAACGTGGGGTTGCGAAAACCCATACACTGGATTTTCACTATCGCCGATGTGAAAATACCTATCATAGGCATAGACTTACTAAGCCACCACAACTTGCTTGTGGACGCTAGCAAAAAGAGGCTAGTCGACAGCAACACAAAGCTGTACGAACGTGGAACCACTGCTACAGGTTGTAGCTCATGTCCTCTTCGCTTTAAACATTTAATTAATCCTTATTTTCAGCCAATACTTGACAAGTATCCGGACCTGAATAAGGCGACATCGAAGTTATCAGCAATGTTACACATCACATAACGACCACAGGTCAACCTGTATTCTCCAAAGCACGCCGATTAGCACCCGAAAAATTAAGGATTGCTAAGAACGAATTCGACCATATGATTGACCTGGGAATAATCCGCCCATCCAACAGCAGGTGGTCGTCTCCATTACATATGGTCCCGAAGAAAGACAGCAATGAATGGCGTCCTACCGGTAATTATCGACGTCTCAACGCACAACCTACGCCAGATCGTTACCCTTTACCTCACATCCACGACCTAACGGCCACGTTGAAGGGAATGACAGTATTCTCAAAAATTGATCTAGTAAAAGCCTACAATCAAATACCGATGGCCGAAAATGGCATCCGGAAAACGGCTATTTTAACCCCGTTCGGTCTTTACGAATTCCTTCGAATGCCTTTCGGCTTGAAGAATGCAGCGCAAACGTTTCAACGTTTCATTAACGACGTGTTCCGCAGGTTCGACTATGTCCATGCATATGTCAACGACTGCTTGATAACAAGCCCAGACAAGGAAACTCACATGAAACATTTGGACACAGCTTTTAAAAGACTGCAGCAATACGGAATTACTATTATTATACAAAAATGTCAAATAGAAACAACTTTGTTAGACTTCTATGGGCATACCATTGATGCAAATGGTATACAGCCTCAAAAACACAAGGTGGCGGAAATTCATTAGTATCCGGAACCAACAAACATTAAGCAGTTACGAGCTTTCAACGGTTTGGTAAGTTTCTACAGACGATTTATTCCCAACTGTGCATCTATTGTGAAACCACTAACGGATCGGCTTCGTGGGAATAAAAAGGTGGTCACAATGGATTCAGAGTCAAAGAAAGCCTTCGTTGCAACTTAAGAGGCAATAGCCAATGTAACTATGCTGGCACACTACAATACTAAAGCTCCCGTCAGCATTGCGGTGAACGCTTCTGACTCAGCGATTGGTGCAGTTCTGCAACAATGGACTGACCAAGCTTGGCAGCCTTTAGCAATTTTCTAAAGACGATTAAACGACACCGAATCGAGGTACAGCACTTTTGAACGTGAACTACTAGCCATGTACTGTGCTGTACGTCATTTTCAACATTCCATCGAAGGCCGGGAATTCGCAATATTCACCGACCATAAACCACTGACGTTTTCGATGAAATCATCTTCAGATAAGTACTCTTCACTAAAGTCGCGTCATCTTGACTATATCTCACAAATTCTCTACGGACATACGACATATATCGGTAGCTAACAATGTAGTTGTTGATGCCTTATCGAGAAAACATTCCTTGAATCGTATCCAAGGTATCGACCTTGTTAAACTAGCTCAACTTCAAAGTGAAGATATCGATTTTCATCACGAGTTAGCTGTAACAACGCTTCAACTCCAAACCAAAACGATTAGGAAAGGTAAGAACACTTTAGTTTGTGATTCTTCTACAGGTATAGCCCATCCAGTAGTCCCCAGGAGTTATCAACGAGTCATCTTCGACACACTGCACAACCTCTCCCATCCTGGAATTCGTGCTACACGTGAACTGATTACTGGGAGATTCTGCTGGTCGAAGATGAATAAGGATATTAATGAATGGGCACGCACTTGCATGGCCCGCCAGAAAAAAAAAGTAATTAAACACAATGAATGCCCCCTAGGCACTTTCTCAACCCCTGACGCACGATTCGATCACGTCCACCTTGATTTGGTAGGACCTTTACCAGAATCAAATAACTTTTCTTAACTTCTCACATGCGTGGACCAATTCACCTGCTGGCCAGAAGCGATTCCACTCAAAGACATCACTACCAAACGATTGCTCGCGCTTTCGTTGAACGATGGGTAGCCAACTTTGGAGGTCTATCTATAATAACGACAGACCATGGACGTCAGTTTGAATCTGGATTGTTCCACGCTCTGACCGAATTTCTTAGAACAACGCGTTTCAGGACGACCGCCTACCACCCACAATCTAACGGTTTGGTGGAAAGATTCCATCGACAACTGAAAGCATCACTTTCAGCTACAAACATCCCTCAGTGGATCGACACCTTACCACTAGTTTTGCTCGGGATTCGCAGCACAGTGAAGGAAGATGTTGGATGTAGTGTCACCGAATTAGTCTACGGAACGACTCTTCGACTACCAGGTGAGTTTGTGAAAACCGCTTCCATTTCGGCAAACCAAGATATGAATTCTTACGTGGACCGGCTTACAAATGCTATGCGTTCAGTTGAGCCAGTTCAAACTCGACAACAATCGACAGACACCATTATCCAACCCGCCTTAAAATATAGTACACACGTTTTCGTACGTAGTGATGCCGTACGCCGACCTCTCGACGCAACCTACGAAGGGCCATACAAGGTCCTGAAACGTGAAATAAAGTACGATTGACAAAAATGTCCACAAGGATAACGTCAGCATTGACCGCCTCAAAGCAGCCAACAAAGAAGGTACACCTTGTAGTGTCGAATTTGCTGCAACACCTGCAGAACATGACATGAACGAAGCCATTACGCCGAGTGCAATGATTAACACGCAAGTAGAAGTATCAAAAAGCTCCGTAACGCCGAAAGCTACGCGTTCTGGTAGAAAAGTACGATTTCTAGAACACCTAAACGAATACTATGTCTACTAATTTCCTCCCACTACCTACGTACGTATGACATTTTTCTTATTGTCTTAAAATAAATAATAACAAAAAAATAAAAATCGATAAACCCATTATTATTATTTGTCTTTTTTTCTAAAAAAAAGTAATAGTAACAATTTTACTGTGTGCATTTTATAAATTTTCGTGTCAAAAAAAACGTTTCATTATTGGTTGTCGTTGTTCAACACGCTTTTTTATAGACGCATCGAGGTAACAATCATTTTTTTGTACACAAAACGCACAGATTTAAATTTTCTTTTTCCTTTTCGACCTCCAGGCCGTCTGTGAACGAACAGAAGAACGTGGAAGAAACAAGAATTTTATTTTATGTACAATTATATTATGCAACGACACCATAGTGTAAGGACTGAATTCCAGAAGCTACACAACATAGCAAGCTATCGTAGGAACTTTTACCAATATCTGACGCATTGGGTTTTATCCTTTGGCTGGCACGTCTTAGGGCCCTTATGTACCCATTAAGGGGGAGTGAGTTGTAGCGGTAAATAATCCCCATAATAAATAGTTGCAAAGGCTCTTGACATTGATGTTGACCATGTTTGTTTTAGCGGGCACTACTAGTTGAAGTCGCGCGGTCATGCATCTTCACCAGATCACAACTCGAACCACCGTGGGTAGCATCTCACTCTAGTTTGCCAGCCTAGACGTTGCTATCCCATTAAAGCTCTGTTTACGATCGAATATAATTTCGCTTCCATCCTTCATTGCATTCTGATTTCTCATTCGTAAGAGTGGGGTCCATTCGATAGAAGTATCTTTGGTTATACGACAAACGCAACTTGGTCATATATCTCGGGTCCACTTCAGTCACATTCCAAATCCGCTCTTTATATGGATTATTTTACGAATAACTCGAGAATCTGAAACAATTTGCTCAGAGCCATTTGAGGAACAGATCCACTTTCTTTATTTTGTACAACATGTCGGTAATTCCATCTCTGCTGATATCTCATTAAAAATGTTTACATCAACTATTTTTTCTTAATCCACTAGCGAAACAATAGAGACTGTGAACGTGTAAGCACCAATCACCTGTTTTAGTCATATGCCAGTGTCCTTCTTCTTTAATCCATAAATGAACGAAAGTATAAACATTAGTTCTGCCCATTGGTTTTGTTAACGTAAGTGGCATGTCATGTCATTGAATAGACACCAATTTTCGTCAGTGTTTCAGAACACCAATGCTGTTGTTTTTGTTCTCTCTGTTTTCGTATTTCCTATAGTTGTAGATGATTTTGTACAAATCATTAATGGAACTTACTAGCAAAATACCATTGACTTCTCTTTTACACCTATGTTTCAAGTACTCTTGATTTCATTCTGCATCTGAACATGCTCAATGATCCACTATGCTAACTCTTAGCCGTTTCTCGAAATTGTAACGCAATGGTCAAGTAGCGCGCGTTTCTTGGTTATTTGAGCACATTGAAACGAAACAAATATTTGGTGCCCTAATAATACAAACTTTACTGCAGTTAGTTTAGTTCTCAATATACACCCCATTATGTTATGAATATCCTGACAAAGGCACTTCGTCATAATATATGTAAGTACGTAAAGATATATTATTGTGAACATTTTCCTACCACGGTACGTTCAACTTTTGTGATAACTAGTTGAGTGTTTCGTAAAAGAGCTAATAATTATCACACATGTCTGTTTGGATCGACGCTAATACCTTTGCTAGCTTACATTTACTACAATTAATAACTTGCGGGTCGTCTCTCTAAAAAAAAAGCTCGTCAAAGCCCTCAGTTAATGACAACTCTATACCAGAACAAACTTCTAATCTAGTGACTTCGGGTTTGACAGATCCAGTAATGCTCGATTTCACACCAGTGATTCAACTACCTAAAATATTTGATAGGGATCACACTTCTATGCCACAAAACAGTAGCATCGAGAAGGTTAATTGTGAGTTGCAGCATCTAACTCAGCAGCTAGCAGAAATGCGTTCCCAAATGGAGTCATTCTCAATCATGATGTGTGGCGTCAAACAAGAACTTAACGCACTGTCGCCCCTTAAATTACTACTGACAAAGGATACAGGTTCACCCGTACTGGAAGATGTTACGAAAATAGAAACCGTAATCGACTTCATTGCTACAGAAGTAACTAAGCGTCTGATATCCCGTCAGAACATAATTGTCTACAATATACCGGATAAGGCACCACTATTGACCGTTAGGTATTCTTTACTAAAGGCAGCTAATCTTTTAGACTGTTCTTGTCAATGCCTCCGTCTTACTAAGAAACATCAGAAGTACTAATGCCCTATTCTCTTCCGATTTGATTCTCAATCGGCATCACTTTAGTTAAAACAAGCTGAACAATTAATAAGTTCATTTACTAAGTATAAGAAGGTCCGTATAGTGGATGATAAGACAGCAATCCAAAGACATAGGAGACTAGAATATTCACACTTAGGTAAAGTAGAGCAGGATACTAATGTAAAGTGCCTAAATACACCACCAAGTACTGCTACAGAATCCTATGATGGTACTATTAATCAACAAGCGGGCGTTATGCTACGAGACACACCAATAACAGGACAAGCCTCTGACAACTTCCCAAGTGATGTAGATTTAGACCACACAACCTCCAATGCCAAGCCTTCTAGTTCTTCATTGGGTGAAAAGATGCGAACTCCCAAAGCTCAGGTAAAAGCCATCGTTAGCCCATTAAACAACTTAGGTATAATGAAAAGGGAGACAAAAAGACCGTCGGAACTAAAAGTAAGCTGCAAACAAGGTTTTGTGACCTCATCTACACAACGAGGGCAGAATACCACTGTGCCTGCCACATCATTATATAGCAAGGCTGGTTACAAGACCTCATTTTCTAAAGGTAATCGACTCGATAGTAATCAAGGTCGTAAGCACTCGCAGGCGGTACGTAACCAGTCAAAACATAGCTCATATAATTACCAGCGTAAGCCAAGTGATGAACAAGTACACGACACTTTTTACCACTCTGACGCAAATAACTTTGCAATAAATTCTAGGTCGCCGAATACACAGCAGTATGCTCTAAGCCCTGGTAATCCTACACCATACACGACTTACTCAGATCGTATAAGTGGTTTAACTTTCCCTCCTTACTTTAATAATTATACTCCTGATGGGCTACTAGGATATCCTCCGTCTTTTGCTTATAGCCAACGTGATGCCATGTCGCCTAACTTAAGCTACTCAGAACATCCTATTTCTGACAACTTTAATAATTTTTTTGGGATCAGGCAGTCACTAGTTCCATTAACAATACAGCTTGCTCAGATATTAGCTCAAGCAGTTAGACTGCCGTATTAAACCACCATTTAGTTACGTTAAACACGAACGATTCAGACAAAGATCTTATTCGATTCTTCACAATTCACTCTTCATTTCTAAACTTTTTAATAATTAACGCCTGCTCACTTCTTAATAAAATATCAACTCTAAAAACTATAGCCTTATTAGCTAAACCTTCATTAATATCTGTCACAGAAACATGGTGTTCCTCCTCAGTAACTGACTCAGAATTAGCCATTCAGGACTATATGTTATATCGCGGCAATAGAGAATATAGACGGGGTGGCGGCTGTCTAATATACGTAAGTGTTTGTTTTTCGTCTAGTAGAATCAATGACGAAATACTAGATAAGGTACCAGAGTTGGTCTGGATATCAGTTAATACTCAGAACTACAGTTTACTTTTCGGATGCATATATAGAACCCCCAACACATCGACTACTGTAGATAACACCATTATTAATGCTTCGGTACATACCTCTGCCCTAAATTATAATGCGAAAGTCATCGCAAGGGACTTTAATCTTCCTAGGATAGACTGGAATGTTGGTAAAAGACTGTCATATGATGAAGAAAATCTTCTTAGTACTTCAGAAATGCACTGTTGGACACAATGTGTACACAGTCCCACGAGATATAATAACATTCTTGACTTAGTTTTCTGTCATGATGTCATTTCTCTGTCACTTCAAGTTAGTAAAGAGCTCGAAACTAGTGACCACAAAATGATTCTATGTGCTCTTCCTTTTAATATTAATCTTAGTCACCCAAATAATCGTAAATTACGTAAAACTAGACTATATCGAGACTATAAAAATGTGGATTGCAATCTTCTACACCCCCTCCTAAGTTGCTCTGACTGGGACAATTTTTTCTTAACTAATAATCTTACAGAAGCACTAGATATATTTTATCAAATTAATGACTCGTGTTTAGATTCGATTGCACCTAATAGGATAAGCAATACAATTAAGTCAAATGATTTGTACATACCACTTTATTACGGTAAAAAGCTTAGACGCTTACAGAAGTGTTATTTTAAGTCAAATGACTTTTCTGCATTCGTGGAAATCACCATGACCTACAATCAACTAAAAAAGGTCACAGGTAAAATGCGATTAAAGAAGAGGTGTCAGCAATGGACAGTAGCTCCAAGATACAAAACGTGGTGTGACTGTTCAATAAACGCCTCAAACCTTCTTGAAATAGTGATATTCCCTGCATTTTAGGAAATGGAATAATGATTAATGACCATAATACTATAGTGGACCTGTTCAGCGATTTCTTTGCTTGCAGAGGTTAGCCGCTGGATGATATTGAGGTAGAAATTATCAATTCGTCTACTAACTATATGGAGTCCGTTACTTTCACTAATGATAATATTTGTAAATCCATCAAATCACTTAGAACGTCAAGTAGTTATGGAGTAGATGGGTTGGTATACATTTACTTCAAACTCGGGGGACCCAATATGCCATTAATCCTATTAAGACTGTTCGACCTATCATCGACAGCAGGTACATACCCTAGCAGATGAAAAACCTCTTACATCTGCCCTCGCTTTGAATCAGGTGACAGAACAAACTTGCACAACTATAGGCCCATAAATATCACCCTAGTTATCTCTAGAATAATGAAAAAAATAGTATGTGACAAAATATCTGATCATTTACTCTCTGAGAAACTTATCTCTAATTTCCAACATGGTTTCCTCAAAACTAGGTCTTGTATGACTTGTCACTTTGAATTCTTTAATTTAATTTTTACTGAACGAAGCTTTGGGCACTTGGTGTTAGTATTGTACTTAGACATATCTAAACCTTTTGACATGGTTAACCACAGGCTTCTTTTGGGCAAACTTTCCTCTTATGGGATTAAAAATCCATTACTTGCATGGTTGAACTCTTTCCTCAGTCATAGGCACCAAATTGTCAAAATTAACTCCACCCTGTCCAAGGCAGAACCAGTTGCAAGTGGCGTTATACAAGGAAGTGTCTTAGGCCCACTGCTCTTTATAGCTTATGTAAATGACATATGCAAATGCTTCAGCATGGGAAAACCCTTTCTATACGCAGATGATCCTGAAATGGTGTGCTCATTCCCTCCCCACGAATTCGCACACATATTCTGTAGCGTTACTGCTGAACTCAACAAATTTACAGTATGGTGCTCGGAATGAAAGTTAGACCTTAATGCTTCTAAGTGTGGTTGGATATGTTTTGGAGATAAGCGTTTAAATCTTGATTTCTCCATAAACGGTAGTAAGTTGTCTAGGCTTCAGTCAGTAGTTGACTTAGGACTATGATGCTCTTGTTATCTGTTTTCTACAGAACAGGTCAATATGCAAACATCCAACTACCATTGACTACTTGGTTGCATACTACGTAACTTCATGGCAATGACTCTCGTTTTCTGCTATTTAAGTTTGTGTCCGACCTTTTCTCGAATACTGCACTTTTATTCTCAGTAATGTTTTCATTTAGAATAAACTCAGACTGGAGTCTGTACAGCGTCGCTCTACTCTTCGTATTCTTGAGACTGATTGTACTCTGGACTATAAAACTAGGTGCATTAAATTAGGACTAGAAACTTTACGGAAGCGCCGACTCAAGTTAAACTTAATCTTCTTTTATAAGATATTGAACAATTTAGCGTTTTCATCATCTAGCACAATTAAGTTCGAGGAACCTACTCGCTATAACCTACGCAATTCAGCCTCGTGAGTACAAATTTCACATTCTAAATCTGCTCTTTATATGAATTATTTTACAAATAAATTCTCGAGAATCTGGATCAATTTGCCTCAAGCCATTCGAGAAACACATTCACTTTCTTTATTTGTGCAACAGGTTGGTCATCTCATCGATTCTGATAGCTCATTAAAAATGTTCACCTCAACTACTGTTTCTTATTCCACCAGCGAAATAATAGGGACTCTAAATGTGTAAGCACCAGTTACCTGTCATAGTCATAGGCTAGTGTTCTTGTTCTTTAATCCAAATATAAACACATGTATAAATATGAATTCTGCCCATTCGTACAGTTAACGTAAGTGGCATGCCATGTCCTCCAATAACTGTATACACATTGATTGTCTCAGAATACCAGTGCTTTTGTTTTGTGTTTTCTCTATCTTCGTCTTTCCTATATTTGTAGATTAATATGTATATGGCTATTATGGAACCTGTTGGCACAAAACTATCGACATTTCTCCAACGCCCAAGTTCCAAGTACCCTTGATCTTATCCTGCATTTGAACACGCTCAATACTCCACTCTGCAAGCTCTTAACCATTTTATTGAAAATGTAACGCAGAGGTCAAGAAGCGAGCGTTTCTAATATGCTTTATATGTTATGAATGTCCTGACAATGACAGTAATTTCTTTCTTGTTCAGCAGATCTTGTCAGGCTTAAAACCTGTTGTTGAGAGTTATTTTGAATTCCTTGAGTTTGTCAGTATCTCGAAGAGAGGCTGTATTGAACCGTTGTAATGCTGTTACTCTAGTTATCCATTGCTATTTTAGCTTCAGTTTTATTTTGGCAACCACTAGATGGTGATCTGAAGCTACATCAGCTCCTCCCCTGCTTCTCACATCTTCCATTGATCTTCTGAATATTTTATTGATGCATATATGATCGATTTGATTCTCCGTAGTATGATCCGGTGAGACCCATGTAACCTTGTGTAAGAGTTTGTGAGGAAATAATGTATCACCTATGACCATTTAGTTGAAAGCACATAGATTTGTAAATCTCACACCATTCTCATTTCTTTCACCTAGTCCCTGTCGTCCCATGATGTCTTCGTAACCGGTGTCGTGCATTCCGACTTTGGCGTTTAGGTCCCCGATTAGGATTGTTAGATCCTTTCCTGGACACTGCGCTATAATTGACTGCAGCCTATCGTAAAACTGGTCTTTGTCCTCGTCGTTGTCGTCGTTGGTGGGTGCATGACATTGGATGATGTTCATTGTGATCCCCTTCTTCATTGTCTTGAAAGATGCTTTGATGATCCTGGGTCTATGTGGTTCACATGCTACAAATGCATTGCGCGCTTTCTTAGACAGCATCAGAGCAACTCGTTGGGTGTGTGGGGCATTTTTCTTTTCGTGCCCGAAGTATAGTAGCTAATGTTTTCTGTCCAGTTTGAGTCCAAGGGGTTTCGCTGATTCCGAGCATTGTCAGGTTGTATCTTTTTATTTCTGCTGCTATCTGACTGATCTTCCCGGTCTCCCACATTGTCCGAACATTCCATGTACCTATGACAATTTTTGCTCTGGTCGTTAAAAGCGGAGACATTAGCCTCATGACTTCCGAAGAATCTCGGCTTTTGTCATGGAGCGTCATATGGATTCTTTTCACTTCCAGGGCAGAGTTTAAATGGTTTAGTGTGTTTAATCTGGTAAGCGTTTTTGTTAGCAAGCTTCTGTTTTGTGGAATAGGGATGCTAGCCTTATCCCCGACCCTCCTCCTTTATTCAGGCTTGGGACCAGCAACTACCCTAAGAGAGCTGACAGTGGAGTCAGATGCAAAATTCTCAAACGTACACTAAGTTGATAAGTTGGAATAAAAAGTTACTCTTCAGTAAGTTAAAAATTACAATATATACTTACTTTTCCAACAGGCTGGATATTCTGAAATAAAAGACCGAATAACTTTATTATTAGGGTCTATATATTATGTAGTACATGAAGAAGTTCATTGTTATCGTAAATCACTATTTCGATAGTAAAATGTTGGATGTGCACAAAATAAAACTTATTTAATATAATGATGTAATAGAGAAAAGTATGTTTTTTCAAACACTTTCAAATTATATGTCAAATGTTCACAGTCAACGAACAGTGCGCAACCAATGAATATTGATACACCTGTTATTGTATGATGATAGTAGTAAACATAAATTTTCATTTATGTTTTCTTCAGAATATGTATACTTAAGTGGAATAAAGTGTTCTGAGTAACTTTTGACTTGTGACATTCTGCAAAATATTTAAAACTATACAAGTCACTGATATCAACAGAAGATGGGCACACTATGAGACAGAACCGGGCAGACCATACAAGTTAGTCATTTCATTACCTACCTAAAATTACATGTAACTCTAGTAATCACCATCGAAACATTGAGACAATTTCATACTCACCATTTGCACAGGTATCATACTCTGACATAACAGAAGGAAATATCTTATTAACAAATGTGTGCCTCAATTAAAACATTGAGCAATTTGTTTCAGTCATATCACACAATTCAATTTATTAAGTGTCTAGAAATCGCTGAATCACAACTGCTTCAATTCAGTAAACACGTCGTTCAAGTTTGCATTTAACAAACTTTAACAAAGTAAGACATGTTCACTTGTTATTTTAATTACATTAAATTAAAGCAAAATAAGACAAATTCAATCATTGCGTGTATGCGAATAAAACTTTGCAAGACACATCAAACATGTTGATCTAAAAATGAAATGTCTTGTAATGGTTTAATAGTATCGTTGAATGTGTGACTCAAATTCATGTTTGCAATGATAAAACTAATACATACTACTTCTAGTAAGTAGCTTGTATGCAAGTAATTTGTTATTTGTTAATTAAATCTTGCCGAATTGACAAAGGATTGCATTTACATTATACATTATATTTGTACACATAACATCATTTGATTAAATGACCAACAAAAACAACTTTTGATTGCAAATTAAGGTGACATCTAGTAACTAGCTAACAAGCGTATGACTAGCGACAAATAGAGAAGTTAAGGTAACATGATTATCATGTTGAACAATATACACAACTAATATAATGGCTTGATAGTTTCATTCAAATCATATGGTATTGGCGAAAATGCGTGTTAATGGACTCATCATAGATCAGAGACAATTTAAGTAAATGTTTTTTTTCACATGAAATGAACAATTACGCTACTGTGAACGTTTACATTTATTTGGATCAATGAGGCAAATAAAATCACAATGGAAGTATACAATGATACTAAAGAATTTACAAATGTTTGATTACAAGAAGAAATATTCTGTCTTCAAAAACTTATGCCATGTACTTCATACAGTTTTACATTCCATGTTGCAGCCGAGGTTACATAAAATAACAAACCAACAAAAGTCTACACATTTATTACACTAAGTAATTACAGTCAAGTAGAAAGAATTCTATATTACAGTGTTCATGTTAACTTCAATGGTGCAAGAGAATCTCATGTGACGCGTGTCACTAACTTCATTAGAAGAGAAACAGATTAGACACAAATTGCAACACAGATTAAGTAACATTCAGCAAATCACTACTACTTCACACCATCCGTAAAGTCAGTCTTTAATTGTCAAGAAAAAACGAAAATTGATACTTACGACTGGAACATGATAAAAACTCTGGAATAATCAATAAAAACCTTAAATTTACAAATAAATCTTAATCGTGAATGAAAATGGTAGACTTTTGATGCATTCAAATGAAAGTACACTATACATCGCAACTTTAGGAAACCTAAAAATCCTGTGTGATGCAAAGCAATTTGCTAATGTGACGCTTAAATAATAGCAAACGGGTAATTGCAATTCCAGATTCAAAATGATAAGAGCAACATGTAGTATAATCGTTTGATGCTACGAATATTTAACTCTGTTGGTATTTTCGGAATAACTAAATATTAAGCTATTTTGCATTAAACATGCATATAATTGTTTGAATCATCCTGTTGATTTCAACAGATGATGTACAGCATCATTATACAAATGTATTGTATTTAAGTCATGATTATCATTAACAACGTATAACAAGGCACATACGCCCATTAGTTCAAGTTGCAGTACCATATTAGCACTACGAGTTAACAGAGGTAAAATAATTACAAATACCGAAGGGTATAGTGAACTATTAGTCAGCAGAAACTGATTAGAGTATTTAAGATTTGAATGAAATAAAAGCGAAAATACACTTGTGCTACTGTGACCAATTCTAAGCCATGTTTCCACGTGTTGTTAGCAATTTATTATGACTATCACGCAGACCCCAACCGGACAATCTGCATCTATCAACATTCCATAGACCAGCAGTCAAAGCCTTCATCGACTGATGCCATGTTTTGGTTTAGCCATCCCTACCATTCTTCCATTCTTTTACAACGCTGGCTAACAGAAATGAGTAAAAACTCACAAAACGTGTAAAAACAAAACTTGTTTTGTGAGTAGAATCAATTTCACTACATGCGGACATCCAAAGCAAACAAATAATGCGATCTAACAAATAGCTCAGAATTGATCATGATGGCAATACAAGTAACTAATCAAGAACTGAATTGTACTTACTTTCGTCGGATACTAAATGTCCAAATATACAACGTTTACTAACTTTACTAAATACAACATTTAACTAAACGGAAATAGACCTAAACATTTGGTTTATCCATTCATCTGATAATCAATATGAAATGTGAGACAAACTTCATGATCAGTGTACATCATTGAAAAGAGATGAATTCTCAACAAATTTACATAACGTGAAACATCAAGCAAGTGAGCTGATCATGAGGCATGGATTTTAAAAAATGAGTACTTAGACTCTACAATACTGAATACAGTGAGGTTCAAATGACAACAAAATAGCTTAGCCATCACGCGGACGCTAACCAAGTAATCTGCATTTATCAACATTCCATAGACCAACAGTCATAGCCTTCATGGAGTGATGCCATGTTGTGGTTTAGCCATCCCTACCATTCTTCCATTCTTTTTCAACGTTAGCTGACGAAAATAAGTGAAAAATCACGAAAAGTGTAGCAGCAAAACTTGTACTGTGAGTTCAATCAATTTCACTACAAGCAGACATCCAAAGCAAACAAATCATGCCATCTAATAAATAGCTCAGAGTTAATCATAATGGCAATATAGGTAACTAAACGAAAAATTGAATTGTACTTACTATCGTAGGATACTAAATGTCCAAATATACAACGTTTACTAGCTTTACTAAATTTAAAATTTAACTAAACAAAAATAGACCTTAACATTAAGTTTATCCATTCATCTGATGATCAATATGAAATGTGAGACAACCTTCATGATCAGTGTACATCATTGATAAGAGATGAATTCTCAACAAATTCACATAACGTGAAACAAAAAGCAAGTGAGCTGATCATGAGGCATGGATTTGCAAAAATTGAGTACTTTGACTCTACAATACTGAATACAGTGAGGTTCAAATGATAACAAAATAGCTTAGCCATCACGCGGACGCTAACCAAGTAATCTGCATTTATCAACATTCCATAGACCAACAGTCATAGCCTTCATGGACTGATGCCATGTTTTGGTTTAGCCATCCCTACCATTCTTCCATTCTTTTTCAACGTTAGCTGACGAAAATAAGTAAAAAATCACGAAACGTGTAAAAACAAAACTTGTTTTGTGAGTTAAATTAATTTCACTACAAGGAGACATCTAAAGCAAACAAATCATGCGATCTAACAAATAGCTCAGAATTAATCATAATGGCAATATAGGTAACTAAACGAAAAATTGAATTGTACTTACTATCGTAGGATACTAAATGTCCAAATATACAACGTTTACCGACTTGATTAAATACAACATTTAACTGAACGAAACTAGCCCTAAGCATTGAGTTTATCCAATCATCTGATAATCAATAATGAAATCTGAGTAAAAATTCATGATCAGTGTACATCATTGATAAGAGATGAATTCTCAACAAATTTACATAACGTGAAACAAAAAGCAAGTGAGCTGATCATGAGGCATGGATTTGGAAAAATGAGTACTTAGACTCTACAATATTGACAATAGTGAGGTTCAAGTGGTAATAAAATGGCTTTGCATTATATTCGATTGCTAGAAAACGCTTTTGAAAAACATTTATACAAAATTCAGTTAACTAGACTTTTGCTTCTCAACATGGTAATCTGGAAACTCTTCAGGTGATATGCCCGTACATCTGCAAATACTAATCATAAACAAAATATTCACTCACAATTGTCATTTTGAATTGGATATCAAAGTTCTGTTTTGATCAAGTGTTACATTCAAACAAAGATTTTATAATCATTTTTCTAAGTTTAAAAACATCTACAGAAAGTGCTGCTTTCAGTCCTATAATTCAGACGTTACAACAGTAGGTTGTTTTAGGTTGACACAATGCAATTGAAAAATCAAAATAATTAGCTCTTTTGCATATCGCAGGGAACAAAGAGAATTATCGTGTTTTTCGTTCTATACCGTGAACCTACATCATCCGTGTTTTACTGTTTAGTGCTTTTTAACAATGTTGTTGTTTTACGGAATGGGATTGCTAACCTCAAGCCTGACCCTCCTCATTCTTCTGGGCTTGAGACCGGCAGCAAACCTAGAGGGGTTCTAGTCATGTACCCACATCACAGAATTACGCTTATCGTATGCAATCATGCTAATTGCTATTTTGTCACTTACTAATGAAAACTTATCATGATTTAATACAACTGCATTATATTAAGCGATCTCTTGAACAAACCAAGCATTCAATTTGTGTAATACTTACATTTTATCGCTATCAAGCATTAGAAATAGGATCAAAATGAATGTAAGTACAGCTAGCGTTTTCTCATTAGAAACAATACAGAAGTGTGTAAGTTTTGTTTTACAGGCGTAAAATGGGTTGGTAGGAAGATGGAGTAAGATCAAATAATCGAACTACTTGTTAAATATTTGGTCATTCACTTGATGAATACAGATCAATAGTACTAGTACTTTTGCCAGACATTATTAAGTGCTAAGAAAACACGAATATGTCATCAAGGCAATCATATAACTCAAACATGCAGCATATTGTCAAATGCATACTAATGCTTCTAGAAAACAGGCTTATGAATGAACAAAGTCATTTTCAGCCCGTATTCAAAAATTAGTTATATATATATATATACATATTAGAGTTGCTAGGCATGTATTAAGTGATGTGTATGGTTTCGATTTATTAAAGTTGTCTGAAACAATCAATGAACAACAAGCAACTTTTTGACTTGAAAAAGTAAATTTAACTTAATTTTCTAATCCAAAGTTTTGTAGATAAATTGACTCACTTACAAGGAGTAAATCAACTGAAATGATAATTCACGTTATCAAGTACTGAACTTAGTATAGAGTATAACTAATGCAGTGCAATGACGTATTACAAAGACCGGAAAAAGCCGTTTATTAAGCAAATTAATTAACAATACAACATATAATTCAATCAGTCAGTCAGTTACAACGTAGAACTTGGAACAAGCTTAGATCAGTTCAAGTTGTCATGTCTCTATTAGCAGATAGAGATCAAATTATCAGACCAAATCCCAGAGTAAGGGAGGTAGTAACAGAGTAAGTACTAATGGAAAGGCATAGAGATCAGAGATGAGACTTGAGATTAAAATGTGATGCAGCAGACATCGATGGAGCGGGATTTTAGAGGCATAGCTAAAGAAGCCTGTTGTCCTACTCAAAATAAGGTTTACGTGTTATAATCTCCAAATTATAGTTTAGTGCGAGGTTTCAAGAGGCCAGGAATAACGTTTCGTGAGCTCAAATCAATAGCATTAGAGGTGAGACGTGACAGAATTGTTAGAAGTCCAGGCTGTAGACTGACTTAAAGTTTTGATCTGCCAAAATACATTAATCTAATACAACTATTAAAACAACTACTGTCATTGTCAATTAGTATTTTCAAGTAATTTCATGGTGGCTAGCTAAACTCACACTAATGATTCCTGTTAAACTTGATATTTATGATTTAAAAGACAAGTTGCATTAGTTGTTCATTCTTTAATCAGATTACATATGTATTCATTATAAAGCATATGTTAATTGTACACTTCATATAATTTCGATTATGTAAACTATATCCAAGTTCACTGACAATTGCATGTGTTAAATATCAAATAACTTAATTTATGTACTAAATGAATACACAAGTGAATGTACATCACAAAGAGTCATAGTATATTATGACAGATTCATTTCCATTTCCAGTGATGTGGAAAACTAGAACAAGTTGATTTGGTTAGTGAGGCTTACATACATTGTCACATGTTACTTTCTAATTAATTCAGCTTGCATGTAAACATAAGTACGTGAACATGAATTTTCATGTGACGATGTTTGAGTATAAATTTATGCCGTTATAAGTCAGTTTGATAATTGAATTTACTATTGAACAAAGCAAATAATGATGAACACCATCAACATGTTCTTCCTGGCAACGTTCGTTATTTCAGGTAAGCAACAATAAGTTACTCATGATATTTGCACAACTGAATGGTTTGACTTTATAACTGAACATAATAATGACTACATCATACTCTAGTGTGAATTTTTTCAATGAATATTTTAATATGCTTTTCTTATAATCTTTGTTGTCTTTATGTTACATACCTATACATGTTGTGATTTCTTGCACCAAACAGTAATACTTACTGTGGAAGTTCACACATCAGGCAAGTTCAATCCACGATTCAATGTTGTATAATTATTTGTTTACATTTTGTAATGAGGGATACTTTTAACTTTAGTCTTTATTATAGCTAATAATTATTGTTTTATTAGTAAAATATCGACAAAGTGTAACACAATAGAATCACTAGATTGCAGCTTTTTTTCATGATGCATTAAACTTGATACATTTTGCTTTATTATATGCAATTTAACTGTAAGGATGTATCAAATGGCATTGTTGCTAGATAGATATTTGCATTCACAAGTATCTCATGCTTTCTATAATACATAATGTCGATAACCTTTGTATATTTAATCTAATTTTACATTAAAGAGGAATTTTAGTCAATATTGAATATAGTTCGTGGTTTGACAACATTTTGTAATAAGCTGTTAAAAATTATCCTATCAATCAATAAAAATGTTCACCAAATGTGATTTAATAACAATCAATAACAAAGTTAAATTTCGTTGCAAGAACAAATTAGGAATGAAGATGAGGCCAACATAACTGATCTTCTGAATACAGGCTTTAAATTACTATGCTTATTCAAAAGCTTGTTTTCTAGAAGCATTAGTATGCATTTGACAATATGCTGCATATTTGAGTTATATGATTGCCTTGATGACATATTCGTGTTTTCTTAGCACTTAATAATGTCTGGCAAAAGTACTAGTACTATTGATCTGTATTCATCAAGTGAATGACCAAATATTTAACAAGTAGTTCGATTATTTGATCTTACTCCATCTTCCTACCAACCCATTTTACGCCTGTAAAACAAAACTTACACACTTCTGTATTGTTTCTAATGAGAAAACGCTAGCTGTACTTACATTCATTTTGATCCTATTTCTAATGCTTGATAGCGATAAAATGTAAGTATTACACAAATTGAATGCTTGGTTTGTTCAAGAGATCGCTTAATATAATGCAGTTGTATTAAATCATGATAAGTTTTCATTAGTAAGTGACAAAATAGCAATTAGCATGATTGCATACGATAAGCGTAATTCTGTGATGTGGGTACATGACTAGAACCCCTCTAGGTTTGCTGCCGGTCTCAAGCCCAGAAGAATGAGGAGGGTCAGGCTTGAGGTTAGCAATCCCATTCCGTAAAACAACAACATTGTTAAAAAGCACTAAACAGTAAAACACGGATGATGTAGGTTCACGGTATAGAACGAAAAACACGATAATTCTCTTTGTTCCCTGCGATATGCAAAAGAGCTAATTATTTTGATTTTTCAATTGCATTGTGTCAACCTAAAACAACCTACTGTTGTAACGTCTGAATTATAGGACTGAAAGCAGCACTTTCTGTAGATGTTTTTAAACTTAGAAAAATGATTATAAAATCTTTGTTTGAATGTAACACTTGATCAAAACAGAACTTTGATATCCAATTCAAAATGACAATTGTGAGTGAATATTTTGTTTATGATTAGTATTTGCAGATGTACGGGCATATCACCTGAAGAGTTTCCAGATTACCATGTTGAGAAGCAAAAGTCTAGTTAACTGAATTTTGTATAAATGTTTTTCAAAAGCGTTTTCTAGCAATCGAATATAATGCAAAGCCATTTTATTACCACTTGAACCTCACTATTGTCAATATTGTAGAGTCTAAGTACTCATTTTTCCAAATCCATGCCTCATGATCAGCTCACTTGCTTTTTGTTTCACGTTATGTAAATTTGTTGAGAATTCATCTCTTATCAATGATGTACACTGATCATGAAGTTTGTCTTAGATTTCATATTGATTATCAGATGAATGGATAAACTAAATGTTTAGGTCTATTTTCGTTTAGTTAAATGTTGTATTTAGTAAAGTTAGTAAACGTTGTATATTTGGACATTTAGTATCCGACGAAAGTAAGTACAATTCAGTTTTTGATTAGTTACTTGTATTGCCATTATGATCAATTGTGAGCTATTTATTAGATCGCATGATTTGTTTGCTTCGGATGTCTGCTTGTAGTGAAATTGATTCGAATCACAGAACAAGTTTAGTTTTTACACGTTTTGTGAGTTTTTACTCATTTCTGTTAGCCAGCGTTGTAAAAGAATGGAAGAATGGTAGGGATGGCTAAACCACAACATGGCATCACTCCATGAAGGCTATGACTGTTGGTCTATGGAATGTTGATAAATGCAGATTACTTGGTTAGCGTCCGCGTGATGGCTAAGCTATTTTGTTGTCATTTGAACCTCACTGTATTCAGTATTGTAGAGTCTAAGTACTCATTTTTTAAAATCCATGCCTCATGATCAGCTCACTTGCTTGATGTTTCACGTTATGTAAATTTGTTGAGAATTCATCTCTTTTCAATGATGTACACTGATCATGAAGTTTGTCTCACATTTCATATTGATTATCAGATGAATGGATAAACTAAATGTTTAGGTCTATTTCCGTTTAGTTAAATGTTGTATTTAGTAAAGTTAGTAAACGTTGTATATTTGGACATTTAGTATCCGACGAAAGTAAGTACAATTCAGTTCTTGATTAGTTACTTGTATTGCCATCATGATCAATTCTGAGCTATTTGTTAGATCGCATTATTTGTTTGCTTTGGATGTCCGCATGTAGTGAAATTGATTCTACTCACAAAACAAGTTTTGTTTTTACACGTTTTGTGAGTTTTTACTCATTTCTGTTAGCCAGCGTTGTAAAAGAATGGAAGAATGGTAGGGATGGCTAAACCAAAACATGGCATCACTCCATGAAGGCTATGACTGTTGGTCTATGGAATGTTGATAAATGCAGATTACTTGGTTAGCGTCCGCGTGATGGCTAAGCTATTTTGTTGTCATTTGAACCTCACTGTATTCAGTATTGTAGAGTCTAAGTACTCATTTTTTAAAATCCATGCCTCATGATCAGCTCACTTGCTTGATGTTTCACGTTATGTAAATTTGTTGAGAATTCATCTCTTTTCAATGATGTACACTGATCATGAAGTTTGTCTCACATTTCATATTGATTATCAGATGAATGGATAAACCAAATGTTTAGGTCTATTTCCGTTTAGTTAAATGTTGTATTTAGTAAAGTTAGTAAACGTTGTATATTTGGACATTTAGTATCCGACGAAAGTAAGTACAATTCAGTTCTTGATTAGTTACTTGTATTGCCATCATGATCAATTCTGAGCTATTTGTTAGATCGCATTATTTGTTTGCTTTGGATGTCCGCATGTAGTGAAATTGATTCTACTCACAAAACAAGTTTTGTTTTTACACGTTTTGTGAGTTTTTACTCATTTCTGTTAGCCAGCGTTGTAAAAGAATGGAAGAATGGTAGGGATGGCTAAACCAAAACATGGCATCAGTCGATGAAGGCTTTGACTGCTGGTCTATGGAATGTTGATAGATGCAGATTGTTCGGTTGGGTTCTGCGCGATAGTCATAATAAATTGCTAACAACACGTGGAAACATGGCTTAGAATTGGTCACAGTAGCACAAGTGTATTTTCGCTTTTATTTCATTCAAATCTTAAATACTCTAATCAGTTTCTGCTGACTAATAGTTCACTATACCCTTCGGTATTTGTAATTATTTTACCTCTGTTAACTCGTAGTGCTAATATGGTACTGCAACTTGAACTAATGGGCGTATGTGCCTTGTTATACGTTGTTAATGATAATCATGACTTAAATACAATACATTTGTATAATGATGCTGTACATCATCTGTTGAAATCAACAGGATGATTCAAACAATTATATGCATGTTTAATGCAAAATAGCTTAATATTTAGTTATTCCGAAAATACCAACAGAGTTAAATATTCGTAGCATCAAACGATTATACTACATGTTGCTCTTATCATTTTGAATCTGGAATTGCAATTACCCGTTTGCTATTATTTAAGCGTCACATTAGCAAATTGCTTTGCATCACACAGGATTTTTAGGTTTCCTAAAGTTGCGATGTATAGTGTACTTTCATTTGAATGCATCAAAAGTCTACCATTTTCATTCACGATTAAGATTTATTTGTAAATTTAAGGTTTTTATTGATTATTCCAGAGTTTTTATCATGTTCCAGTCGTAAGTATCAATTTTCGTTTTTTCTTGACAATTAAAGACTGACTTTACGGATGGTGTGAAGTAGTAGTGATTTGCTGAATGTTACTTAATCTGTGTTGCAATTTGTGTCTAATCTGTTTCTTTTCTAATGAAGTTAGTGACACGCGTCACATGAGATTCTCTTGCACCATTGAAGTTAACATGAACACTGTAATATAGAATTCTTTCTACTTGACTGTAATTACTTAGTGTAATAAATGTGTAGACTTTTGTTGGTTTGTTATTTTATGTAACCTCGGCTGCAACATGGAATGTAAAACTGTATGAAGTACATGGCATAAGTTTTTGAAGACAGAATATTTCTTCTTGTAATCAAACATTTGTAAATTCTTTAGTATCATTGTATACTTCCATTGTGATTTTATTTGCCTCATTGATCCAAATAAATGTAAACGTTCACAGTAGCGTAATTGTTCATTTCATGTGAAAAAAAACATTTACTTAAATTGTCTCTGATCTATGATGAGTCCATTAACACGCATTTTCGCCAATACCATATGATTTGAATGAAACTATTAAACCATTATATTTGTTCCGTATATGGTTCAACATGATAATCATGTTACCCTTACTTCTCTTTTTGTCGCTAGTCATACGCTTGTTAGCTAGTTACTAGATGTCATCTTAATTTGCAAACAGAAGTTGTTTCTGTTGGTCATTTAATCAAATGATGTTATGTGTACAAATATAATGTATAATGTAAATGCAATCCTTTGTCAAATTGGCAAGAATTAATTAACAAATAACAAATTACTTGCATACAAGCTACTTACTAGAAGTAGTATGTATTAGTTTTATCATTGCAAACATGAATTTGAGTCACACATTCAACGATACTATTAAACCATTACAAGACATTTCATTTTTAGATCAACATGTTTGATGTGTCTTGCAAAGTTTTATTCGCATACACGCAATGATTGAATTTGTCTTATTTTGCTTTAATTTAATGTAATTAAAATAACAAGTGAACATGTCTTACTTTGTTAAAGTTTGTTAAATGCAAACTTGAACGACGTGTTTACTGAATTGAAGCAGTTGTGATTCAGCGATTTCTAGACACTTAATAAATTGAATTGTGTGATATGACTGAAACAAATTGCTCAATGTTTTAATTGAGGCACACATTTGTTAATAAGATATTTCCTTCTGTTATGTCAGAGTATGATACCTGTGCAAATGGTGAGTATGAAATTGTCTCAATGTTTCGATGGTGATTACTAGAGTTACATGTAATTTTAGGTAGGTAATGAAATGACTAACTTGTATGGTCTGCCCGGTTCTGTCTCATAGTGTGCCCATCTTCTGTTGATATCAGTGACTTGTATAGTTTTAAATATTTTGCAGAATGTCACAAGTCAAAAGTTACTCAGAACACTTTATTCCACTTAAGTATACATATTCTGAAGAAAACATAAATGAAAATTTATGTTTACTACTATCATCATACAATAACAGGTGTATCAATATTCATTGGTTGCGCACTGTTCGTTGACTGTGAACATTTGACATATAATTTGAAAGTGTTTGAAAAAACATACTTTTCTCTATTACATCATTATATTAAATAAGTTTTATTTTGTGCACATCCAACATTTTACTATCGAAATAGTGATTTACGATAACAATGAACTTCTTCATGTACTACATAATATATAGACCCTAATAATAAAGTTATTCGGTCTTTTATTTCAGAATATCCAGCCTGTTGGAAAAGTAAGTATATATTGTAATTTTTAACTTACTGAAGAGTAACTTTTTATTCCAACTTATCAACTTAGTGTACGTTTGAGAATTTTGCATCTGACTCCACTGTCAGCTCTTTTAGGGTAGTTGCTGGTCCCAAGCCTGAATAAAGGAGGAGGGTCGGGGATAAGGCTAGCATCCCTATTCCACAAAACAGAAGCTTGCTAACAAAAACGCTTACCAGATTAAACACACTAAACCATTTAAACTCTGCCCTGGAAGTGAAAAGAATCCATATGACGCTCCATGACAAAAGCCGAGATTCTTCGGAAGTCATGAGGCTAATGTCTCCGCTTTTAACGACCAGAGCGAAAATTGTCATAGGTACATGGAATGTTCGGACAATGTGGGAGACCGGGAAGATCAGTCAGATAGCAGCAGAAATAAAAAGATACAACCTGACAATGCTCGGAATCAGCGAAACCCCTTGGACTCAAACTGGACAGAAAACATTAACTACTATACTTCGGGCACGAAAAGAAAAATGCCCCACATACCCAACGAGTTGCTCTGATGCTGTCTAAGAAGGCGCGCAATGCATTTGTAGCATGTGAACCACATAGACCCAGGATCATCAAAGCATCTTTCAAGACAATGAAGAAGGGGATCACAATGAACATCATCCAATGTTATGCACCCACTAACGACGATAACGACGAGGACAAAGATCAGTTTTACGATAGGCTGCAGTCAATTATAGCGCAGTGTCCAGGAAAGGATCTAACAATCCTAATCGGGGACCTAAACGCCAAAGTCGGAATGCACGACACCGGTTACGAAGACATCATGGGTCGACAGGGACTAGGTGAAAGAAATGAGAATGGTGTGAGATTTACAAATCTATGTGCTTTCAACTAAATGGTCATAGGTGATACATTATTTCCTCACAAACTCTTACACAAGGTTACATGGGTCTCACCGGATCATACTACGGAGAATCAAATCGATCATATATGCATCAATAAAGTATTCAGAAGATCAATGGAAGATGTGAGAAGCAGGGGAGGAGCTGATGTAGCTCCAGATCACCACCTAGTGGTTGCCAAGATAAAACTGAAGCTAAAAAAGCAATGGATAACTGGAATGACAGCATTACAAACTCGAGGCGTTCAAAATAACTCTCAACAACAGGTTTCAAGCCTAACAAGATCTGCTGAACGAGGAAGAAATCACTGTCAATGTCATGGCATTCATAACATATAAAGATTTGAATTGAGTATCAAGTCAACTGCCACGAAGTTTTAACTATTAAGACACCAAATATTTATATTGTATACTGGTGCGTATATGAACAAGAAACGCGCGCTCCTTGACCATTGCGTTACATTTCCAATAAAATGGTTAAGAGCTTGCAGAGTGGAGTATTGAGCGTGTTCAAATGCATGATAAGATCAAGGGTACTTGGAACTTGAGCGTAGGAGAAATATCAATAGTTTTGTGCCAGTAGTTTCTATAATAGCCATATACATATTAATCTACAAATATAGGAAATACAAAGATAGAGAAAACACAAAACAAAAGCACTGGTATTCTGGGACAATTAATGTGTATACAGGCATTAAAGGACATGGCATGCCACTTACGTTAACTGAACGAATGGGCAGAATTCATATTTATACATGTGTTTATATTTGGATTAAAGAACAAGAACACTAGCCTATGACTATGACAGGTAACTGGTGCTTACACATTTAGAGTCCCTCTTATTTCGCTGGTGGAGTAAGAAACAATAATTGTGAGAGATATTTTTAATGATCTTTCAGAAAAGATTAAATAACCAGCCTGTTGCACAAATAAAGAAAGTGAATGTGTTTCTCGAATGGCTTGAGGCAAATTGATCCAGATTCTCGAGAATTTATTTGTAAAATAATTCATATAAAGAGCAGATTTAGAATGTGAAATTTGTACTCACGAGGCTGAATTGCGTAGGTTATAGCGAGTAGGTTCCTCGAACTTAATTGTGCTAGATGATGAAAACGCTAAATTGTTCAATATCTTATAAAAGAAGATTAAGTTTAACTTGAGTCGGCGCTTCCGTAAAGTTTCTAGTCCTAATTTAATGCACCTAGTTTTATAGTCCAGAGTACAATCAGTCTCAAGAATACGAAGAGTAGAGCGACGTTGTACAGACTCCAGTCTGAGTTTATTCTAAATGAAAACATTACTGAGAATAAAAGTGCAGTATTCAAGAAAAGGTCGGACACAAACTTAAATAGCAGAAAACGAGAGTCATTGCCATGAAGTTACGTAGTATGCAACCAAGTAGTCAATGGTAGTTGGATGTTTGCATATTGACCTGTTCTGTAGAAAACAGATAACAAGAGCATCATAGTCCTAAGTCAACTACTGACTGAAGCCTAGACAACTTACTACCGTTTATGGAGAAATCAAGATTTAAACGCTTATCTCCAAAACATATCCAACCACACTTAGAAGCATTAAGGTCTAACTTTCATTCCGAGCACCATACTGTAAATTTGTTGAGTTCAGCAGTAACGCTACAGAATATGTGTGCGAATTCGTGGAGAGGGAATGAGCACACCATTTCAGGATCATCTACGTATATAAAGGGTCTTCCTGCGCTGACGCATTCGTATATATCATTTATATGAGCTATAAAGAGCAGTGGGCCTAAGACACTTTCCTGTATAACGCCATTTGCAACTGATTCTGCCTTGGACAGGGTGGAGTTAATTTTGACAATTTGGTGCCTATGACTGAGGAAAGAGTTTAACCATGCAAGTAATGGATTTTTAATCCCATAAAAGGAGAGTTTGCCCATAAGAAGCCTGTGGTTAACCATGTCAAAAGGTTTAGATATGTCTAAGTACAATACTAACACCAAGTGCCCAAGGCTTCGTTCAGTAAAAATTAAATTAAAGAATTCAAAGTGACAAGTCATACAAGACCTAGTTTTTAGGAAGGCCAAAGAACACCCTTCGTCGAAAATTAGAAGCAAACATAAACAAGAAGAACAGTAACTAGAGACAGCTGAAAAGGTTTGCTCAGGACAGAGTTGAATGGAGAATACCGTCGAGCGGCCTATTCTCCTCCGAAAGCGTTTCAGGCGTAAGTCTGTAAGTCTATTTATATCCATCGTTGATTGACTTTAATAGCATTTTCCAGTACCAGTGTCTTTGTAAATTCCCGAATTCACATTTTGGAATACAAATGTTAGATTGTTTAATTTTTTTGGTTTAAACTCCTTCAATTATTTACAAAAATTGCACAATATGTAATCACTTTAAGATAATTAAATAATAACTGATAGTGATTCAAGATAAATCGAATACGGTACAATTTGGATAACTGAATAGTGTAAATAGTATAGCTTATCAGAGTATAAATGTATCTATGTGCATCCGGAAGTTTGTTTCAACCAATTACATATAGTTAAACCGATTACATTTGAACATTTACGTTAATATAATTATTCTCATTATGTATAAGGCGGAAGCTTAAATCAAACTTGTTTCGTTCTAACATATAGATTACTTACTTACTTACTTACTTACCTACTTACGCCTGTTACCCCTCTCGAAAAAGCATAGGCCGCTCACCAGTAATCTCCATTCAATTCTGTCCTGAGCAAATCTTTCCAGCTGTTTCCAGTTACTGTTCTTCTTTTTTATGTCTGCTACCGATTCTCGACGCAGGGTGTTCTTTGGCCCTTCTCTTTCCCGTTGTCCAACAGGATTCCAAGTTAGTGCTTGTCGCGTGATTTTACCAACAGCAACATATTACACTTCAGCATAATTTTACTGGAAATCGCATATTTATACCTCAAATACTATTCTATTGTTATAGTGACAACATGTTTCGATAATTCCGTCGTGTTAAGTTAGTTGTGACTATGAGATTGTTAAACATTCTTGTATCTAACATATGATGTTTGATTGTATTGAATCCATCCACATTATACCTGATCGATAAATTTATTATCTTAGATTATGATTGGTGTTTGATTAGTAAGTTTTATTTCATTTTGAGTTAATGAATTACTCTCATATGACTGTGAACTACCACAGCAAAATTATCTCATACAGTTAAAATACAAGTTTTTACTTGTTTGTTTACTAATTAATCAAGCGAAATCTCGCATTTATTTATTGGTGATATGAAATTTCACTCACACTTCCCAATTACATTTCTATGCTAAATAGATTGCTTTAAAAGTGAGCATAATGTTTTAAATATACTGTGTTGAGTTAACATGTGTTTTGTTTGATATTATACCACATATTGAATTGTATCAAGCAACATTGTTTAACCTCTTGTAGTCACCTACAAAATAAGAACAAAGTCAATTTTAATTTCGTAAAACTGTACCCTAAACAAAAGACACGTTATCTGTGTTTTTGAAGTTGAATCTACAACTCATCAACTACAACTTATTATAAGAGTATTTATCTAAGTAAGTGTGTTGTGACGATGCAGTGCTAAGAGGTCAGTTAACATACCTGATGACAGTGACTTTAATCTCTTGATAATGGTGTTCGAATCCAGCCATTCGATTATCTCCGGTTTTTACACTTTATTAAGTAAGACATGAATGTTACTTACTTATATACGCCTGTTGCTTCTCTCGAAAAAGCATAGGCCGCTTGCCGGTATTCTCCATTCAACTCTGTCCTGAGCAATTCTTTTCAGCTGTCTCTAGTTACTGTTCTTCTTGTTTATGTCTGCTTCTAATTTTCGACGCAGGGTGTTCTTTGGCCTCCCTCTTTTCCGTTGTCCAACAGGATTCCAAGTTAGTGCTTGTCTCATGATATTCTATTATGATTTGTGCAATGTATGTCCTATCCATTTGTAACATCGTTTTCTGATTTCGTCTTCAGCTGGAAGTTGGTTTGTTCTCTTCCAAAGTAGGCTGCTGCTGATGGTTTCCGGCCAACAGACATTCAATATTCTGCGTAGACAGTTGTTAATAAATAAATACCTGTACTCTCCTAAAGATGTTTGGAGTAGCTCTCCACGTTTCAGCTCCATACAGAAGAACTGTCTTGACGTTCGAGTTGGAGAGTCTAACTTTGAGGTTGGTAGACAGTTGTTTGGACTCCCATATATTTTTTAACTGTAGGAATGCTGCCCTTGTTTTGCCGATATTTGCCCTTACATTTGCATCGAATCCTCCTTGTTCATCGATGATGCTTCCCAGGTATGTAAAGGTATCCACTTCTTCCAGAGTTACACCATCAAGTTCAATTGGGTCGGTGCTCTTTGTGTTGAATTTGAGGATCTTGCTCTTTCCCTTATGTATGATCAGGCCTATTGATGCTGAGGTCGCTGTTATGTTGGTTGTCTTCACTTGCATTTGCTGTTGTGTATGGGATAGAAGTGCTAGATCATCCGCGAATTCCAGATCATCAAGTTGCATCCTACTTGTCCATTGAATTCCGTGCTTCTCCCCAGATGTAGAGGTTTTCATGATCCAATCAACCACTAGGAGGAAGAGGAAAGGCGAGAGCAAACATCCTTGTGTGACACCGGTTCTTACTGGGAATGCATTTTTCAGCTGTCCTCCATGCACGATTTTACACTGTAGTCCGTCGTAAGAATTCTGCATGATGTTGACGAGTTTCTCTGGTATACCGTAGTGTCGAAGAAGTTTCCATAGTGATCTCCTGTCTACGCTGTCAAACGCCTTCTCATAGTCAATGAAGTTGATGTACAGTGACGAGTTTCATTCAATTGATTGTTTAACGGTGATCCGTAGTGTTGCGATATGGTCTGTGCATGACGTATCCTTACGGAAACCAGCCTGTTGATCTTGAAGTTGAGAATCCACTGAATCTTTCATTCTATTCAACAACACTCTGTTAAAGACTTTCCATGGAACTGACAATTGTGTGATGTATTCGGTCGATCATTATATACTGAAGCTTATTAAAGGCGATGTAGATTACAGTTGTCTTAACCAATGTTATCGAGATGTATTTAGCAGAATACTCGAAAATATGACTAGAACTTTGTGGTGTTCGGTGTTATCGAGATATGGATCCAGCACTTTGACGTCCCAGCACATCAAACCAGTTGTGTTTGCATTTAAATGTTCACTTAACCTAGTAATTCGTGAGTGTTTAGAACCCTGTGTGTCGAATGGACGAGCTAACTTTGTTACGATTGAATGTAACTTGGTCATAACTGTCTACAAGCCATCAGTATATTTGATTATCAAAGTCGTTGTAACCGACCTGCACTTCGATACCTGCCATGATATGTATGGATGCTTGGAAATCGTGAAATGGTTTTCAAGTTTTATGTTGGTGCATTTCATATTGATTACATGGACATTAAGATTAACGACAGGTAGTTTCTGCAAGCGTTTCGATGTGCAGCGTCATGACAAAAGAATGGATGATTTTCCTACCTGATGGAATTTATGGTGAGCGTAGATGGAGCACACACATGGTATGGATAATTCAGGTGCTTCATCTAAGGTGTAGTTAGTGTGCATGATAAGTGTCTTTAAGGCGTACTGTTGTAAGTCCTGAGAGATAACTGTCTGCACAGCTTGCTTAGAATAGTAGGTGTTAAAAGCACGAGTTTATGCGGATATACGCATCCTTCTATGTTGTCTAATCGGTGTTTTAAGCATTACCAACTCCATGATACTCATGTTAAGCTACCTATGTGACACAACTTATATACGGATTGATCGGTTTAATATCTGCTTTATGTATATATTGGTCTATTACGTGTTATATGTGTGTTATTATGCTCATTTTACGAGTAACCCATTCGCCTTCGTTCCTGCCGCTGCATCTTTGGAACTATGTCGTCTCATTAGTGAGTATCAGATATGAAAACTAACAGCCCATACGCTAAGAAGATTGAAGATTTATGTTGTCAGACTCTGCTAGTACATCTCAGTGAAGAAAATGCAGTGGGATGTCATATGCCGGGGAGAAGTAATGACGTGTGTGTGCAAGATCAAACCAGCTTTAACATAAATTGAGTGAACAAGTATGTGTATGGTCGATAACTAAAAACACGTGTTGCTTGTTTGGGTATGCTTGTGTGTTTTAGTTTCGTTTGTAGGCTCCCCCCCCACCCGGAAGCCCAGGTCATTAAGCAAGAAAAAAGTCTACGTCTTTTTTGCCGGGGAGTGTCAAGGAAGTTGAACACTGGTACCAGTGAATGTTGTTTGGTTGTATCGAGTTCCATTGTTAGCGGCCATTGGTTCCGGAACTATAGAGCGAACGTTTTGTTACTGTTGGAGTCAATATTATTCAGAAACTATTGTTATTGTCATCGTTATTGTTATTGTTGTCGCTGCTGTTATTGTACTCGGTGTAATTGGAGTAATTAATCGCATTTGGACGACTTGTTGTTATTCCTTTGGGTTTTGGGATAATAATCAAGGTCGATACTCGATTAATTAGGAGCATTCGGTCGGTAGAAGAAACACAGTAGTATTCTGAACTCCGGTAATTCACTCAGTCGTAGCTTTCAGTCGGCTGATTTAACAAAAGACTTTCCCTGGAACTGACAATTGTGTGATTTCTCTGTAGCTCTCGCATTTGCTCAAATCCCCTTTTTTGGTATCTTGATAAGGTATCCTTCTTTCCAGTCTGCTGGCACCTGTTCTTCCTCCGAGATTC
Source organism: Schistosoma japonicum (assembly GCA_025215515.1). Lineage (NCBI taxonomy): Eukaryota > Metazoa > Platyhelminthes > Trematoda > Strigeidida > Schistosomatidae > Schistosoma > Schistosoma japonicum. The sequence goes on from CM046065.1 coordinate 74,577, forward strand.
TATTGAATAAAACGTGGAGCATCCTTGCCGTTATGTCTATGTCTGACTTGAGTGCTTACGGCTGGTATATTGTCAGGTCCTGCTGCTTTCCCACTTTTAATCTGTCTGATAGCTATCTTGATTTCTTCCATCGTTGGTGAATTGACATCTATCGAGGAGTCTGTTCATGCTGCTTCGATGTCTTGTGGGTTCGGTGGAGCTGGTCTATTCAAGAGTTCCTCAAAGTGTTCTACCCACCTGTTTCTTTGTTCTTGAATCTCAGTGAATAGCTTGCTTTCTTTGTTCCTGACTGGTCGCCCTGGTTTAGCAAGTTTGCCTGCCAGTTTCTTCGTTGTGTCGTATAGCTGTTTCATATTTCCTTATCTTCCAGCTTTTTCTGCCGTCGTAGCAAGGCTTTTCGTATACTTCCGTTTGTCGAATCTAATGCTCTTCTTCACTTGCTTATTTGCTTTTGTGTATTCAGTTTGTGTCTTGATTTTGTCTGCTCTAGTTTGGCTGTTGTTGATTGTTGCCTTTTTGTTCCTCGTTAGTTGAGTGTTGCTTAGGGTCTTCGTGAAAATCCATTCCTTATAATAGTGTTTCTTGCAACCTAGAGCCTCTTGACAAGTTCAAGTTAGTGCCTCTTTGATTCCTTTCCAGTTGTCCTCAACAGTGATTTCTTCCTCGTTCAGCAAATCTTGTTAGGCTTGAAATCTGTTGTTGAGAGTTATTTTGAATTCCTTGAGTTTGTCAGTATCTCGAATAGTAGCTGTATTGAACCGTTGTAATGCTGTTACTCTAGTCATCCATTGCTTTTTTAGCTTCAATTTTATTTTGGCAACCACTAAGTGGTGATCTGAAGCTACATCAGCACCTCTCCTAGTTCTCACATCTTCCATTGATCTTCTGAATACTTTATTGATGCATATATGATCGATTTGATTCTCCGTAGTATGATCCGGTGAGACCCATGTAACCTTGTGTAAGAGTTTGTGAGGAAATAATGTACCACCTATGACCATTTAGTTGAAAGCACATAGATTTGTAAATCTCACACCATTCTCATTTCTTTCACCTAGTCCCTGTCGTCCCATGATGTCTTCGTAACCGGTGTCGTGCATTCCGACTTTGGCGTTTAGGTCCCCGATTAGGATTGTTAGATCCTTTCCTGGACACTGCGCTATAATTGACTGCAGCCTATCGTAAAACTGATCTTTGTCCTCGTCGTTATCGTCGTTAGTGGGTGCATAACATTGGATGATGTTCATTGTGATCCCCTTCTTCATTGTCTTGAAAGATGCTTTGATGATCCTGGGTCTATGTGGTTCACATGCTACAAATGCATTGCGCGCCTTCTTAGACAGCATCAGAGCAACTCGTTGGGTATGTGGGGCATTTTTCTTTTCGTGCCCGAAGTATAGTAGTTAATGTTTTCTGTCCAGTTTGATTCCAATGGGTTTCGCTGATTCCGAGCATTGTCAGGTTGTATCTTTTTATTTCTGCTGCTATCTGACTGATCTTCCCGGTCTCCCACATTGTCCGAACATTCCATGTACCTATGACAATTTTCGCTCTGGTCGTTAAAAGCGGAGACATTAGCCTCATGACTTCCGAAGAATCTCGGCTTTTGTCATGGAGCGTCATATGGATTCTTTTCACTTCCAGGGCAGAGTTTAAATGGTTTAGTGTGTTTAATCTGGTAAGCGTTTTTCAGCAAACTTGTTTTGTTTGGAATATGGATGGTATATTTATGCCGAGCCCTCCTTCTTTTCCTTGGCTTGGGACCGGCAGCATCCCGGAATAGTCTGCTTGCCGAGTTAAGACATGATTGTTATGAGTACGAAATCACTAATAGAAATATACCACTTCCACAAACAACACCAAATTTCAGCAAATTAGATTTAAAGAATTTCAGAATGTTGAGCATCTTATAAATGATTATTTTTGTGTATTGTGACCCATGTAATCATTACTATGCATGGAAAATTTAATTGTTTTGATAAACCTCTCATTCGATGAATTATAGATTGTTCAACTGTGACTGGTATGTATCACACAAATTTATTGTATCACTAACTCTATTATTTTTCAACTAATCCATTCTAATGTGCATAAGTTATGGACACTGGCAGATTATATGATCGAAATGTCAAATACAATATACTTTTACATTCTTGAATATCCATAATTTACAAAATAGGCAAACATTTGATTATGTAATAGTACTATAATACGAATTAATATTTGTCAATATACCTCTCATTTGTTAAATAAAAGATTCTTCAACTGTAACTGGTAAGTATCACATAAACTTATTGTATTGCTAACTATATTTAGATCGATTTAAAATTCATCAACTGAATTGTGGATAAAAGAAACATGCAAATCGACCTAATTCATATTGATACCACTAGGGATATTTTGTCACACGACAGTTGAGACTGTTATCATTGTACTGATATTGTGTTTTTATCAGCAAACCCAGTGGAAATGTTAAGGCTACTGTTACTAAACATGTTATTAAATATATTGGTTTATTGGGATTAATATAATGTAGATTTCTATCAGTATCTCATAACCATAAGCTATTGCCCATCTTGCACCACACAAAATCCATCATATGTAATAAATATTATATTGTCATTATTCGCAAGTAGCATTTTGTATATGCGATCATTCTCATGTGTTAAGTTACAGACACTGGCAGATAATATGATCAATATGCCAAACACAACATTTTTCTACATTCTTGAATATCTATTATCCACAAAGTAGGCAAACATTTGATTGTGTAATGGTACTATAACATTTTAATAAAATTTGATTGATGCTTATTTAATCTAATTTATAGAATGTTATCGTTGTAAGAGAAGTATTAATAAAATGCATTCATTTGTAAACAATTTATCTGCATACTATTTATTTTTTTTTCTGCATTTCGTTATGACTCGAGTGAGTTTAGTGGATGCCAAATTTGGTGCCTAGTTGATTATTGCGTATCTGCCCTATGCTCACTGAGTCCCAAGCAGAATTGAGAAGAACACGAACCGACAGACCAACCAGACAGAATCGAATTATATTTCATACATTTCCTTATATATATATCAAACCAGACCACACGGCTGACCAATCAGGAAATTAACATTAATACAGAACACAGAAAATAGTGACAGTGAGTGAGGATTATTAGTACACAACCGACTGAAAGTAAGAGACAATATACTAAGAATAAATATACTAATTAAGATGATAGGGTATGAGGAACGTAACAATCATGGAAACGGAATGTTTACATTACCCAGAGTTAGAATAATTGAAATAATGTTCTAAATGACAGAATTAAGAGTTTGTTACTCTTCATTAATGGTCTGACGTAAGGAATTCTTAGTGTATTTTTTGAGAAAATTAAACAAAAAACACATTAGTTATCAACAGGTCAATTCCACCTTCTTACTCTACTGAGTAAACACATTGCACACTTTACAGCTAATTTGCTAGAAATACATTGTGTTAATAGAGAAGAATTTTCCAATTCTTTTCTATTTCAACATTGTAGATATATCTGATATTTGTTTTGCATTGCGTAATATCATGCAGTTGATGTTTTACTGGTCATAAATCGGTTATAAATACAGACATACAAGATTAGAATTAAAGGAGATGGATTATGATAAATACTGACAATTAACTAATCATGGACTAAAAGCAACAGTAAATCACACATTTAGTAATGTAATACACATAAAGTAACATGAAAGAAGATATTGAATTAAACGAGTGAGACTTGACAACGAACGTCACCTTGGAGGAAGTTCGCCGATTCACATGTACTTGAAAACTTGAAACTCTAGATAGACAAAAGAACAAGCATCATAATAAACGTCTTAACAAGCCAATGCTCAAGTCGATTAGATATACAACTCAGCTTGTTTGCCAAACATTATGTAGATACTAAGAAATTGGCAAACCTTATCAGTGACTTAGAATTTAATCGCAAGCATAATAATAGCTAACAGTAATTTACGTCCAAAAGAGAACGAATTGATTGGAAAACTCCAGGCACCGAGTGTATGTAGAAGATCTGAAAACTATATTGGCAAGTAAGGTCTGCAAAAACAAATTGTGGAAAATTTCAAGGTTTTTCTTGTCAAGTTGGTCCAAGCTTTTTCACAATGAAACATCTAGAAATCAGAGTCGTCTAAATAAATGTAAATAAAAGGTCAAAAGCTACTATTATTGCCTAATCTTATTCAGATTTTGAATATGTTACTTGAGTTATAATAAGTAAATCATTGTTTGAAATGAATTGAATAAAGGATGGTTTATTTTGTGTGTGCAGTTGCATATTGCAAGATCTTGTGCACATACGTCAGCCTAGGTCAAGTTCACAGAAATAAATAGAAAATCTGAAGACACACTTGACAAGTGTTATATATGAAGTGAAATTCAGCCTTTTGTAAATAAATCAAACTAACAGACGTAGATTTAATTTGTGTTTATAAGTTACCGAATGTAAAACATTTTAGAACTTGTCTGTTGGTTTATTTTGTTAATACAGTGACTCTCTGCACCTCAGCTAAGAACAGACATTAAATTACATTTTGAGTTTTTGTGATATTTTTATTCAATTATTTAGCTTGCAAAGACAGTGAGATACTTTAAACATCCTTTATTTTCAATGATACATTATCACTACTTACTTACAATTAGGTTATTTTGTGCAAGAATGTTGGTATTGAGTTTAACCGTTTGTACATTTTATAGGTTGATGTCTATTTAGCGACAGAAAACAGAAGCAAAATCTACACAGCTGTTAAATCTTAATATGTAAAGTAGTAACTGAAGGCCACTTATATATATATTGACAGTTTCATTTGAATGAGTTGACTTATCGTTGTGCTAAATTATCAAGTAATCGAAGCAGCTATTCTACCACTTTATACCAGCATGTGGTCTGCTTTTTTCCCTTTGAAGACCTTAAAACACTGGATTTGGTGGCCTGATAGAATCAGGAGTATGTACTACCGTTAAGAAGTCACGTACCAAAGAGAAACAGGTGTCCATCACTCCTTAGTATTCCACACTTTGTGGATCACTAGTTATTTATATGTAAAATAAAAAATGATCGGATATTTCTAATAATATTCAGTCGATTCATCTTAACCTTTTCCACAACTTGATGATTTATTTTACTAATTCTTTGATCGCTTACTTTGAACTACCACGCAGATACACACGCAAAATCATTCAGATACACTTCAGTAAAGCTGCACACTTGCAATATACACAAATCAGCATTATAACTTGGTCTAACGATCAAGGACTTTAATTCCAATTCGGACCTTATCTAACAAATTTTTCCGTTGCAACTGAAACCAACTTCTGCCAACATAATGATGGAATCTATTATCTGCATTTACCTGCGTTGTTCATTTATAGTCTACATCAAATGTGTTCTGTGGGCTTGACGCCAAATTTTATTTGAACGATTTGTCTAACTCATCGCGAATGCTCACATAATATGCTAATTCAGTATATCAGTGTGCACTTATTGACGCATAAGTCAAATAAATCTGTTAACAAATTCAATTCAATCGTACACAATAAATATACAGGATATTAACATTCTTGAGATCAGGTAAATGTTTGTCAAATGTTTGAAAGATAGAAATGCCTTAAGCATCCATATTTGAACTAGAACACCACAAAGCAACACAACTAAATTGATTTCCGACCAAACTTCAATTTAACTTAAGTTTCCTTCTCACTTTAAACAATTGCATCTATGTAGAACCTTTCTAATGGAGAAAACTTACTCTATCTTACATGTAAATTCTATACAATCATTCAGTATAAAGCATTAGCTATCATATGATACATTGGTATCACCATTACTGCTTTTATAACAATTGCATGAATATTGTTCGTGTTTCAGAATGTCAATCAGGTAAGAGATTTGTCAACAAACTGTTTGTCAAATATGCACATATAAATTTGTCTGATTCGGCGAAATAAGAAATTTGAATCGCGTTTATTTAAACAAAACAGTTTAAATTTCAATCTACACGATTAGTCTGATCTTACAATAAACAACATTATTGTACTTAAACAGTTATCCTGAGACGTGATTAACTAGATTTTACAAAACGGAATTGCATGTTGGCAAAATCTATTTACATCACATTAATTGGGGATGATATAACGTAGTACAGTTTAGTTTAACCAAAATTTTACAGTATCACTATAACGTATTAATAAGTACTATCAATACAAATATCAAACAATCATGTAATAGATCCTCTTCGGATCATTTCTACAACTTTTCTATATTGTATTGATGACTTTTACCCATTACAGGAAACAAGAGGTGCGTGAACCGTGAGTAAACTTGTTTCCCATTTACTTTAGTGCATATTCGATCAAATATTGTTCTACTTGATTCAACTTTGGAAAGTATTCATCCGCTTGTCAGTTGATATTGGAGAACGACAGTTGAAATTACATAACGGTTAAAAGATATTGTGTTCCAGTAATGAGATTGTTAGTGCTTACACATTAAGTTATTCTCAATTAGCTAACTGATCAACAAAACTGCATAAGGTCCCTACCAAGGTTTCATATGTCAAAAATTTATTATAATCAGTTACAAGTAGTTGGAATACCAGTTTTAGAAGACGCTTAACTAAAAAGTATAATATGCAGATAAACACATACACTGATATATAGTTTGACTTGCATTAGTAAGTCCATACAATCCCAGTAATTCCCGTAATCATTTTTTTGAACATTCTTCTATGCAATATCATTCCCGTGACATATGATAGGCATATTTGTTTATATGTCCACAGCCCATCGTCTTCGTTACATTGTCCTATTATATTACGTTATGTTGACTATCATATTTGCTATCCTCTCCTATTGGTTAGTTTATAGTAACCAATGTTGCTTAATAACTCTAAAAGGACACTAGTTTATTGATTGACGATGATTTAATGATATACTCCTTGTTAAATCGTTTAGCTGATTCCTTGCATTCAGTTTTCTAGCATAATGTCGTTAAGCTATTAGTGGTGAGTTTTTAACCAGGTTTAGGTTGTTGTTGGTTTTGAAAAAAAAACTATACAATAACATACAACTGACAATGAGTGAATGAAAACAGAACAAGAAAGTAGTAATTGTAGGTTGGAGATCAGTTAGCATCAATATTTAACTATAATGCGTCAATACATTGGATTTTAGTGATATTTTCGATTTAGTGCAATTTACATTATGTAGTACGACATCGCCATATAATATTTTGCATGTATACAACAATCCATGTATATCGACGATTGTGCACTAAATGATTGCCATTTTAATAATAACCCGTTTTTTAACTTTAGATGATAAAGCTTGTAAGGATGGTAAGTCAATTATCGTATGTTGGCTATGAAAATTTAGATCAGTGGTAATGAAGGATGTATTTTTGTAGAAGCTTTATTGTGTTTCAAACTTTGTGAATATAATTGTTCACAAGCAGCAATGATATATGATTTTCCTTTAAAATCTCATCTTCTCATTTGGCTTTCATGAATTAATCTACTTCCAGAAAAACCGATCGTCAATTTAGAAGACGCAGACGACTTAGTCTTGTTTGGTGAAGACGCTGACAATAAGCAGTTTACTAAACACATTTAGTGACTGTGTAGGCACATAAACGATGTGCCTTTTTGCATCTTAAATTATCAGATATTGAAAGCTGGTCTACATTGTTGCCTAGATTGATTGAAGAAAATGAGTCAGTTGTGTTTGTTAACCAATTCAATTTTCTCGTAAATCTTATTGCCCCTAGCGAGTCGGTGTCATATGAGACCTTTGAATGGATTGGTTTGTCTCGGCTTTCTTTAGTTGTAGTTTAGGCAAGATTTTCACTGTGCAATACACAACAATAATCTTTGTTTCACGTTACAAATACATAGTATAGGCTTTGAAAGAGGAAGATATATGTAGGCTACCTGTTTGGAGTTCAAGTGCTAATCACAATTAATGGCTTGAGATATGGATGACATAGGTCAGAACAGGAAACATTGCCTCAAGTGTACTAACTCTTTATGGTTTACCTAGACAATAAAGTTTTCTCTTCTTTGCATTAAAACCTGTTGCATTAAGTGTCGTATTATTTTGTTTAATTATTCTCGTAGATTTTTTATTGTGGCATGTCGATATGTTGCTGTGCTTCAATCTGTCAGGTTCTATGTTGTCAATTACTGATGGACTAAATTAATTGTTAAATGAAGCGGATATTTTAACGTAGCTATATAATTTGATAACAGTAGATACCAAAATACACATCTGTTTATTTCGACAGTGCTTGCATCTACCAACATGTAGCTGTTATGGTAGACTTTCATGTAAAGCAGATAAAAACAACTTTACCGTAAAGGATTTTCTTAGATGTTTAAGAACATACGACAGTTCAAGGAGAACAACGACCGTATTAAATGACATCATGAACTTGTTTATTTCTACATTTATTAAGCAAATTTTATATATACATTTGTATTAAATTGCTGACAGTTTGCTCAAAAGGTAAGCAATTTAAAAATCGAACATCTATTAATGTCAATAATGAATGTTACTTATAGTTACTGGTTTGGATAGTCAAGAGCATACAATTGTTTGATGTTGTAATTGTAGTTTAAGTAAATTCTAAGTATTTGACAATGGGCTGCTAAGCATAAGACATGCATTTTATTGCATTAAACATCACCGTCATCAAGAAACAATCATATCCCAATTCATTGTGATTGATATTACATTATTGATGTAATCTGTTTTGTCATTTAAACTTTATATAACCGTGCTTTACGCTTCATATTTAACTGACTTTTGAGACTATTAAGAAAATACGCACCATTATATAACTTATACAGATAGTCTAGTAATGTTGTAATTCTGCAAATTAATATCATCAATCAACTGTGACAAACTTAGTTCAAGCAATTGTACTGAAGTTGGAAACCATAAAATTAAGGCGACGGTCGTAAAACATCTTATTTTGAAACGACACAGAATAGTTATTGCATATTTAAAACTGGGAGATTATATGAAATGGAATAGAGCTCCTGTAGATATATACCGAAGCCTGATTGACTTGACCACATATATGGAAAGATTATGTGTAGTAACCATAAATTGACAAACACTATAACTGTTAGCATGACCTCTGCTGATGTCTACTTCTGCAATGCATAATAGCTGTGTTTATTGTTGATCCATTAAGCTTGTTCGGTTCTCAGAATTTACTCTATGCTACTGATAATTTAGTCTCAGTGCATCTAGTAATCCAAGAAATATGTAGAAACGTACTAATTATGCAAAATATTTCCTTTAATACCCCAGAATACCATTACTGCCTGAGAGGTAAATACATTTCACAATAAACCTTGTAATTTTTTTAAATTTATAATTTTGTTTATGTTCATGACTGTTTTACACGACGTGAAATATTGGTTAGCTTCTAGTTATAATATCCATGATCGGCAAACATCAGCTAAATATTTTGTATTAGCAGGTATCTTTGATACAATGTATAACTAATATGTATACGCATACTCTTGTAACAGATGTTACAAATGACACATACCTCGTGTTCAACAACCTCAAAATAATAAATGATTGTAACTTTAATGGTGAATTTACTATAGAAATATTGAAATTGTGATGGAACCGACGTCGATCAATTAGGTCGATATTTGTAGTCTTCATTCGTTAAACATCATTAGATTAACTAATTTGAAACACATTTGCTCTCATAATAGAACATTTATGCAAATGTACCATATTATGTTCATTGCTTACATATGAATCATGATTGAATGTATTATTTGGCTTGATAATACGTTGTGACAGTTGTTTCTGAAACTGTGATGTGTTACTTTGTGCAACTTAAATTATGTCGTAATATAACGCCTACTGCTATACACGAACTAACCGCAACGCTAATCGAAAACTTATCTGCGCCAACTGATAATCGCAATAGTGACCAACGACTCAATACTGATTACTCACTTCAAGATAAAATCAAGAAAACACCAACGCAGCACTAGGATGATTCGATTCTATTATAATTCAATTCTGTATATATAGTTACAAAAGGGACCTTGGGGAAAACAGAGTAATTAGCATTCTAAAATGACATTACACTTAATCACAATTAACAAGGTCCAGCGGAGGAAATGAAGAGCAGTACCGGTTACCGCTTATTTTACAATTTAATAAAAAATAGCGAAATTGAGGGTAATTACATGGAAAGTGATTAGTTTCTTCTCTTCTTAGCACTTACTTATTCCAACTCCTAGATAATTGTCACCAGAAACTCCACACTTGTTTCAATATTATAAACGTTATGTAAATAATCAATGGGTGTATGCAGAATGTTGTGATCAGTTTAATGTCTTACATTACACCCTAAGATAAATGAGGTAAGTAATACAAAACTGTGAACTATAATGACAATTACACACATTATTTCAACATATAATTCTATTTCATAGCTGACATTATGAACAAACAGTGAATAAATGACGTCTGTATTTGATCATGTCAGTGATTCTGTAAATGAATACACAAATGTTATATTCTTTACTAAATAGTGTCATCTCTTGAATCATTTTTTTTTCGAATACATCGAATTTTGGTTTAGTCTATTTGCCTTTCATTGTCAAATTGGGCAACACTTTTACTTAAAATGGTGTTTGTAACATATTTTATTGAAACTATACATTGTACAATAAGAAAAGAGTATCAAAGATTTGTTTTCAAAATGATGTATAAAATTAGATGTACAAGTCAACTGAATCGGTATCATTTAATTTGTATTGTGACTGGCAAGTGGAATCCAGGACGCGCGTTTTGTCCTATTTGGGACTCATTGGCTGGATGTACCTGCATCCCGATGTTGATGTTCACAGTGGAATTCGAAATCAGTCCGTTTTGTGTCATACGCCACCGCGTACATCACTAGACTACCGAGTCCAGATAGTCGCTATATCGAGGAAATCTGCTCAGGATGCACATATAGCAACAGTGACTGACCAGCTACAATCTATAACAAATCAATGGGAATATACAAATTCAACCTACTAAATCGGTATCACTTTTAGAATGTTTATTTGATGAAAACTTTCAGTGAATCATTAGGCCGTTGCATCATTGTATACACTAATGAGATTCCAATCAAACTTTCATCAAGGTGGCCATCAACTGGGGTATAAAAATGGTATCTTATCATTTTGTAAATAGTTTTGATTAGGTAAGATGAGGAAACTATTATCTACGCATTATGAAATTAGTAAACGACGTTTTACTTACTAGCCTTTACTGAATAGAAATTCACGTATCCATCACCGTCACCACTACAAAATTTTGTTTTTGCAATGCCACTAGAAAGATTCATACGAGTTTTGAAAACAAGATTTTTATGAAAATGTAAATGGTTGTTGAAGTCACTCTGAAAAGACGCTATATGCAATCAGATTGTGGTGAGTACTACTCATAATGTCGTCCATTAGTATTACGTAGCAAAACGTCAGGCGTGAAATTAGGAAGATCCAGTAAACGGCATATGAGGTACGTTGCAAGGTCGCAAGGAGCATAGTATGATTAGAACACATAAAAAAAATCTAGAACACCCGGTAAAAGCAAGTCTACAATTGACACGGGCCAGAAAACCCAGAGGATATACAAAATGATGATTAAAAGTAATGCACATAATATGTTATGACGTTTTATGTGTACACCAAACATAAAATTGATTGTCTAATTGGTCTTTTCACAAATCAACAAACTTTGAGCATATTGTGGGAAATGACAGTGAACAGTAAATTTCTTAAGTAAGGGCTGATTCACTCCTAACTAACCTGAACTTCACCATCTATGACTTACCACTGGAACTTTAGACTTTTAATCTACTGAGTCAACTGTGAATTGATTATTGTAGTTCAGTTAAATTAGACTGCAATTTGCTGTTTTCATTCAACGTAGGTTATTTTGATTTAAGTACAGTTGATTACAAGAAAGCATTTAACAGTCGATTCATTCTGAAAGAGATCCTACTATGATAAGGTAATTTAAGATCTAACGTCTGTACATTCCATAAAAGAGTTGATTTGAAAGCTTTCTACACACTCAAAGTATATAACTCACTAGTGTGTTGGTTTTTACTAGCATTTCAAAGAGATTAACCTGTGATACATAAACATATTAAGCTGTTCCTATTCGTAAACAATCTGATTTTTGAAGTGTTCAGTGTATTTTCTGATAATCGCATATACAATTAAACTATTGCGGTGCATTTATTAATATTAACTAACGATGATTTTTATTATACAATATAAAACAGATGATCATAAACTGAAGCATAGTGAAGTGGAATTCAATACATTTACCAAAATATGTGAATTGATCAACAGAATTACCTCGATTTATTAAACATTCACTTGATTCCATTTATTTTGTATCATTTATCAATTAACATGAAATATAATTCATTTTTATCATCCTGACTGTTGATCTTATTTGTCAGTTGTGAACAGCTTCTTTTAGGTTCATTCAAATGGTGACTCTTACCAGGCTAGTTGAATAAATCATCTTCTCGTAGTATCAACTTGATAATATTTTATGAAAGATTCACGATGTTGATGAAACGGTTACTTGGAATAATCTTATTACTACTGTAAGCGAGTCAAGTATGTTGAAAGAATCATTTAGATTAACTAAACAGTAAAATGCAGATTAATGTAAACACAAGAATATAAAGTATTTAAAAAAAAGTAGAATCATATTTTGTATGTGGAGTTATAGCAAACAATAAAGTAATAAGGTGCCATACGTCATCCTATGATAAGCATTACGTAAGATAACTATACGAGGTGTTCTAGTTTGGTGGAGTTGATGCCATTTATTTAGAAATTTGACTAATTTCTGTACTTTAAACAATCTAAATTATGATGACGTGGTATTTTCACGTTAGTCTGGTGTAAAATACTACTGTTATATGAAAACAGTGGAGACAATTTATTGTTGGTCTTCTAGAAAATTATCAACATTATGTTAAATAATCGTTATTATCACCATCACCATCATCATCAACATTTTTTATTTCTATTTCTCTACAGAAATTTAAATGTCTATTAGAACTATGTTATCTAAGTTAGGAATGAAATCGTTAAGAAAATTAAAAATTCAAGTTAACTAAATAATGCTATTTTAGCAAGGCTGTTGTTATACGCAATTGGGTTTCTCACCCAATGCTTCTTCTTCTCCTTTATACGGGCTTGTGACTGGCAGTAAATCTAGAGGGGCTCCAGGCACCCTTCCTTTTCCTACTGGTGATTGACTGAATCATGAGGATTACAACATCTTAAGGCAATCTCGAAATACAGTGGACTACATAATTGAAACTAGATGACTTGGACTTTGCAGATGATCTAGCTCTTCTGTACCACACAGAGCAACAAATGCAGATGATAACATACAAGGCAGCCTCAACGGCATCAAGTCTCAATATGCATAAAGGTAAAAGCTATACGAAACAGCAAACACTAACCCAATTTTACTTGACAGAGAAATTCTGAATGATGTGAAAACCTTTACATACTTGAGCAGGATTATCGATAAACAAGAAGGGTTGATTCATGATGTGGAGGCGTGGATTGTAAAGACAAGAGCAGCATTTTTATAGCTGAAAACCACTTGGAACTCAAACCAACTGTCAGTCAACATTAACGTTAAAATTTTCAATACAAAATTGAAGACAGTTCTGTTGTATGAAGTTGACATTCGAAGAACTACGAATGACGTCATTCAAAATATACAAGTTATTATAAACAACAGTCTTCAAAAATTACTTTGGATCCGTATGCCAAATACTATCAACAACAACCTTTTCTGGCAGTGAACAAATCAACCGCAATCTAGCCGGAGGAGAAACTGAGAAAGGTCGTTAGAGGTGGATAGGGAACACATTGAAGAAATCACTAACCTGTGTCACAAGACAAGCATTAACATGAAATCCTGAAGGCCAAAGGAAAAGACGAAAACCGAAGAACACCGCGTCGGGAATAGTAGACAAATATGAAGAGAATGAAAAGCACACGGGCAGAGCTGGGTAGGAAATCACAGGACAGAGTTGGTTGGAGAATGGTGGTCAGTGGCCAATGCTCCATATGGAGTAAAAGACACTGATTGATTGACAATTTAAATTTTATGCACACACAATCTATTCGTAATGACTTAAGCATTCAATATTAAAAAACAACTATACTTTACAAAATTAGTGAATATATTCTATGCTGCTGTCTTCACTCAATCTTAATATAGTTTATACAGCTGTGTTATTTCTAATTATTAACACGCTGCGTTAGTTCCTCTCACCTTCATCGGTTAAGTGAATGATTCATCTTTAATATGTCAACGATAATCTATTGATCGTTTTATGTTGTAGTGATTCCCACAACAGTTCTAACATAAATGCTAAACTGAATTACGGCTTATTAGTAACTTGCCTACTAGATGTGTATACGATTTTTTAGAATTATTGTTTACATTATTGTAAAGATAAGAAATTTACAATCTTATAGATTGTTACTAATAAAACATACACTTTAAATTATCACAGAGGATCGGCGTAAAACGACCGTGAAAATAAGGACACTGATCAATGTAATTTAGTGTAGTTATACAACTGATGTGAATACTTTAACCAATTATGAATAACATTAGACTCATCGTAGACTGCAATTATCACACAACGAACCTGGTTTTATAATTATCTCACTGAGGTTATGCGATAGTGCTTGGAAAATAACATGAGTTGAATTTACTTGGCTACATGATTAACCTTAAGCAGTTTCCTAGTAAATATTCACAGTTCTGTCACAGGTAGAATACACAAGAGATTCTTTTGAAATGCTACAAGCGGTGACAAATAAATGTCAATTTCCTAATTAACTTTAATAATTTGTTCATGATAAGCCTATCCTTATGTAGGCTACAATGTAAGCTGCCTGTAGAACAATCTGAATATGTTATTAACAAGAAATACTTTGTACGCACTAAGCTTAACGATATCATGTCACAAATTCTAACATGTCACAATCAATAAATTGTCAATAAATGTGACATTCGCACAACATTTCACTCTCTGTTTAATAGCAGTTAGAGAAACTTTTCATCAGATAATATGGTTATCATGTTACTAAGCCTAAGGCTAACATCAAATAGGCGCACAAATTTGTTTACTTAGATGCCTAAATAAAATTATTCAACAATAATCAATAATGTGTTAAAGTCAGTCAGAGTTATGTTTCTTACGTTGAACCTGATTTAGTAATCAAGAAAGATAACTGTTTATTGATGAATTATGAATTGATATTGAACATCTCTTATCTAGTAAAACTGATTAATGACACAGCAAACATAACTCAAATCTAAATAAACCAGAAATCAGTGTAAATCTAACATACATTAGTCAAAACCATACCAGTTATAATATGAAGTCTCATTTCAAATATCATCAATGGTGTGCATTGGCTGTTTGTTGGCGAATTGTAATGCAGATCAAAATACTTTCATATTTATGTAAAATACATCATTCTAATGAAATATTTGAATGCTTACAAAATATTGTTTTAATATGGTTATTTGAAATACAGCAATCCAGGTTCAACTTTTCATTAAACAGTTAATGTGTATTAAAATAATGCAGAATATATAAATACATTTAGTTGCAGTGAATTTAATTCTATTTTATTATAGACTTTATTTATAAAGCTTGCTTTGATTAACAAATATGACTGCAAAATATAACCAGTTTAAAGGATATTTGGAGGTTGTATGATAATAACGGAAGGTCTAAATAGGTCGTTATGTCTCGTTTTCCTAGTCCAGTTTAAAATCTTGGGCCACCGGCTTTTATAAAATACCATAACAAGTAATGTTTCCGTCTTTCGTTATGCTTAATTATATCCCAAAATAGGATGGCGTACACATGCGTCTCTATAAAATGTCAGCGATCTATAGTGAGTAATCCAATTATATCTACACGAAGACAATATGGTAGCTAGTAACTTGCGCTTCTAAATAAACTTGATAATATGGACATAGAAAGCCTGATATTAAACTAACTGTATTCTTATTTCTGCGTAAAAGAACATTATACTGTGTACAAATAAAAGATCTTTACTCGTTTATTGACGCAATTTGGTGTACTTCTGCGTGCTGTTCTTCTACCCATTTTTTGCTCATTATCCTTTAATGACCTTCCTTCTTCTATGAAAAATACTTTTGTTATGTACGTAGTTGATCTCACTATTCGTATGCCGGTTTTTTCTTTCTTAAATTGTTTTGAAACGATTTATTTCTTAACGAATATTCAACAATGGTCTAGTTTGAATGTTTTCAACTTAATCCCTTCGAATATCAAACAGTTAATTTCAGTCTCATACATGAAAAACATCTAAATAGCATTGTGAATACACACGATGTTTTTTTCAAATTGGAAACTGTACTGTTATGACTACGTCGAATGTTACTTATCTTGGTGTAACTTCTACTTCTGATCTATCTTCATCTTCGCATGTTTTGCTAATTTCAAAAAGGGCTTATTCGTCTGATGTATTGTATGAAGCGATTACCAAGCACTTATTATTACAGTTTGTTATTTCCTATATATTATCGATGGCTTTTTACTGTTCCTCATTATTCTTACCTATAAATTTGAGAAAAGACTATGTTGTGTTGCGTAGATCACTCAAAGCTGTTAGAAAAGTGTTGGGTGGGAACTAAGAAGTCATAATTAACATGGTTGTAGACAAACATTTAAAATCTTGCAAACAGCTATCTAGTGCTATTCTATGTGATATATACCACCTCTCCTTCATTTCAAATCTATCGCCCTGATTCTCTTCCGTTAGGACATAAAACTGCTACATTAGAATTCAAACACGTAAGAAAAAGTATAAATACTCCACTATTCCACATTATGCACATTTTCTATGTAATAAAATCTTTATAGCAGTAAAACTAATTACGAATCTGTGCTATTAAAACACGATTTATTATGTATTGCATAGACCCCTGTTCCTTATGTCACCGTAATCTCAATTTTGTATTACACATAAACACATATTGCCTCTCATAATAGGCTTGTATCTTCCCGTTGATTTGTAATACCGCTATATAAAAGCGATCCGCTCGAGATGCGCATATGGCAACAGAGGCTGACCAGTTTCAGTCCATTACAAATCAACGGGGAGATATAAGCCTATTTTGAATTACTTATGTACCCGTTGCACAAGTGTGACTGTCTGGACACAGTACCTTAGTGGTGAACGCGGTTGGGTTTGACACGAAGCAAACTGAGTTCGAATCCTAGTGTGAACATCAATATTTGGGATGCAGGTACATCCAGCAGATGAGTCCCAAATAAGACAAAACGCGCGTCCTGGATTCCACTTGCCTGTCACAATCCAACTTAAACATATTGCCTTTATTATATTTATATATCTACATATATCGCATGCTAAAATTTCATATATTGTACTAAACATACTACTAAATAAACGTATTAGTATTATTATTATGCTGGTTTTACTGAATACAATACAATAACATGTGATTTTATTTGCACTTTACTTAGCTTAACCTCTTACTTAACTGTATATTTGGATAATACAAAACAAACTATACATTTACTTTGTGTATTCTACTACTCAATGATATAATACAGCTAGTCACAGTCTCATAATTGTCAATCCATTAATGCATGATGATTGAATGTCTCTTTAAATTAATTCGCAAATTAAATGAAAAACAACATCACTAATCACATGTTTTAGACAATCTAAGTTTAAGATATAAACTTAGGCACTTTGGATTGAAGAATAACTGACGGGGTTGGTTTTGACACGCGTACACTTACCCAATCGAGGTTCAAAACAAATGGTTGGGTAAGGAACGGTTCTATGTGTAATTATTTATACAAATGTACATTATTACCTAGACAAATGTCACCACCAGTTATTCAGGAAAAAATGTATCTTAAAAATTGAAATAATCAATTTAGTTTCAAGGAATAAACAAGATTGTCATTCTATCATTTTGGGATAGATTGCGTGTTGCCTTTCCAAAATGTGGGTTCTAAATCCATAGAAATATCAGTAACAAAGTATCGAAAGTTACTTGTTACAACACAATATTTCAATTTCTGACTAAGACTGCACACTAAGTACAAACCGTATTAGCACTACATAATGGGTAATGAAGACACTATTCTTCCTTATAGTATACCAGATTAACTAAATTGAGATGGTTTCATAATTGCTTACCGATGTAATATAATTAGTTGTATCTTGGTCAACATCTTTACTCATCACCGAAAATAGTACCAATTGACATGGGTATTAAATTGATCGAAAATCATAAATTAAACAAAAATTGTATACATTTCCAGCTTATAATTTCAAAGAAATCTTTTATCTTGAAACCATAGTTAATAGTCGAACTTGCAGGTAAAATAACTATATTAACTATTAGGATCATAGCATAAAACTCTTTCTCCAACTGAACTCAAAATGCACCAAAAAACAATCTAATAGTGTAGATATCGAACAGAGATGAGTTATTTAAATCTAACATAGCTAAGTATTGTTATGTTTTTTTTCTTCCTGAATGAAATATTTGAAACTTACTTAACCGGATACACAGCCAGGATAGTTAAGCAATTTAGCATATTTCAATCTTATGTGTGACAGTTTATGTATTTGTTTCCTATGAATAAGAGCGCTGTTTATAGTTTGATGAAACATACGTGTTTGTTTACTGAGCAGAGCATTTATGTAAGATTTTGTAGAAACAATCCGTTTACGGCAAACAATCATATCAATGCAATTTCTATTAAAGTATGAATAAATGAGCAGTTTAAGATTTTCAAGAGTCGTTTAAAACTTCTTCAATAAACAAAAATTCATTTTGTGTTAAATTTGTTGCTCCTACAGAAATTCATTTGCACATTATGTTAACATTACAGATACTACAAAATAAATAAATCAGAGTTGGTTGACTACTGATTTAGGCTGATTGATTCGAATGGTATTGTTTTTGATATCCGCAAGGGTAAAAATGTGTACTGTAGAAACAGTGACTAGTATGGTTAAAAAAACATTTAAAAGTTTAGCACTAAGAGATTGTGGCTTATTATTATTTTAAGCACTTATAATAAATTATAGTAATTTTGTATCCTTCCGTTGACTTGTGATGGATTGAAACTGGTCAGCCACTGTTTTCATATGCACATCTTGAGCGGATCGCCATGATAAAGCAATAGTACACAAGTAATATTTAGGTTGGATTGTGACTGGCAAGGGAAAACAAGGAAGGAGGTGTCAGACTTGATTTACTAAAAACCGCCTACGCTTAACGCGGAAGAACTAACTACAACTTTAATCTGCTTATTTATCTACGTCAACTGATAATCGCAACCGTGACCATCAACTTGACAACTGATTACTCGCCCCAAGTCAAAACCAAGAAGACACGAACGCAACACTAGGAAGATTCAATATTTTCTTAAACTCTGTATATATAATTACAAAAGTGACCTTGTAACAATGAGAGTAAATAGCACACTAAAAACGCAATACAGCCAATCACGAACAGCAAGATCAGAGCGGAGGAAATGCAAGGCAGTACTGGTTACCGTCTACTTTGAAAAATAATAAAAACCTAGCAAAAATGATAACTATTACATTAAAAATAACTAGTTATTTCGAATTTATTAAGGTTCTGAGTTCCTCAAGTGGTGAAGGATCCGTCCATCTAGGGTATCTAAAGGTTAATGAGCTTGAAGTAGCTAAGCGTAAGGTGTTGTTGATGGTTCAAAAGGAAGTATATGGGGAGTTAATAAGTGAATTTAGAAACAACGGTAACTTAATTAAATATAGCCACCTGAAAAGATTATCCCCGATAATGCTGGGTGGTCTGCTCTGTGTTGGAGGTCGTTTAAATTACGCCGATTTCCCAAGCACCTTTAGACATCCAATAATTTTACTTAACCGACACTTTGTGACTGAATTGATCAGTAGACATTATCATAGGCAGGTAGGCGTACTGCTGTAAGTCCTACCCGCTCCTATAGCCTAATAATAATATAGTAGGTTGAACCATGACTAAAGGTATCAAGTGGTCTTGTGGTACATGGAGGGATTTTGCGGGCCGGTGTAAGATCTTTTTTTTGGTTTTGTTAAAAATCCCTCCAAGTAGCCTTTTTTTTATTTGTGATTCGTTGTGTTTCGTTCAAAATACGTTTGTCACCCTCTCTTAATCTATTTAGTTGCACATTCTAATAATCTTTAATTTCTAAATGAGATAGTTGCTATTTATTTTTTATTGTAATATCTGTTTTTCCTTGCGTTCGTGCTGGATTTCCGTTATTCTTATGAACTTCATATACTTTGTATTACTGGACGTTTTGGCTTGAGCGAAAGGCCATATTGGTCTGTTCCTCTTTTTGATTGTATTACATGCTTTGACTGAATTTGTGCATTTCCAGATTGTGGGTGGACGCACATTTTCAGAAATTGTATTATTGTATTGTAACAAGTAACCTTTGATGCGTTGTTGTTGATATTTATATAGATTTAGACCTTACTTTCTGGATCAGCAACACGCAATCTATCCTAAAGGGATAGAGTAACATTTTTGTGGATTATTTGGAACTTAATTGATTATCCCCATTTTTGGGATAAACTTTGGTTGAGTAGCTGGTGGTGACATTTGTTTAGGTAATAATGTACATTTGTATAACTAATTTTATATAGAACCGTTCCTCACCTAACCATTTGTTTTGAATTTCGACTAGGCAAGAGTACGCGTATCTAAACCAACCTCGACAGTTACTCTTCAGTCCAAACTGCCTCAGTTTGGATTTTACACTTAGTGTACAATCTTAGTCAAGGGGTTAATTTTCAGAAATTTAAATATTGTGTTGTAACAAGTAACTTTCGATACTTTGTTACTGATATTTCTATGGATTTAGACCTCACATTTTGGAAAGGCAATACGCGATCTATCCCAAAATGATAGAATGACAATCTTGTTTATTCCTATAAAATCACATGTTATTGTATTGTATTCAGTAAAACCAGCATAATAATAATACTAATACGTTTATTTAGTAGTATGTTTAATACAATATATGAAATTTTAGCATGCGATATATGTAGATATATAAATATAATAAAGGCAATATGTTTAAGTTGGATTGTGACAGGCAAGTGGAATCCAGGACGCGCGTTTTGTCTTATTTGGGACTCATCTGCTGGATGTACCTGCATCCCAAATATTGATGTTCACACTAGGATTCGAACTCAGTTTGCTTCGTGTCAAACCCAACCGCGTTCACCACTAAGGTACTGTGTCCAGACAGTCACACTTGTGCAACGGGTACATAAGTAATTCAAAATAGGCTTATATCTTCCGGTTGATTTGTAATGGACTGAAACTGGTCAGCCTCTGTTGACATATGTGCATCCTGAGCGGATTGCCTCTATATAGCGGTATTACGAATTAACGGGAAGATACGAGCCTATTCTGAAAGGCAATATGTGATTATGTGTAAAACAAAATTGAGATTACGGTGACATAAGGAACAGGGGTCTATGCAATACATAATAAATCGTGTTTTAATAGCACAGATTTGTAATTAGTTTTACTGCTATAAAGATTTTATTACATAGAAAATGTGCATAATATGGAATAGTGGAGTATTTATACTTTTTCTTACGTGCTTGAATTCTAATGTAGCAGTTTTACGTCCTAACGGAAGAGAATCAGGGCGATAGATTTGAAATGAAGGAGAGGTGGTATATATCACATAGAATAGCACTAGATAGCTGTTTGCAAGATTTTAAATGTTTGTCTACAACCATGTTAATTATAACATCTTAGTTCTCAGCACACACTTTTCTAACAGCTTTTAGTGATCTACGCAACACAACATAGTCTTTTCTCAAATTTATAGGTAAGAATAATGAGGAACAGTAAAAAGCCATCGATAATATACAGGAAATAACAAACTGTAATAATAAGTGCTTGGTAATCGCTACAAACAGTACATCAAACGAAAAACTTTCTTTGAAATTAGCAAAACATGCAAAGGTGAAAAAAGATCAGAAGTGAAAATTACACCAAGATAAGTAACATTCGACGTAGTCATAACAGTACAGTCCCCAATTTTAAAATACACTGTGTGCATTCATAATGCCATTTAGATGTTTTTCATGTATCAGACTGAAATTAACTGTTTGATATTCGAAGGGATTAAGTTGCAAATCATTCAAACTAGACCACTGTTGAATATTCACTAAGAAACAATTTATTCCAAATTAATTTAAGGAAGAAGAAGCCGGCATGCGAATAGTTAGATCAACTACGTACACAACAAAAGTATTTTTCATAGAAGAAGGCGGGTCATTAAAGGATAATTAGCAAGAACTGGGTAGAAGAACAGCACCCAGATGTACATTAAATTGCGTTGATAGAAGAGTGAAGCCTTTTTATTTGTACACAGTATATTTTTCTCTTACAGAAAAGCAAAAGAACAGCACCAAGAAGTACACCAACTTGCGTTAATAAACGAGTGAAGATCTTCTATTTGTACACAGTATAATGTTTTTTTACGCAGAAATAAGAATACAGTTAGTTTAGTATCAGGCCTACTATGTCCATATTTTCGAGTTTATTTAAAAGCGCAAGTTACTACCTACCATATTGTCTTCTTGAGATATAATTGGATTACTCAATATAGATCGTTGACATTTTATAGAGACGCATGTGTACGCCATTCAATTTTAGGACATAATTAAGCATAACGAAAGACGGAAACGTTACTTGTTATGATATTTTATAAAAGCCGGTGGCCCAAGATTTCAAACAGGACTAGGAAAAACGAGACATAATAACCTATTTAGACCTTCCGTTATTATCATACAACCTCCAAATATCCTTTAAACTGGTTATATTTTGCAGTCATATTTGTTAATCAAAGCACGTTTTGCTACATACTACTGCAACTAAATGTATTTATATATTCTGCATTATTTTAATACACATATACTGTTTAATGAAAAGTTGAAACTGGATTGCTGTATTTCAAATAACCATATTAAAACAATATTTTGTAAGCATTCAAATATTTCATTAGAATGATGTATTCTACATAAATATGAAAGTATTTTGGTCTGCATTACGATTGATCAACAAACAGACAATGCATACCATTGATGATATGTGAGATGAGGCTTCATATTATAATTAGTATGGTTTTGACTGATGTATGTTAGATTTACACTGATTTCTGGTTTATTTAGATTTGAGTTATGTTTGCTGTGTCATTAATCAGTTTTACTAGATAAGAGATGTTCAATATCAATTCATAATTCATCAATAAACAGTTATCTTTCTTGATTACTAAATCAGGTTCAACGTAAGAAACATAACTCTGACTGACTTTAACACATTATTGATTATTGTTGAATAATTTTATTTAGGCATCTAAGTAAACAAATTTGTGCGCCTATTTGATGTTAGCCTTAGGCTTAGTAACATGATAACCATATTATCTGATGAAAAGTTTCTCTAACTGCTATTAAACAGAGAGTGAAATGTTGTGCGAATGTCACATTTATTGACAATTTATTGATTGTGACATGTTAGAATTTGTGACATGATATCGTTAAGCTTAGTGCGTACAAAGTATTTCTTGTTAATAACATATTCAGATTGTTCTACAGGCAGCTTACATTGTAGCCTACATAAGGATAGGCTTATCATGAACAAATTATTAAAGTTAATTAGGAAATTGACATTTATTTGTCACCGCTTGTAGCATTTCAAAAGAATCTCTTGTGTATTCTACCTGTGACAGAACTGTGAATATTTACTAGGAAACTGCTTAAGGTTAATCATGTAGCCAAGTAAATTCAACTCATGTTATTTTCCAAGCACTATCGCATAACCTCAGTGAGATAATTATAAAACCAGGTTCGTTGTGTGATAATTGCAGTCTACGATGAGTCTAATGTTATTCATAATTGGTTAAAGTATTCACATCAGTTGTATAACTACACTAAATTACATTGATCAGTGTCCTTATTTTCACGGTCGTTTTACGCCGATCCTCTGTGATAATTTAAAGTGTATGTTTTATTAGTAACAATCTATAAGATTGTAAATTTCTTATCTTTACAATAATGTAAACAATAATTCTAAAAAATCGTATACACATCTAGTAGGCAAGTTACTAATAAGCCGTAATTCAGTTTAGCATTTATGTTAGAACTGTTGTGGGAATCACTACAACATAAAACGATCAATAGATTATCGTTGACATATTAAAGATGAATCATTCACTTAACCGATGAAGGTGAGAGGAACTAACGCAGCGTGTTAATAATTAGAAATAACACAGCTGTATAAACTATATTAAGATTGAGTGAAGACAGCAGCACAGAATATATTCACTTATTTTGTAAAGTATAGTTGATTTTTATAATGAATGCGTATGTCATTACGAATAGATTGTGTGTGCATAAAATTTAAATTGTCAGTCAATCAATGCCTTTTCACTCCATATGGAGCATTGGCCGCTGACCACTATTCTCCAACCAACTCTGTCCTGTGATTTCCTACCCAGCTCCGCCCATGTGCTTTTCATTTACTTCATATTTGTCTACTATTCCCGACGCGGTGTTCTTCGGTCTTCGTTTTTTCCTTTGGCCTTTAAGATTTCATGTTAATGCTTGTCTTATGACACAGGTTAGTGATTTCTTCAATGTGTTTCCTATCTACCTCTTACGACCTTTCCCAGTTTCTCCTTCGGCTAGATTGCGGTTGATTTGTTCACTGCCAGAGAAGGTTGTTGTTAATAGTATTTGGCAAAGTATATTCCGAAGACTGTTGTTTATAATAACTTGTATATTTTGAATGATCTCTTTTGTAATTCTTCGAATGTCAACTTCATACAACAGAACTGTCTTCACATTTGTATTGAAAGTTTTAACTTCAATGTTGACTGACAGTTAGTTTGAGTTCCAAGTGGTTTTTAGCTATAAAAATGCTGCTCTTGTCTTTACAATCCACGCCTCCACATCATGAATCAACCCTTCTTGTTTATCGATAATCCTGCTCAAGTATGTAAAGGTTTTCACATAATTCAGAATTTCTCTGTCAAGTGAAATCGGGTTAGTGTTCGTTGTTATGTATAGCTTCTACGTTTATGCATATTGAGACTTGATGCTGTTGAGGCTGCCTTGTCTGTCTTCATCTGCATTTGTTGCTCTGTGTGGTACAGAAGAGCTAGATCATCTACAAAGTCCAAGTCATCTGATTGCATTAATGTAGTCCACTGTATTTCGAGATTGCCGTAAGATGTTGTAATCCTCATGATTCAGCCAATCACCAGTAGGAAGAGATCGGGTGCCTGGAGCCTCTCTAGATTTACTACCGGTCACAAGTCCGTATAAAGGAGAAGAAGAAGCATTGGGTGAGAAACCCAATTGCGTATAACAACAGCCTTGCTAAAATAGCATTATTTAGTTAACTTGAATTTTTAATTTTCTTAACGATTTCATTCCTAACTTAGATAACATAGATCTCATAGACATTCAAATTTCTCTAGAGAAATAAAAATAAAAATAACGATGATGATGGTGATAATAACGATTATTTAAAATGATGTTGATAATTTTCTAGAAGACTAACAATGAATTGTCTTCACTGTTTTCTTATAACAGTAGTATTTTACACCAGACTAACGTGAAAATACCACGTCATCATAATTTAGATTGTTTAAAGTACAGAAATTAGTCAAATTTCTAAATAAATGACATCAACTCTACCGAACTAGAACACCTTGTATAGTTATCTTACGTAATGCTTATCATAGGATGACGTATGGCACCTTATTACTTTATTGTTTGCTATAACTCCACATACAAAATATGATTCTACTTTTTTTTAAATACTTTATATTCTTGTGTTTACATTAATCTGCATTTTACTGTTTAGTTAATCTAAATGATTCTTTCAACATACTTGACTCGCTTACAGTAGTAATAAGATTATTCCAAGTAACCGTTTCATCAACATCGTGAATCTTTCATAAAATATTATCAAGTTGATACTACGAGAAGATGATTTATTCAACTAGCCTGGTAAGAGTCACCATTTGAATGAACCTAAAAGAAGCTGTTCACAACTGACAAATAAGATCAACAGTCAGGATGATAAAAATGAATTATATTTCATGTTAATTGATAAATGATACAAAATAAATGGAATCAAGTGAATGTTTAATAAATCGAGGTAATTCTGTTGATCAATTCACATATTTTGGTAAATGTATTGAATTCCACTTCACTATGCTTCAGTTTATGATCATCTGTTTTATATTGTACAATAAAAATCATCGTTAGTTAATATTACTAAATGCACCGCTATAGTTTAATTGTATATGCGATTCTCAGAAAATACACTGAACACTTCAAAAATCAGATTGTTTACGAATAGGAACAGCTTAATATGTTTATGCATCACAGGTTAATCTCTTTGAAATGCTAGTAAAAACCAACACACTAGTGAGTTATATACTTTGAGTGTGTAGAAAGCTTTCAAATCAACTACTTTATGGAATGTACAGACGTTAGATCTTAAATTACCTTATCATAGTAGGATCTCTTTCAGAATGAATCGACAGTTAAATGCCTCATATGCCGTTTACTGATTCTTTCCAATTTCACGCCTGACGTTCTGCAACTGACTACTTATGGATGACATTATGAGTTGTTTCCACCACACTCTGATTGCATTTACCGTCTTTTCAGAGTGACTTTAACAACCATTTACGCTTTCATAAAAATCTTGTTTTAAAAACTCGTATTAATCTTTCCAGTGGCATTGCAAAAACAAAATTTTGTAGTGGTGACAGTGATGGATACGTGAATTTCTATTCAGTAAAGGCTATTGAGTTAAACGTCGTTTACTAATTTCATAATGCGTAGATAATAATTTCCTCATCTTACCTAATCAAAACTATTTACAAAATGATAAGATACCATTTTTATACCCCAGTTGACTGCCTACCTTAATGAAAATTTGATTGGAATCTCATTAGTGTATACAATGATGCAACGGCCTAATGATTCACTAAAAGTTTTCATCAAATAAACATTCTAAAAGTGATACCGATTTAGTAGGTTGAATTTGTATATTCCCATTGATTTGTTATAGATTGTAGCTGGTCAGTCACTGTTGCTATATGTGCATCCTGAGCAGATTTCCTCGATATAGCGACTATCTGGACTCGGTAGTCTAGTGATGTACGCGGTGGCGTATGACACAAAACGGACTGATTTCGAATTCCACTGTGAACATCAACATCGGGATGCAGGTACATCCAGCCAATGAGTCCCAAATAGAACAAAACGCGCGTCCTGGATTCCACTTGCCAGTCACAATACAAATTAAATGATACCGATTCAGTTGACTTGTACATCTAGTTTTACACATCATTTTAAAACAAATTTTTGATACTCTTTCATTATTGTATAATGTATAGTTTCAATAAAATATGTTACAAACACCATTTTAAGTAAAAGTGTTGCCAAGTTTGACAATGAAAGGCAAATAGACTAAACCAGAATTCGATGTATTTGAAAAAAATGATTCAAGAGATGACATTATTTAGTAAAGAATATAACATTTGTGTATTCATTTACAGAATCACTGACAAGATCAAATACAGACGTCATCTATTCACTGTCTATTCATAATGTCAGCTGTGAAATGGAATTATATGTCAAATTAATGTGTGTAATTTTCATTGTTATTCACAGTTATGTATTACTTACCTCATTTATCTTAAGGTGTAATGTAAGACATTAAACTGATCACAACATTCTGCATACACCCATTGATTATTTACATAACGTTTATAATATTGAAACAAGTGTGGAGTTTCTGGTGACAATTATCTAGGAGTTTGAGTAAGTAAGGGCTAAGAAGAGAAGAAACTAGTCACTTTCCATGTAATAACCCCCAATTTCGCTATTTTTTATTTATTGTAAAATAAGCGGTAACCGGTACTGCTCTTCATTTCCTCCGCTGGACCTTGTTAATTGTGATTAAGTGTAATGTCATTTTAGAATGCTAATTACTCTGTTTCCCCCAAGGTCTATTTTGTAACTATATATACAGAATTGAATTATAATAGAATCGAATCATCCTAGTGCTGCGTTGGTGTTTTCTTGATTTGTCTTGGGGAGTAATCAGTATCGAGTCGTTGGTCACTATTGCGATTATCAGTTGGCGCAGATAAGTTTCCGATTAGCGTTGCGGTTAGTTCGTGTATAGCAGTAGGCATTATATTACGACATAATTTAAGTGTCACAAAGTAACACATCACTGTATCAGAAACAACTGTCACAATGTAATGTCAAGCCAAATAATACATTCAATCATGATTCATATGTAAGCAATGAACATAATATGATACATTTGCATAAATGTTCTACTATGAGAGCAAATGTGTTTCTAATTAGTTAATCTAATGATGTTTAACGAATGAAGACTACAAATATCGACCTAATTGATCGACGTCAGTTTCATCACAATTTTAATATTTCTATAGTAATTACAACATTAAAGTTACAATCATTTATTATTTTGAGGTTGTTGAACACGAGGTATGTATCATTTGTGACATCTGTCACAAGAGTATGCATATACATATTAGTTATACATTGTATCAAAGATACCTGCTATTACAAAATATTTAGCTGATGTTTGCCGATCATGGATATTATAACTAGAAGCTAACCAATATTTCACGTCGTGTAAAATAGTCATGAACATAACCAAAATAAAAAATTAAAGAAATCACAAAGTTTATTGTTGAGTGTATTTACCTTTCAGGCAGTAATAGAATTCTGGGGTATTAAAGTAAATATTTTGCATAATTAGTACGTTTCTACATATTTTTTGGATTACTAGATGCACTGAGACTAAATTATCAGTAACATAGTGTAAAATCTGAGAACCGAACAAGCTTAATGGATCAACAATAAACACAGCTATTATGCATTGCAGAAGTAGACATCAGCAGAGGTCATACTAACGGTTATAGTGTTTGTCGGTTTATGGTTACTACACATAATCTCTCTATATATATGGTCAAGTCAATCAGGCTTCGGTATATATCTACAGGAGCTCTATTCCATTTCATATAATCTCCCAGTTTTAAATATGCAATAACTATTTTGTGTCATTTCAAAATGTGATGTTTCACCACCGTCGCCTAAATATAATGGTTTCCAACTTTAGTACAAATGCCTGAACTAAGTTTGTCACAGTTGATTGATGATATTAGTTTGCAGAATTACAGCATTACTAGACAATCTGTATAAGTTACCTAATGATGCATATTTTCTTAATAGTCTCAAAAGTTAGTTAAATATGAAGCATAAAGCACGGTTATATAAAGTTTAAATGACAAAACAGATTACATCAATAATGTAATATCAATCACAATGAATTGGGATATGATTGTTTCTTGATGACGGTGATGTTTTATGCAATAAAATGCATGTCTTATGCTTAGCAGCACATTGTCAAATACTTAGAATTTAATTAAACTACAATTACTACATCAGACAATTGTATGCTCTTGACTATCCAAACCAGTAACTATAAGTAACATTCATTATTGACATTAACAGATGTTCGATTTATAAATTACTTACCTTTTGAGCAAACTGTCAGCAATTTAATACAAATGTATATATAAAATTTGCTTAATAAATGTAGAAATAAACAAGTTCATGATGTCATTTAATACGGTCGTTGTTCTCCTTGAACTGTCGTATGTTCTTCAACATCTAAGAAAATCCTTTAAGGTAAAGTTGTTTTTATCTGCTTTACATGAAAGTCTACCATAACAGCTACATGTTGGTAGATGCAAGCACTGTCGAAATAAACAGATGTGTATTTTGGTATCTACTGTTATCAAATTATATAGCTACGATAAAATATCCGCTTCATTTAACAATTAATTTAGTCCATCAGTAATTGACAACATAGAACCTGACATATTGAAGCACAGCAACATTTCGTCATGCCACAATAAAAAAAACTACGAGAATAATTAAACAAAATAATACGACACTTAATGCAACAGGTTTTAACGCAAAGAAGAGAAAACTTTAATGTCTAGGTAAACCATAAAGAGTTAAAACACTTGAGGCAGTGTTTCCTGTTCTGACCTATGTCATCCATATCTCAAGCCATTAATTGTGATTAGCACTTGAACTTCAAACAGGTAGCCTACATATATCCTCCTCTTTCAAAGCCTATACTATGTATTCTTAACGTGAAACAAAGATTATTGTTGTGTATTGCACAGTGAAAATTTTGCCTAAACTACAACTAAAGAAAGCCGAGACAAACTAATCAATTCAAAGGTCTCATATGACACCGACTCGCTAGGGGCAATGAGATTTACGAGAAAATTGAGTTGGTTAACAAACACAACTGATTTATTTTCTTCAATCAATCTAGGCAACAATGTAGACCAGCTTTAATTATCTGGTAAGTTAAGATGTAAAAAAGCACATCGTTTATGTGCCTACACAGTCACTAAATGTGTTTAGTAAACTGCTTATTGTCAGCGTCTTCACCAAACAAGACTAAGTCGTCTGCGTCTTCTAAAGTGACGATCGGCCTTCCTGGAAGTAGATTAATTCATGAAAGCCTAGATGAGAAGATGAGATTTTAAAGGAAAATCATATATCATTGCTGCTTATGAACAATTATATTCACCAGGTTTGAAACACAATAAAGCTTCTACAAAAATACATCCTTCTTCATTACCATTGATCTAAATTTTCATAGCCAACATGCGATAATTGACTTACCATCCTTACAAGCTTTATCATCTAAAGTTAAAAAAACGGGTTATTATTAAAATGGCAATCATTTAGTGCACAATCGTCGATATACATGTATTGTTGTATACATGCAAAATATTATATGGCTGATGTCGTACTACATAATGTAAATTGCATTAAATCGAAAATATCACTAAAATTCAATGTATTGACACAATATAGTTAAATATTGATGATAACTGATTACCAACCTACAATTACCACTTTCTTGTTCTGTTTTCATTCACTCATTGTCAGTTGTATATTATTGTATATTTTGTCTTCAAAACCAACCACAACCTAACCTGATTAAAAGCTCATCACTAATAGTTTAACGACATTATGCTAAAAAACTGAATGCAAGTAATCAGCTAAACGATTTAACAAGGAGTATATCATTAAATCATCGTCTATCAATAAACTAGTGTCTTTTTAGAGTTATTAAGCAAAATTGGTTAGAATAAATTAACCAATAGTAGGGTATAGCGAATATGATAGTCAACATAACGTAATATAATAGGACAATGTAACGAAGACGATGGGCTGTGGACACACAAACAAATATGCCCATCATAAGTCACGGGAATGGTGTTGCATAGTAGAATGTTCATAAAAGTGATTACGTGAATTACTGGGATTGTATGGACTTACTAATGCAAGTCAAACTATATATCAGTATATGTGTTTATCTGTATATTATACTTTTTAGTTAAGCGTCTTCTAAAACTGGTATTCCGATTACTTGTAACTGATTATAATAAATTTTTGACATATGAAACCTTGGTGAGGACCTTATGCAGTTTTGTTAATCAGTTAGCTAATTGAGAATAACCTAATGTGTAAGCATTGACAATCTCATATACTAGAATACAATATCTTTTAAGCGTATCTAATTTCAACTGTCGTTCTCCAATATCAACTGACGAACGTATGAATACTTTCCTAAGTTGAATCAAGTAGAACAATATTTGATCGAATATGCACTAAAGTAAACGGGAAACAAATTTACTCACAATCCACGCACCCCTTGTTTTCTGTAATGGGTAAAAGTCATCAATACAATATAGAAAATTTGTGTAAATGATCCGAAGAGGAACTATGACAAGATTGTTTGATATTTGTATTAATGGTACTTATTAATACGTTATCCCAACCGTAGCTACTACCTTGACGTGGTGGTCGGGCTTGCCTATCGTGATGAACCAACCGAGCTATACTGGCTGAAACATATGTTACTGTAAGGTTCTACCATGCCAGGCAGGTCAATTGGAGAACAATGAGACTGAAAGCAGCTACTCAAGGTCTGAGGGCGAAGTCGTACTGCTGACTGCAGAGGGGTGTGACAGCAGTAAGGTGTTTTCCTCGGACAACCAGCATCTGCAGCGATGCTGCCTTCTCACAAGGAAGGAAGGGTTAGAAAAGATCGGCCCTAAAAATGTCACACCTCACCCTACTCCACGGATTTTCCGTCTCCGGCGGTAATGGTGCCTACTAAGGGCTTTAAAGTGCGGAGCTAATACTCAAAAAACTTTTCATAAAAGGGCCGTGCGTGACAGGCTTCAAGCAGTTATCCCCTGGGCTCTGCGGTCACGCTCTCAGGTCTCTAAGACCAACATTAATCTATCTTCTTTTCCAGGTTCGTCAAGAAACACCCTTCCATGGTGTGGGCAGCCAGGAAGTGAAAACCGCCCTCACACCTCTAACAGCACACAAGATCATCTTGTTCAAAGCAAAATCCTACCTTCAACTCCTAATAACTCTCTTATCACTATGCCTAATCCTTCTAACATAATTTTATCGCTTCGAGTCTCTAATGCTAGTGATTTGAGTTCACGAAACGTTATCCCTGGTCAAAAAAGTTTACTTTAGCGAAATGACTGGAAAATATGACAAGTTTTTATATGGTTACTCATATGAAAGATGTCTTATGTCTTATTCTATGTTCTACTAGATGTAAAGTGTGAATCAAATATTACAAGTAACCAATAGTTTCTGGCTAAATCAAGCCGCTGGTATAACTGACTGGATATCACAAGGACAATGAAACACACTGTAAAAAACCAGTAATATCGAATGCATGTGAGTAGTTGCGTCAAATATCATGAGGCTCAATTAATGGGTTTCTGTTGACCAATAAACTACTTTAAATCCCACATCTTTTCACACTATATCAGTAAAGTCATGTCCATGAAAAACGGAAGTCCACATACAAATCTATAATAGCACACTTCAATTTCATCCCATGACATTCGCATCCATTGGTTACTGTGTGCATCAAATCTATAAAAAGGGATGCGGTTAATGTATTCTGAGCTCAACAGCAGTTAGTGAATTTGTCTGTTTAGCTTTTTTGGACAGTCACTTCATATAACTAATACTCTTAACTATGTCGACGAATGAGACAAATTCACATGTGCATATTAGACAAACGGTTTGTTGACAAATCTCTTACCTGATCGACATTCTGAAAAATGAACAATATTCATGCAATTGTTATAAAAGCAGTGATGGTGATACCAATGTATCATATGATAGCTAATGCTTTATACTGAATGATTGTATAGCATTTACATGTAAGATAGAGTAGGTTTTCTCCAAGTGACAGGTTCTACATACATTCAACTGTTTAAAATAAGAAGGGAACTTCAGTTAAATAGATTTGTGGTCGAAAATCAATTAAGTGTTGTTGCTTTGTGGTGTTCTAGTTCAAATACGAATGTTTAAGGCATCTCTATCTTTCAAACATTTAACAAACATTTACCCGATCTCAACAATGCTAATACCCTGTATATTTATTCATTGTTTATGATTGCATTGAATTTGTTAACAGGTTTATCTAACATGTGCGACAATATGTGCACATTGATATATTGAATTAGCATATTACATAATCATTCGTGATGTGTTGGACAAATCGTTCAAATAAAATTTGGCGTCAAGCGTACAGAACACGTTTGATGTAGACTATAAATAAAAATACAGGTAAATGCATATAAAAGATTTCATCATTATGTTGGCAGAAGTTGGTTCTAGTTCCTACGGAAAAATTTGTTAGATAGTGTCCAAATTAGCATTAAAGTTCTTAATAGTAATAATACTGATATGCGTGTATTGCAAGTGTGCAGCTTTACTAAAATGTATCTGAATGATTTTGCATGTGTATTTGAGTGATAGTTCAAAGTATACAATCAAAGAAGTATTAAAATGAACCATCAAGTTGTGAAAAAGGTTAAAGTGAATCAACTGAATATTATTTAAGTTATCTAAATATTTTTCACTTTACACATAAATAACTAATGAATCCACATAATGTAAAATACCAAGAAGCAAGAGACACCTGTTTTTTTTGGTACGTGACTTCTGAACGGTAGTACATACTCCTGATTTTATCAGGTCACCAAATCCAATGTTTTAAGGTCTTCAAAGGAAAAAGAGCAGAACACATGCTTGTATAAAGTGGTAGAATGGCTGCTTCGATTACTTGATAATTTAGCACAACGATAAGTCAACTCTTTCAAATGAAACTGTCAATATATATATATATATTAGTGGCCTTTAGTTACTACTTTACATACTAAGATTTAACAGCTGTGTAGATTTTACTTCTGTCTCCTGTCGCTAAATAGACATCAACCTATAAAATGTACAAACGGTTAAACTAAATACCAACATTCTTGCACAAAATAACGTTAATTGTAAGTAAGTAGTGATAATGTATCATTGAAAATAAAGGATGTTTAAAGTATCTCACTGTCTTCGCAAGCTAAATAATTGAATAAAAATATCACAAAAACTCAAAATGTAATTTAATGTCTGTTCTTAGCTGAGGTGCAAAGAGTCACTGTATTAACAAAATAAACCAACTGACAAGTTCTAAAATGTTTTACATTCAGTAACTTATAAACACAAAATAAATCTACGTTTGTTAGTTCGATCTATTTACACAAGGCTGAATTTACTTCATATATAACACTTGTCAAGTGTGTCTTCAGATTTTTTATTTATTTCTGTGAACTTGACCTAGGCTGACGTATGTGCACAAGATCTTGCAATATGCAACTGCACACACAAAATAAACCATCCTTTATTCAATTCATTTCAAACAATGATTTACTTATTATAACTCAAGTAACATATTAAAAATCTGAATAAGATTAGGCAATAATAGTAGCTTTTGACCTTTTATTTACATTTATTTGGACGACTCTGATTTCTAGATGTTTCATTGTGGAAAAGCTTGGACCAACTTGATAAGAAAAACCTTGAAATTTTCCACAATTTGTTTTTGCAGACCTAACTCGCCAATATAGTTTTCAGATCTTCTACATACACCCGGTGCCTGAAGTTTTCCAATCAATTCGTTCTGCTTTTGGACGTAAATTACTGTTAACTATTATTATACTTGCGATTAAATTCTAAGTCACTGATAAGGTTTGCCAATTTCTTAGTATATACACAATGTTTGGCGAACAAGCTGAGTTTTATATCTAATCGACTTGAGCATCGGCTTGTTAAGACGTTTATTATGATGCTTGTTCTTTTATCTATCTAGAGTTTCAAGTTTTCAAGTACATGTGAATCGGCAAATTTTCTCCAAGGTGACGTCCGTTGTCAAGTCTCACTCGTTTAATTCACTATCTTCTTTCATGTAACTTCACGTGTTTTACATTAATAAATGTGTGGTTTACTGTTGCTCTTAGTCCATGATTAATTAATTATCAGTATTTATCATAATCAATCTCCTTTCATTCTAATCTTGTATATCTCTGTTAATGACGGATTTATGACCAGTA
Organism: Schistosoma japonicum; assembly: GCA_025215515.1. NCBI lineage: Eukaryota > Metazoa > Platyhelminthes > Trematoda > Strigeidida > Schistosomatidae > Schistosoma > Schistosoma japonicum. The sequence continues at coordinate 110,368 of CM046065.1, forward strand.
AAACATTAACTGCATGATATTATGCAATGACAAACAAATATCAGATATATCTACAATGTTGAAATAAAAGAGAAATGGAGAGTTCTTTCCTATTAACACAATGTATTTCTAGCAAATTAGCTGTGAAGTATGCAATGTGTATACTCAGTAGAGTAAGAAGGTGGAATTGACCTGTTGATAATTCATATGTTTGTTCAATTTTCTTAAAAATTACACTATGAATTTCTTATGCCGGACCACTAGAGAAGGGTAACAAACTCTTAATTCTGTCTTTTAGAACATTATTTTAATTATTCTAACTCTGGGTAATGTAAACATCCTGTTTCCATGATTGTTATGTTCCTTATACCCTATCATCTTCAATTAGTATATTTATTCTTAGTATATTGTCTCTTACTGTTAGTCGGTTGTGTGCTAATTATCCCTACTTACTGCCACTATTTTCTTTGTTCTGTATTAATGTTAATTTTCTGATTGGTCAGCCGTGTGGTTTAGGTTTGATATATATATATAAAGAAATGTATGAAATATAATTATATTCTGTCTGGTCGGTCTATCGGTTCGTGTTCTTCTCATTCCTGCTTGGGACTCAGTGAGCATAGGGCAGATACGCAATAATCGACTAGGCACTAAATTTGGCATCCGCTAAACCCACTCTGAAATTCTTGCGTCATAATGAAATGCCGAAAAAAACAAATACTATACAGATAAATTGTTTAGAAATGAATGCAATTTATTAACTACTTCTCTTACCAATATAACATTCTATAAATTATAATTATTAAGCATCAATCGAATTTCATTAAAATATTATAGTACTATTACATAATCAAATGTTTGCCTATTTTGTGGATAATAGATATTCAAGAATGAAGTAAAAAGTGTTGTGTTTGGAATTTCGATCAATATTATCTGCCAGTGTTTGTAACTTATGCGCATAAGAATGATCTCGTATACGAAACGTTACTCGCAAATAATGCTAATATACTATATTACATAAGATGGATTTTGTGTGATGGAAGATTGGCAATAACTCATGGTAATGAGATACTGATAGGAGTCTACATTATATAAATACCAATAACCAACATTTAATCCCCTATTTTATAGCAGTAGCCTTAACATTTTGACACACACACACACATACTCAGTATCAGTATAATGATAACAGTTCTCAACTGTCATGCGTCAAAGTATCCTTTGTAGTGTCAACATGAATTAGGTAGATTTGCCTGTCTCTTTTATCCGCAATTTAGTTAATGAATTTTAAATCAAGTAAAATCAAGTGATATAATGTTTTCAATTGATACTTACTAGTTAAAGCTGGAGGATCTTTAATTAAACAAACGAGAGGTATATTGACAAATATTAATTTATATAATAGTACTATTACATAATCAAATGTCTGCCTATTTTGTGGATAATAGATATTCAAGAATGAAGTAAAAAGTGTTGTGTTTGGCATTTTGATCATATTATCTGCCAGTGTTTGTAACTTATGAGCATAAGAATGATCTCGTATACGAAACGCTACTTGCAAATAATGCTAATATACTATATTAAATAAGATGGATTTTGTGTGACGCAAGATTAGCAATAACTCATGGTAATGAGATACTGATAGGAGTCTACATTATATGAATACCCAATAAACCAATATTCAATCACTTGTTTAGTAACAGTAGCCTAAACATTTGTCAAATCAGCCGACTGAAAGCTATGACTGAGCGATTACCGGAGTTCAGAATATTATAGTTTCCTCCACCGACCAAGTGCTCCTAATTAATCGAGTATCGACCGTAATTATTATCTCCACAACCCAAAGGAATAACAACAAGTCCTCCGAAAACGATTAAATACTCCAATTATTCCGAATACAATAGCAACAGCAATAACAATAACGATGACAATAACAATAGTTTCTAAATAATATTGACTTCGACAGTAACAAAACGTTCGCTCAATCGTTCCGGAACCAATGGCTGCTAACAACGGAACTTGATACAACCAAACCACATTCAGTGGTACCAATGTTCAACTTCCTTGACAATATTTTCACTGAGTTTGCTGATTAAACACAATATCAGTACAATAATAACAGTTCTCAACTGTCATGTGTCAAAATATCTCTAGTGTTATCAATATGAATTAGGTTGATTGCATGTTTCTTTTATCCACAACTCAGTTGATGAATTTTAAATCGATCTAAATATAGTTAGTAATACAATAAACTTATGTGATACTTACCAGTTACAGTTGAAGAATCTTTAATTTAACAAACGAAAGGTATATTGACAAATATTAATTCATATTATAGTACTATTACATAATCAAATGTTTGCCTATTTTGTAAATAATGGATATTCAAGAATGTAAAAATATGTTGTATCAGGCATTTCGTTCATATAATCTACCAGTGTCTATAACTTATGCACATAAGTATGAGTTAATTGAAATAAAATAGAGTAAGTAATACAATAAATTTGTGGGATGCTTACCAGTTATAATTGAAGAATCTATAATTTATCGAATGAGAGGTTTATCAAAAAATTTAAATTTTCCATGCTTAGTAATGATTACATAGGTCACAACACACAAAAATAAATCATTTATAAGATGCTCAACATTTTGGAGTTCTTCAAATCTTATTTGCTTAAATCTGATGTTGTTTTGTGGAAGTGATATATTTGTATTAGTAATTTCATATACATAACATTCATGTCCTAACTCCGCCTGCAGCTCTTTCGAGGATTCTGCCGGTTACAAGCCAAGGTAAAGGGGGAGGGCTCGGCATAGGGTTACCATCCATATCCCGTGAAGCACAAGCTTGCTAAAACACGCTTAGCAGATTAAACACACTAAACCATTTAAACTCTGTCCTGAAAGTGGAAAGAATCTATATGACGCTTCATGATGAAAGGCGAGATTTTTCGCATGTTATGAGGCTGATGCCCCCTTTTTAACGACCAGAGCGACAATTTTCATAGGTACATGGAGTGTTCGGACAATGTGGGAGACCAGTAAGATCAGTCAGACAGCAGCAGAAATGAAGAGATACAACCTGACAATGCTCGGAATCAGCAAAACCCATTGGACTCAAACTGGACAGAAAACATTAGCTACGGAAGAGGTGCTACTATACTACAGGCACGAAGAGGAAAATGCTTCGCACACAAGAGAAGTCGCTCTCAGTCTGTCCAAGAAAGCGCGCAATGCACATGCAAGGATAGGAACCACATAGACCCAGGAACATCATAGCATCTTTCAAAACAATGAAGAAGGGGATTACAATGAACATCATCCAGTGTTATGCACCCACCAACGACGGCAACGACGAGGACAAAGATCAGTTTTATGATAGGCTGCAGTCAATTATAGCGAAGTGTCCAGGAAAGAATCTGACAATCTTGATGAGCGACAGTTAACGCCAAAGTCGGAATGCTCAACACCGGATACGAAGACACCATGGGACAACAGGGACTTGGAGAAAGAAATGAAAATTGTGAAAGATTTAAAAATCTATGCGCTTTCAACAAAATTGTTAAAGGTGATACACTATTCCCCCACAAACTCATACACAAGGTTACATGGTCTCACCGGATCATACTACGGAGAATCGAATCGATCATATATGCATCAATAGATAATTCAGAAGATCAATGGAAGATGTGATTGCCAGGTGAGAAGCTGACATATCTGGGTATGATCACCTAGTGGATACCAAAATTAAACTAAAGCTAAAGAAACAATGGATAACTGGAGTAACAGCATTACAACGAATGAATACAGCCTCTCTTCGAGAAACTGACCAACTTAAGGAATTCAAAATAACTCTCAACAACAGGTTTCAAGCCTTACAAGATCTGCTGAATGCGAAAGAAATCACTGTGGAGGACAACCGGAAAGGAATCAAAGAAGTACTAACTTCAACTTGACAAGAGGCTCTAGGATGCAAGAAACATAATTATAAGGAATGGATTTCTACAGAGACCCTGAGCAAGATTCAACAAAGCAGGAACAAGAAGGCAGAAATCAACAACAGCCGAACTAGAGCAGACAAAATCAAGGCACAAACTGAATACACAAAAGCAAATAAGCAAGTAAAGAAGAGCATTAGAGCCGACAAATGGAAGTATATCAAAGGCCCTACAACGACAGTGAAAAAAGCCGCTAAAGAAGGAAATATGAAACAGCAATACGACGCAACAAAGATACTGGCAGGTAAATATACTAAACCAGGGCGACCAGTCAGGAACAAAGGAAGCAAGCTAATCATTGAGATTCAAGAACAAAGAAACAGATGGATAGAACACTTCGAAGAACTCGAATAGACTAGCTTCCACCGAACCCACCAGACATCGAAGCAGCATATACTAACCCACCGATAAATGTCAATCCACCAACAATGGTAGAAATCAAGATAGCTATCAGACAAATTATAAGTGGGATATCAGCAGGACCTGACAATATACTAGCCGAAGTACTCAAGTCAGACAAAGACATAATGACAAGGATGCTTCACGTTTTATTCAAGAGGATCTGGTAAGAAGAACAAGTGCCGGCAGACTGGGAGGAAGGATACCTTTTCAAGATACCAAAGAAAAAAGAGATTTGAGCAAATGTGAGAATTACAAAGGGATCACACTATTGTCAGTTCCAGGAAAACGTCTACATCTGGAAAGAAGCACGGGTTTCAATGGACAAGTAGGATGCAACTTGATGATCTGGACTTCGCGGATAATCTAGCACTTCTATTCCATACACAACAACAAATGCAAGTGAAGACAACCAACTTAGCAGCAACCTCAGCATCAATAGGCCTGAACATACATAAGGGAAAGAGCGAGATCCTCAAATTCAACACACAGAGCATCCGACCCAAATTGAACTTGATGGTGAAACTCTGGAAGAAGTGGATACCTTTACATACCTGGGGAGTATCATCGATGAACAAGGAGGATCCGATGCAGATGTAAGGGCAAGAATCGGCAAAGCATTAGCAGCATTACTACAACTGAAAAATATATGGGACTCCAGACAACTGTCTACCAACCTCAAAGTTAGACTCTTCAATTCGAAAGTCAAGACAGTTCTTCTGTATGGAGCTGAAACGTGGAGAACTACTGCAAACATCCTCAGGAGAGTACAGGTATTTATCAACAACTGTCTACGCAGAATATTGAATGTCCGTTGGCCGTGAACCATCAGCAGCAGCCTACTTTGGGAGAGAACAAACCAACTTCCAGCTGAAGAGGAAATCAGGAAACGACGTTGGAAATGGATAGAACATACATTGCGCGAATCATCAGACTGTATCACGAGACAAGCACTAACTTGGAATCCTGTTGGAAAACGAAAAATAGAAAGGCCAAAAAACACCCTGCGTCGGGAATTAAAAGCAGACATTAAGAGAATAAACAGCAACTGGAAAAAGCTGAAAAGGACTGCTCAGGACAGAGTTGAATGGAGAATACTGGTAAGCAGCCTATACTCTTTCAAGAGGGGTAACAGGCGTAAATAAGTAAGTAACATTCATGTCTTACTTAATAAAGAGTAAAAATCTGAGAGGATCGAATGGCTGGATTCGAACAGCATTATAAAGAGATTAAAGTCACTGTCATCAGATATATTAACTGACTCCTTAGCACTGCATCGTTGTTTTTATTCAAGTTAACTAAGCAATGGAATCACATTTCAATTAGTGGAGGATACACATTCTCCAGTTATTGAGTGTTAGGAGTTAAATGAATTACCACATGTCCTAGATTGATCTGACACCAATAATTACAAAACCACATAAAACCATAAATTACAGTCACCAACATACTAGCGATTTCCATGAAGTTCTTATAATTTCTGTGGAGTATTGAAACTTTTGAACTTCAAGCAATTTGAGAGTGACAAACACACCGTTGATAACATAAAACAATCATTGCAATATATCTCAAATTAAATGAGATAGAATGTTAAAAGGGTTGTCGAGGCTACTGATTAGACGTTTATTGTCATTTAATTGGCTTATTTTGATTTTCCATTATCTGAATTCAGTTGAAAAGTATTTGAAAACATAAATCATTTTATGCTAAGTCACTTACTTTTACGGCAATCTGGATAATTAGAAACACATAAGTTAAGAACATTCTGGTTTGTTTACTCATCCCAATCACACATTGAAACAAACGTTTGCGGGATAAAATGATTTCTACCATCTAATTTATAGCCTCTTAATGAATGAAAACAATTAGGAAATATGAAGGATAATATCGACAGAGCAGCAATTAAGGCTTATATACATGCTCATATTATTATCCCTCATTATTTCTAAGACAATTTACTCAACAATTGACTATCAAATATAGAAAACTAGAAGTGTTACGCTGAGTATGGCATAATAGGACTTATCACTTTTTTTCTTTCTTCTTTATAAACAGTTCATATTGTAAAGACTCCACGTTAACTAACCCAATAATATTAAGTAACAAATCTACTCACATGCCAATGATAACTTTGAATTTATCTTGAATGTTTACATATAGATTCTATATTTCGTACATATATTGGAATCGCCAAAATATACACTGTCTTTAACATAGAAATTTCTATGTTGTCAAATTATCCTTAGTAGTCACAACACACTTACTCATGTAAACACTCTTGTAATGAATTGTAGTTGATGAGTTATAGATTCAACTTTATAGCAAATATAACTTGTCTTTTGTTAAGGATACAGTATTACAAAATTAAAATTGACTTTATTTTTATTCTGTAGGTGACTACAAGAGGTTGAACAATGCTGTTTGATACAATTCAATATGTGGTATATTATCAAACAAAAAACACATATTAACTTAACCCAGTATACTTAAAACATTATGCTTACCATCAGAGCAACCTAGTTAGCATAGAAATGTAATTGGGAAGTGTGAGTAAAATTTCATATCACCAATAAATAAATGCAAGATTCCGCTTGATTAATTAGTTAACAAACGAGTGAAAAACTTGTATTTTAACTGTATGAGATAATTTTGCTGTAGTAGTTTACGGTCATATAAAAGTAATTGATTAACTCAAAAGAATTAAAACTTACTCCACAAACACCTATTATAATCTAAGATAACAAATTTGTCTATCAAGTATAATGTGGATGGATTCAATACAATCAAACATCATATGTTAGATACAAGAATGTTTAACGATCTCATAGTCACAACTAACTTAACATGACGGAATTATCGAAACATGTTGTCACTATAACAATAGAATAGTATTTGAGGTATAAATATGCGATTTCCAGTAAAATTATGCTGAAGTGCAATATGCTGCTATTCGGTAAAATCATATCAATCTATATGTTAGCACGAAACAAGTTTGCCTAAAGCATGCTAGAAACACACTCATGAAGCTGTGTTATGATTGGTCCATTCTTAGCTAATTAAAGCCAGCGATTAATCGGGAAGTTTCTAGAATACTCTATACCGATGTTTCAATAAACTTTAGTGTATTTATGTGCTTTGCTTTTTGCATTCGGCTGTTATTTTCCCATAACATCTTGCTATCTGCTCTACTCTTGCTCTGATATGAGATCAAATAGTTGACAAATCGTAGAATACTAAGCGAGATTAATACATAATATTACCGGGACTAATAGAGGTAACACAACTTAACAGTACATATGATTCATTTCACTAGAGAAATTTGTTCTGCAGTAATTTTGTCTTTGGTTAACATTGTTTATTATTGTTTCATCATAATAAGGTTGGTACGTTCATGCCTGAATATATTTCACTTAAATTCAGTGCATAAATATTTGAAGCAATCGATAATATACGAAAGCTTGAAAATAATTCGGCATTAGCATTACATTCGATAGAATCAGGGCACAGTATTGATTTTGATGGAATTAAAATCCTTCAAAAAGGTTTAAATATCTACAAAGAAAGGCTAACATTTAAAGCCATACACATATAAGCAAATCCACTTAATATGAACCGAAGAGATGGAGTACTGGACCATGGCAACTAATGATAAAAAAAAACGATTTCAATATTCTACTGCAATTTCCGATGAATTTCAATTATTGATTTATTGGTAAATATTGTTTAGAATTATTTATTCTGATTATCAATCCTGATAACACGAAATGAATTGAATCAGACAACCATTAATAACGTGAAAGCACTGGACAGCTGTTTCGTCCTAGTTTTGAACTCTTATTCTAATTACACAATTCAACGTGTGGCTATTTGCAAATATTCACCTTTCCTTTGGCCCATAATCATCGTTACATTGATTTACTCCAACTATGATTTGATAGCAAACCCATTTACAGATTGTTTATCCCTTACCGTGAACAGTGTATGTGTACAAATTGTTGTAACATGAAACTACACACCAAGTGCAAACTATCTTTTATCCACAGCAGCGCCAATATTAGTTCACTTACAATGACTCATACAACAATTTCATAGTCTTTGTGCGATTGGGTAATCGTAATCAATCTGACCTCTTATTTACATTCATATTCGATAAGTTTTGATTTTGTTTATTTCCCTGAAGAAGCTTGGACCAGCTTACCGAGCAAAACGTTGGAATGTTTCTTTAATTTCATCCGCTGAGATTATTTACAAATATACTCTATTCATATGTCTTACATCTACTCAGCACCCAAGTTTCGTAAATATATTCGTTCATTTTTGGACGAAAATACCTATGCAATCAATGTAATGTCTACATCTTGTTATTATATAAAATATCCGTGAGACCTCATAACGCCATCCCGATAATTCGTTATAAATTCCACACGTTCAGGTACACTTTGATAAACCAGACACCAACCACAAAAGCTTTCGCCTTATACATAATGAGAATAGTTATATTAACATAAATGTTCGAATGTAATCGGTTTAACTATATGTAATTGGTTGGGACAAACTTCTGGATACACATAGATACATTTATACTCTGATAAGCGATATTATTTACACTATTCAGTTATCCAAATTGTACTGTATTTGAGTTATCTTAAACCACTATCAGTTATTATCTAATTATCTTGAAGTGATTACATATTACGTAATTTTTGTAAATAATTAATGGAAATCGAACCGAAATATTAAGCAATCTATATTTCTATTCCAAAATGCGAATTCGAAAATCTACAAAAAGTCACTGGTACTGGAAAATGTTATTGAAGTCAATCAACGATAGATATAAATAGAAGTCATATGCAAAAGTATTAAATGTGCCCTCAGTTTATGATTTGGAATAACACTTCACTCTTCAGTAAGTTAAACATTACAGTATACACTTACTTTTCCAACAGGCTCGATATTCTGAAATAAAAGACGAAATAACTTTCTTCATTAGGGTCTATATATAAGGCATTACATGAATAAATTCATTGCTATCGTAAATCACTATTTCGATAGTAGAATGTTTGATGAGTACAAATTACAACTCATTCAAAGTGGAATAAAGTGTTTTAAGTAACTTTTGACTTGTGACATTCTGCAAAATATTTAAAATTATACAAGTCATTGATTACCAACAAAAGATGGGCACACTATAAGATAGAACCAGACAGATTATACAAGTTAGTCATTTCATTACCTACTTAAAATTACTTGTAACTCTAGTAATCACTATCGAAACATTGAGACAATTTCATACTTACCATTTGCACAGGTATCATACCCTGACATAACAGAAGGAAATATCTTATTTACAAATGTGTGCCTTAATTAAAACATTGAGCAATTTGTTTCAGTCATATCACACAATTCAATTTATCAAGTGTCTAGAAATCGCTGAATCACAACTGCTTCAATTCAGTAAACACGTCGTTCAAGTTTGCAGTTAACAAACTTTAACAAAGTTAGACATGTTCACATGTTATTTAAATTACATTAAATTAAAACAAAATAAGACAAATTCAATCAATGCGTGTATGCGAATAAAACTTTGCAAGATACATCAAACATGTTGATCTAAAAATGAAATTTCTTGTAATGACACGGTAGAATCGTTGAATGTGTGACTCAAATTCATGTTTGCAATGATAAAACTAATACATACTACTTCTAGTAAGTAGCTTGTTTGCAAGTAATTTGTCATTTGTTAATTAATTCTTGCCAATTTGACAAAAGATTGCATTCACATTATACATTATATTTGTACACATAACATCATTTGATTAAATGACCAACAGAAACAACTTCTGTTTGCAAATTAAGATGACATCTAGTAACTAGCTAACAAGCATATGACTAGCGACAAAAAGAGAAGTAAGGGTAACATGATTATCATGTTGAACCATATACGGAACAAATATAATGGTTTAATAGTTTCATTCAAATCAAATGGTATTGGCAAAAATGCGTGTTGATGGACTTATCGTAAATCAGAGACAATTTAAGTAAATGTTTTTTTTTCACATGAAATGAACATTTACGCTACTGTGAACGTTTACATTTATTTTGATCAATGAGGCAAATAAAATCATGATGGAAGTATACAATGATACTGAAATGTTTACAAATGTTTGACTACAAAAAGAAATATTCTGTCTTCAAAAATTTATGCCATGTACTTCATACAGTTTTACATTCCATGTTGCAGCCAAGGTTACATAAAATAACAAACCAACAAAAGTCTACACATTTATTACACTAAGTAATTACAGTCAAGTAGAAAGGGTTCTTTATTACAGTGTTTATGTTAACTTCAATGGTGCAAGAGAATCTCATGTGACGCGTGTCACTAACTTCATTAAAAGAGAAACAGATTAGACACAAATTGCAACACAGGTTAAGTAACATTCAGCAAATCACTACTACTTCACACCATCCGTATAGTCAGTCTTTAATTGTCAAGCAAAATAAGTGAACTGATACTTACGCCTTGAACATGATGATATCTCTGAAATAATCAATAAAAACCTCAAATTTACAAATAAATCTTATTCGTAAATGAAAATGGTAGACTTTTGATGCATTCAAATGAAAGTAAACTATACATCGGAACTTTAGGAAACCTAAGAATCCTGTGTGATGCAAAACAATAATTTTAGCCATTAATTTGCTAATGCGATGCTTAAATAATACCTAACCGGTAATTGCTGTTCCAGATTCAAAATGATTAGAGCAACATGTAGTATAGTCGTTTAATGCTACGAATATTTAACTCATTTGGGATTTTCGGAATAACTGAATATTAAGCTATTTTGCATTAAACATGCATATAATTGTTTGAATTATCCTGTTAATTTCAACAGATGATGTACAGCATCATTATACAAATGTATTGTATTTTAGTCATGATTATCATCAACAACGTAGAACAAGGCACATACGCCCATTGGTTCAAGTTGCAATACCATATTAGCACTACGAGTTAACAAAAGTAACATAATTACAGAATACCGAAGGGTAGAGTGAACTGAAAGTGAGCAGAAACTGAGAATAGGTTTCAAGATTTAGGTTAAATGAAAGAGTAAATACACTTGCGCTACTGTGACCGATTCTGAGCAATGTTTCCAAGTGTTTTTAGCCATTTATTGTGACTATCACGCGGACGCTAACCAAGTAATCTGCATCTATCAACATTCCATAGACCAACAGTCAAAGCCTTCATGGACTGATGCCATGTTTTGGTTTGGCCATCCCTACCATTCTTCCATTCTTTTTCAACGCTAGCTAACTAAAATGAGTTAAAACTCACGAAACGTGAACAAACAAAACTTGTTCTGTGATTTGAATCGATTATACTACAAGCTATTTAATAAATAGCTAAGAATCAATCATGATTGCAATATAGGTAACTAAACGAAAAATTGAATTGTACTCACTTTCTTTGGATACTAAATGTCGAAATATAAAACGTTCACTAACTTTACTAAATACAACATTTAACTAAACGAAAATAGACCTGAACATTTAGTTTATCCAATCAACTGATAATCAATAATGAAATGTGAGACAAACTTCATCATCGGTGTACATCATTGATAAGAGATGAATTCTTAACAAATTCACATAAAGTGAAACAAAAACCAAGTGAGCTGATCATGGAGCATGGATTTGAAAAAATGAGTACTTAGACTCTACAATACTAAAAACAGTGAGGTTCTAATGACAACAAAATAGCTTAGTCATCACGCGGACGCTAACCAAGTAATCTCCATCTATCAACATTCCATAGACCAACAGTCAAAGCCTTCATGGACTGATGCCATGTTTTGGTTTAGCCATCCCTACCATTCTTCCATTCTTTTTCAACGCTGCTGAAGAAAATAAGTAAAATCTCACAAAACGTGAACAAACAAAACTTGTTCTGTGATTTGAATCAATTTCACTACAAGCAGACATCTAAAGCGAACAAATAATTTGATCTAATAAATAGCTCAGAATTGATCATGATTGGAATATAGGTAACTAAACGAAAAATTGAATTGTACTCACTTTCTTTGGATACTAAATGTCCAAATATACAACGTTTACTAACTTTACTAAATACAACATTTAACTAAACCAAAATAGACCTAAACATTTAGTTTATCCAATCATCTGATAATCAATAATGAAATCGGAGATAAACTTGATGATCAGTTTACATCGTTGATAAGAGATGAATTCTCAACAAATTTACATAAAGTGAAACAAAAACCAAGTGAGCTAATCATGAAGCATGGATTTTTTAAAAAATTAAGTACTTAGACTCTACAATATTGACAATATTGAGGTTTAAATGTTAATAAAATAGCTTTGCATTATTAGTAGAATGAATTTGTATATTCCGATTGATTTGTTATAGACTGAAGCTGGTCAGTCACTGTTGCTATATGTGCATCCTGTGCGCATCACCTCGATATAGCAATTATTCAGAAGTATCATATAATTTGTATTGTGACTGGCAAGTGGAATTCAGGACGCGCGTTACGTCCTATTTGGGAATCATCGGCTGGATTTACCTGTAAACATCAACATTGGGATGCAGGTACATCCAGCCGATGAGTCCCACATAGGACGAAACGCGCGTCCTGGATTCCACTTGCCAGTCACAATACAAATTAAATGAAGCTCTGCATTATATTTGATTGCTAGAAAACGCTTTTGAATAACATTTATTTAAAATTTAGTTAACTAGACTTTTTGCTTCGCAACATGGTAATCTAGAAACTCTTTAGGTGATATGCCAGTACATCTGTAAAAACTAATCATAAACAAAATATTCAATCACATTTGTCATATTGAATTGGATATCAAGTTCTGTTTTGATCAAGTGTTACATTCAAACAAAGATTTTATAATCATTTGTCTAAGTTTAAAAACATCTACAGAAAGTGCTGCTTTGAGTCCTATAATTCAGAAATTACAACAGTAGGTTGTTTTGGGTTGATACAATGCAATTGAAAAATCAAAATAATTAGCTCTTTTGCATATCGCAGGGAACAAAGAGAATTATCGTGTTTTTCGTTCTAAAGCGTAAACCTACATCATCCATGATTTACTGTTTAGTGCTTTTTCAACAATGTTGTTGTTTTACGGATTGGGATTGCTAACCTCAAGCCTGACCCTCCTCATTTCTCTGGGCTTGAGACCAGCAGCAAACCTAGAGGGGTTTTAGGCATGTACCCACCTCACAGAATTACGCTTATCGTATGCAATCATGCTAATTGCTATTTTGTCACTTACTAATGAAAACTTATCATGATTTAATACAACTGCATTATATTAAGCGATCACTTGAACAAGTTAAACATTGAATTTATGTAATACTTACATTGTTTGGCTATCAAGCATTAGAAATGGGATCAAAATGAATTTAAGTACAGCTAGCGTTTTCTTATTAGAAACAATACAGAAGTGTGTTAGTTTTGTTTTACAGGCGTAAAATGGGTTGGTAGGAAGATGCAGTAAGATCAAATCATCGAACTACTTGTTAAATATTTGGTCATTCACTTGATGAATACAGATCAATAGTACTAGTACTCTTGCTAGACATTATTAAGTGCTAAGAAAACACGAATGTGTCATCAAAGCAACCATATAACTCAAATATGCAGCATATTGTCAAATGTATACTAATGCTTCTAGAAAACAGGCTTATGAATAAACAAAGTCATTTAAAGCCTGTATTCAAAAGATCAGCTATGTTGGGCTCATCTTCTTACCTAATTTGAACTGGAAACAAAATTTAACTCTGTCATTGATTGTTATTAAATCACAATTGATGATGTGATGATGTTGTAAAACCACGAACTATATTCAATATTGACTAAAATTCCTCTCTAATGTAAAATTAGATTAAATATACAAAGGTTATCGACATTATGTATCATAGAATGCATGAGATACTTGTGAATGCAAATATCTATCTAGCAACAATGCCATTTGATACATCCATACAGTTAAATTGCATATAATAAAGCGAAATGTATCAAGTTTATTACATTACAAAAAACTGCAATCTAGTGATTCTATTGTGTTACAATCTGTCGATATTTTACTAATAAAACAGTAATTATTAGCTATAATAAAGACTAAAGTTAAAAGTATCCCTCATTACAAAATGTAAACAAATAATTATACAACATTGAATCGTGGATTGAACTTGCCTGATGTGTGAACTTCCACAGTAAGTATTACTGTTTGGTACAAGAAATCATAACATGTATAGGTATGTAACATGAAGACAACAAAGATTATACGAAAAGCATATTAAAATATTCATTGAAAAAATTCACACTAGAGTATGTTTTACTTATTATTATGTTCAGTTATATAGTCAAACTATTCAGTTGTGCAAATATCATTAGTAACTTATTGTTGCTTACCAGAAATAACGAACGTTGCCAGGAAGAACATGTTGATGGTGTTCATCATTATTTGCTTTGTTCAATAGTAAATTCAATTGTAAAACTGACTTAGAACGGCATAAATTTATACTCAAACATCGTCACATGGAAATTCATGCTCATGTACTTATGTTTACATGTAAGCTGATTAAATTAGAAAGTAACATGTGACAATGTATGAAAGCCTCACTAACCAAATCAACTTGTTCTAGTTTTCCACATCACTGGAAATGGAAATGAATGTGTCATAATATACTATGACTCTTCGTTATGTACATTCACTTGTGTATTCATTTAGTACATAAATTAAGTTATTTGATATTTAACACATGCAATGTCAGTGAACTTGTATATAGTTTACATAATCGAAATTATATGAAGTGTACAATTAACATATGCTTTATAATGAATACATATGTAATCTGATTAAAGAATGAACAACTAATGCAACTTGTCTTTTAAATCATAAATATCAAGTTTAACAGGATTTATTAGTGTGAGTTTAGCTAGCCACCATGAAATTACTTGAAAATACTAATTGACAATGACTGTAGTTGTTTTAATAGTTGTATTAAGTTAATGTATTTTGGCAGACCAAAACTATAAGTCAGTCTGCAGCATTTTTCTCTTGGTTAATTTTATGTTGTATTGTTAATCAATTTGTTCAATAGACGATTTCTTACTTTGTTTGTAATGCGTTGTTGCATTGCATAAGATATATTCAATACTTAGTTCTGTAATTGAAAACGTGAATTGTCAATTCAGGTGATTTCCTCCTTGTTATCGCACGATTGTCTTTGCAATTGCTAAGAAGAGAAGAAACTAGTTATTTTTCATGTGATTTTGCTATTTTTTATTTAATTGTAAAGTGAGCGGAAACCGGTATTGCTCTTCATTTCCTCCGCTGGACCTTGTTAACTGTGATTGGTTGTAATGTCATTTTAGTATGCTAATTACTCTGTTTTTCCCATGGTCGTTTTTGTATCTATATATACAGACTTGAATTGTAATAGAATCGAATCTTCCTGGTGCTGCTTTGCTGTTCTTGATTTTGTTTTTGGGTGAGTAATCAGTATCGAGTCGTTGGTCACGGTTGCGAGTATTAGTTGACGCAGATTAGTTCGTGATTAGCGTCGCGGTTAGTTCGTGCATAGCAGTAGGCGTTATTTATTATTATATATTCCGACATATCAATTGGCGACGGGTGATGGTGACTGTGGATCCTACTAAAATGGATTCGTTGTTGGATGAACAACTCAAACTAATGAAGCTTTTTACGAGCCTGAATTCTAAGCTTGAATCATCCTCGAATGTTCCTGTCCCCAACTCTGCACTTTTAATTGATGGAATTATTAACAGTATTGCTGAATTTAATTATGATCCAGAAGCTAATGTTACTTTTGATACCTGGTTCCGGAGATATGAAGATTTGTTTACGTATGATTTAGCTTCTCAGGACGATGCATGGAAAGTTTGCCTACTTCTCAGAAAAATCGAAGCAGCAGAACTTGACAAGTACTGCAACCTAATTTCACCCCAAAAATCCTCGTGAGAGAACATTCTCTGAAACCTGCTCAACTCTTAGCCAACACTTTGGTGACAATTCTTCTCTATTCAATATTAGATATCGTTGCCTAAAGTTAAAAATGAATAAATCAGATGATTTCTTAACTCATGTTGGAGTTGTAAACAGAGAATGTGAACAATTTAAGTTTAAAGACCTATCGGAGAACCAAGTTAAATCGTTAATACTCATCTGCAGCCTACAGTCAAAAAAATTTGCTGATATTTGAACGCGATTGCTACACCGTCGTGACCAAGAACCAACATTGTCTCTCAATGACATTGCCGCAGAATATCAACGACTGACCAACTTAAAGCATGATACTACACTTGTCCAGTCTGGTGGTTTTGGTGACATTGAATTTCATGCTGTTCGTCGAAAACCTATTTCTCATCAAATCACTCCAGCAACCGCCCCAACTTATTGTGATAAACCAGCCGAAAAGAAGAAAATTACTCCCCCATCCAGATGCTGGAACTGTGATGCATGGCATTTTGCTAAGTTCTGTCCAGTTAAGGACTATCGCTGCCGAAAGTGTAACAGGCTGGGACACAAAGAAGCTTTGTGCAGGCAGAAAGACACATGCACTCGATCACGTTCCAGAAGACGATTCCGTTTACCGAGTAAGCCGGCTGAGTCAATTTCAGTATCTACCGCGATTCACACTCATCAGAGACCATCCAGAAAGTACGTTTCTGTTCGGATAAATGGTCATACGGTAAGCCTTCAACTTGATACAGCATCTGATATTACTATTATTTCTAGAAACACATGGATTAAAATTGGGAAACCTGTGCTACACCCTACAGAACAACTCGCCATAAGTGCATCAGGCTGTTGTTTGGTGATCATTGACAAAATTGTGTGCTCAGTGTCGTTCAACGAAATAACCACGGATGGAGTATGTTATGTGGTTAACAACAATCTTAACTTGTTGGGGTTAGATTGGATTATTGACCTGAAACTAGATGCTGTTCCACTAAGCACCTATCCTACGAAGAGTGAAGAGTCGGTGATTGCCACCATCGATACGAGAGATTACGCTAAAGAAAGTTTCATGCATGCTGTGACAGCACTTCCTGTTACCACACAGCAGCTTGCTGAATTCACAAGAAGAGACAAAACGATTCAACGAGCATCGAAAAACACACCAAAGGTGGAACCAGTAAGCTGGCCAGTTCCTGCGAGTCCATGGAGCAGAGTACATTTAGATTTTGCCGGGCCCATGTCAGGAGTCTACTACTTGGTGTTAGTAGACGCATATTCGAAATGGCCAGAGATCCATCCTGTAGTTCCTCCAACCACGCAGAAAACCCTGGAAACATTGAGGAAGATATTCGCGTGTCATGGGCTTCCAGAGACACTAGTCACTGATAACGGGTCCTAGTTTACGTCACAGATTTTCAGTGATTTCTGTCGAGAAAACGCTATCACACATATTTGCTCCCCACCGTACCATCCACAATCAAATGGACAAGCGGAGAGATTTGTGGATACCTTCAAAATAGCTATACTAAAGGCAAAGGGGGTGGGAAGCCTAGCAGAAATTGTTCAGCGTTTTCTACTTGTATATAGAAGTACTCCAAACAACAGTGCTCCAGAACAGAAATCACCAGCAGAAGCACTTATGGGACAAAAACTGAGAACGATAAATGAGGTAATGAGGCCAACAAAAGTGAAAAGCAAGGATGATGATATCTATAGAAACGGCACGCAGGTGTACGTGAGGAACTACAGACCAGGAAGCAAGAAATGGAAAAACGGAGTAATTAAAGGTAAAAGAGGAAAGGTGATATATGAAGTAGCAGTGGGAGGACAAACATGGATTCGACATCGCAATCAGTTGCGAAGAAGGTTTGGTGAACGAAAAGCAGATGAACCGAACCTAGCGCTTAAACTTCTTCTTGACACTTTCAAGCTCCCCACGGAGAAACCAACATTGATTGCAGCGAACAACAAGAAAGGAACATCCGAAGAACAACAGCATATAAGACGCAGTGAAAGAAAACGAAGAGCCACAGTAAGATTCCAAGAAAGTGAACTTTTCTCAAAAAGGGGAGGTGCTAAGAAGAGGAGAAACTAGTTATTTTTCATGTGATTTTGCTATTTTTTATTTAATTGTAAAGTGAGCGAAAACCGGTATGCTTTTCATTTCCTCCGCTGGACCTTGTTAACTGTGATTGGTTGTAATGTCATTTTAGTATGCTAATTACTCTGTTTTTCCCAAGGTCGTTTTTGTAACTATATATACAGACTTGAATTACAATAGAATTAAATCTTCCTAGTTCTGTGTTGGTGTCTTCTTGATTTTGTCTTCGGGTGAGTAATCAGTATCGAGTCGTTGGTCACGGTTGCGAGTATTAGTTGACGCAGATTAGTTCGTGATTAGCGTCGCGGTTAGTTCGTGCATAGCAGTAGGCGTTATTTATTATTATATATTCCGACATATCAGCAATAAAACTATTAAAGGACCATTTTGTTTGCATGTACCAAACCACAATCATTTGATGAACAGGTAGACAAATAAGTATTTATATTTCGAAAAACATTCTTGAAAATATATAAAGCTTAATATAAAAGAGTTGCTAGGCATGTGTTAAGTAATGTGTTTGGTTTCGATGCAGTAAAGTTGTCTAAAACAATAAATAAACAACAAACAACTTTCTGACTTGAAAAAGTAAATGTAATTTAATTTTCTAATTCAAAGTTTTGTAGATAAATTAACTCACTTACAAGGAGTAAATCAACTGAAATGATAATTCACATTATCAAGTACAGATCTTAGTATAGAGTATAACTAATGCAGTGCAATGACGTATTACAAAGACGGTAAAAAGCCGTTTATTAAGCAAATTAATAAACAATACAACATATAATTCAATCAGTCAGTCAGTTACAACGTAGAACTTGGTACATGCTTAGATCAGTTCAAGTTGTCATGCCTCTATTAGCAGATAGAGATTAAATTATCGGACCAAATCCCAGAGTAAGGGAAGTAGTAACAGAGTAAGTACTAATGAGAAGGCATAGAAATCAGAGATGAGATTTGAAATAAAAAAGTGATGCCGCAGACATCGATGGAGCAGGATTCTAGAGTCATAGCTAAGGAAGCCTATTGTCCTACTCGAAGCAAGGTTCGAATGTTTTAATCTACGATATATAGTTTAATGCGAGGATTCAGGTGGTCGGGAATAACGTTTTGTGAACTCAAATCATTAGCATTAGAGAGGAGAGGTGACAAAATTGTTAGAAGGCCAGGCTGTAGACTGACTTATAGTTTCGGTCTGCCAAAATACATTAACTTAATGCAACTATTAAACTATTTCTGTTAAACTTGATATTTATGATTTAAAAGACAAGTTGCATTAGTTGTTCATTCTTTAATCAGATTACATATGTATTCATTATAAAGCATATGTTAATTGTACACTTCATATAATTTCGACTATGTAAACTGTATCCAAGTTCACTGACAATTACATGTGTTAAATATCAAATAACTTAACTCTATGTACTAAGTGAATACACAAGTGAATGTACATCACGAACAGTCATAGTATATTATGACAGATTTATTTCCATTTCCAGCGATCTGGAAAGCTACAACATGTTAATTTGTTTAATGAAAGGCTTTTATACATTGTCACATGTTACTTTCTAATTTAATCAGCTTACATGTAAACATAAGTATATGAACATGATTATCCATGTGACGATGTTTGAGTATAAATGTATGCCGTTATGGGTCAGTTTGATAATTGAATTTACTATTGAACAAAGCAAACAATGATGAACTCCATTAGCATGTTTTAACTGTTTCATTGTAGCGTATGTCATCTTTCATTATTATCATTAAACAGTTTACAATTAATCAATAATAGAAGTATTTAGGGTTTAGTCAATTATTGGATGCTGACAAATATTGTATTGCTCTTTCGTTTAAGTACAACCGGTGTATTTCGCAATGCATTTTTACTACTCCGCCAATCAATCGAAATTAAAATCTTCATATACTTCAGTTAATACTTAATCGTTAAATCATTGAGTATGTCAGGAACCAACGAATATTATTGCTAATTTAATCAGCTATCAATATACATGCCTTAACACAATTATTATCACCGGTGGTCAATAGTCATGCATCTGACTTAAGTAAGTGCCTCTAATCAAATTTTACTAGAACTTCAGAAATATTTAGGACATTATTATTTCTTATATTGTGATCTAGTAGACGAACATGATTCTAATCATATAAAAGTGTATTTATTTGCAAAGCTATTGTATGCCCAAACTATTGATAATCTAACTTGTTTCATTTACAAACATAAATAGTTGCCTTTATATTGTTTAGCAATCGCATTTACCACATTTGAGATTACTGAGGAACAACGTGGTCTCTAGACACTCGACAAATAGAAGACATAAAATGTCTTGATCGTTTTAAGAGATACTAAAACAAATCATCGTCGACCAGACAATAATTGGTGGATTCATTTCATTTTATTTTCTTATTAAGTAAAAAGCATCTGCTTATTTTATTTAATTCTTGTTATCAGTATTGGTTACCTAATATGCAGTCATGTGTTAATGAATTTTTGGTCATCCAATGATATGTCTGTTCTGGGAACTTCCGCATTATGAATACATTTTACTTTGTCAACTAATTTACTTTACATCTTTACTTCAATCTTTGACTCACACTGATAGTGTAACACATAATCTTGTATATCCCATTGATACCAGCAGAAAATAACTGACGAAAGGCAATAAAAACAAAATGAATTGTTAACGTTTCGCAGAAAGTTGTTATGTACTTACTCTGTTCAGACATAATAAAACTAGTCGAGTAAATGCGATAAAAGATCACTTACTTCTTCTTATGTCGCAATATAACGCCTACTGCTATACACGAACTAACCGCAACTCTAATCGGAAACTTGTCTGCGCCAACTGATACTCGCAACCGTGACCAACAATTTGATAACTAATCACTCACCCCAAGACAAAATCAAGAATACACCAACGCAGCACTAGGAGATTCGATTCTATTGTAATTCAACTCTGTATATATAGTTACAAAAGCGACCTTCGTAAAAATAGTAATTAGCATACTAAAATGATATTATGACCAATCACAATTAACAAG
The DNA here is from genome assembly GCA_025215515.1 of Schistosoma japonicum. Lineage (NCBI taxonomy): Eukaryota > Metazoa > Platyhelminthes > Trematoda > Strigeidida > Schistosomatidae > Schistosoma > Schistosoma japonicum. Next base: position 131,932 of record CM046065.1, read on the forward strand.
GTCTGAGCTGAGGAAATGAAGAGCAGTACCGGTTACCGCTTACTCTATAATTAAATAGAAATGTAGCAAAATTAAGAATAATTACATATAAAGTAACTTGTTTCTTCTCTTCTTAGCACTTCTCCAGCAATCTCAAAAGAAAATGTTACCATCAAGATTACTGTTTTTGTATATTGTTACTGGTCGAGTCTCATGCTATATCATCAGGGATATACAAACCAACGTCCACTGATTTGTAATTGTCCACTTTTCATCTCACTATAACGGAACTTTTAAATCAGCGATGTTGCACACAAGCTTATTCTCATGATAACTTAATTGACAAAAAAACATTTTCAGTCTTGATTGAAAGTAACTAGAAGTAAGTATACGTACTTTTAAGTCTATTGCAACAATATGCTTAACAGGTAACTCATTGCATCAGTACTATTCTCTTATGTCATCTTTTGAACACTTGCCTAGATGGTAAATAAGATCATTTTTATTCATTAACAGAATACTTTCAATGTCATAATCTACTTTTTTTCAGTTTTGATTGTTACCATGCGTATTAAGTTAACATTTGGAACAGACAAATTTTTCATATTGTAGAAATAGTAATGGACATTGCAATCAGAAATTGTTAGAACCATACAATATTGAGTAGATGGTTCATATGATACTTATAATAGAAACTCAAGTTAATACTAACCGAAGAGAAATAGAATGAGCATTCAACTTTATTCGTTTACACTGCTAACAACGTTGAGTATATACTACAATATGACATTATTATGCCTTATAAACGATAATAAGTGTTGCATATTAAAGATTATTTTCGTGAAAGCCGAATTATATGCGTTAAGATAATGCTATGATTGATAAAATCTATAGATTAAACGTTAATTGTTTATTTCTATGAAAATTATGTCTATCTATCAATGCCTGTATGCATGTAAGTATATCATACGGCGGTAGAGATGGACAACATTAAGTATTTGAGTTTCATTGGTCAATGTAAATAATGCTATTGCTTGTGTAAATGACAATTATTTTTAGGGACTATAAAAATCTACATTGCTATGTTATGTACTCACCGTATAACATGAAGACAATGAAGTTAAGTGGCTTGCATAGAATAAAGGACAATTACTTTACTATGAAACTGTATATTCTACTTAGGTAAGTTCTACAAATCAACTCTACATACTTACAGCAACTTACAGCATAATATTTAATAAAATGGTGTTTCTTTAAAGAATTCAACAATTCACATAACAGTATTGCCTACTACACTCTTGATAACTGGAATAAAATATTGTTGAATAGGTGTGAAAATCCAATGAGTAAAAGGAATATACAAATTTAGATCACAACAGTAAATGTTTATTTGAATGGTTTACATTTCTCATTAACCCAATCTGGTTATTACAACACCTGTACTAGTTTCATACAGGATATTTCTATGTAATTAATTTAAACACTGAAAGAATTTTAATACTGAAGTACTACTGACATAGCACACAAAGTTACGTCCTTATTGAATATTTAGATTGCGTTTTAATTAAGTAGTCTGATGTTGCTTTTCATTTTGTTGGTTAACGAGGTGGAGTGTATTTAAATCGATTTGTTATATTTTGAACAGTAACTGCTGAAAACATAAAATCATTCAGTTATTGTGATTGTTAGGAAGTTGAATCATGATTCAATAGAAGCTAGTTTGTTTAGGTTTCGTTAGGTTAGTTTATGTGTAAGTTTAGTGCAGTAGTTATTCATTGGTAAGTATGAAAATTCTTTAACTGATATCACAGTTAAAAGTTGTTCTACTGTCTTTACAAGAATGACTGTCTTAGCGAACGTTTCACTTTTGCGTTGATTTTATTTGTGAGGTTTAAATCAATGATCGTATGACGAAACGCATCGTTGAGGTTGTTATGAAGCCAAAAAGTGGTTGATTTATCAAACGCGAATCGAGTGTACCAAGTCAATATGCCGACTTAGTTCCAAGCAGGAGATAGAAGAACACAAGCCGATAGACCAACCAAACAGAATCTGTTATGACGAGAAAAAATTGGGGGTGAGTGGGGTTGACCGAGTGCAAATCACTGGTGCCTAGTTGGTTATTGCACGCTTGCCCTGTGCCCACTTAGTCCCAAGCCGAAATAAGAAGAATAAAGCCAATAGGTCAGCCAGACAGAATCGAGTCTATATTCCAAGCATTCTTTTATATATACATAAAATCAAACCACACAACAAACCAATTAGAAAATTAACATGATTACAGAACGAAGGGGATAGTGGTAGTGAATAGGAACAACTTGTACACAACTAATTAACTGTAGTCCATAACAAGAAACAATATAATAACAGTAATTATGCTAAACGGGAGGATAGGGTAAGAGAAACGTAACAATAATACAAACAAAATGTTTACATTACAGACAGTTAGAATAAATAAAATGGTGTTCTCAAAACACAGTTCTGAAAGTTCGTTACACTTCTTTGTCATCCGACCTAACAGAATCATATTGTATTTCACGTATTCCTTTATATATACATAAAACCTTATAGCACACCAAATCAATTAGAAAATCTAACATTGATACAGAGCAAAGGAAATAGTGGTAATCCATAGGGACAACATGTACACAACTAATTAACTATAGTTCATAGTAAGAAACAATAAGTTAAGAGTAAATGTAAGGATAGGTTAAGAAGAACGTAATAATCATAGAAATGAAGTGTTTACACCACTAACAACCAAATTAGTCAAAATAGTCCTCAAAAATACAGTTCTGAAAGTTCGTTACTCTTCAATAATTGCCCAACATAACAAAGTTGTCTTATCTTAGCAACTGTATTAGAATGAATTAATTTAATTAGTACACATTAACATAAGATATACTATTGAGTATTTGATAAACAGGGCACTTTAAGAAGATTGATTATCTGTAGACTATTTCAGTATTTTTGGTTATATTCAAGGTGAACAATTGATTTCTATTATTATTCAGTTTCCCTTGCACATTTAATTAGCATTGGATCAACCAGCCAAAATTTCTCTCGAAATAACAGTATTGTGTATTGATTACTACAAAATAAGGTATGTATTACATAATCATCTGTGTAAACCTTAAGTTCTACTAGCAGTCTAAATCGTTAGAACTAAACAAACGTCAATGGTATCAATACACCAACTTCCTATGTCCATGATAGATTTCATTATCAGTAGAAAACGTCAAAAGTATTGAAAATGATTTGTATGAATTTGATGTACCGCTCTATCATCTGAGTGCATCTAATAATTTGATAATACAAATCATTGTCACAATCAACAAAGTAATAAATAAGTAATATTATGTGCTCATAAATTCATAGCAGGTATCAACCTATTAAATTATAAATAAGTACTCTATACTGTCATTAATCTGCTGATATTGTAATTTTTCGCGGTGTTTTCAAATATCTTATAAGATCATTTCTAACCTGTATTCTATTTCACATTGCACTTTCAATAAATTAATGTAGCAAAACGCTATACAGAAATACACTGAACAAATAGTTTACTAACCGTAAAAGCTTATTGATATGAAGTTGATTTTATAAAAAGAAACTCTAATTTGTAATGCAAATGCTAAGCGATTCTTAAAGAAACTCTCATAAACTTTGGTAAATGTCTTCAAGACATCTTATTTATAGAATGTATCTTTGCATGAATCTTCATTATACAGAGTACCGGTCTTCTGTCATATTTTGAAAGGCTTCATTTGCAACAGTCAAAAAAATGTTTCATGCAAGTAAACTTTAGCTAAGCATAACCAATGATAAATTCACTCTTTCTATTTGTGATAAAATGGCTTGTACGTTTTTTTGTATTTATATGTGTATCCACTAGCTCACTTGGTGTTGTAGTTGGTACCATTGTGTCCCTTCAACAGGCAGTAAGAACTTTTTTTCCTGAATGCTAAGTTAATTCAATCCAACCCTCTACTGGTTTATACGATTTATGCGTGCCTACCAATATTACATCATATTTTGCCAGTTAGAGCACTGCTTACACTGACTGTTTATTGAATAAAAACAAGAATAATCCTATAAAACGAAACAATTGCGATTTTCGGCTTCCTCTTCAAATGTCTAAACATAGGTGAACAGAATTTAATTTAATGTGAACCTTACGTGGAATACTGTAACTTGTTATTGTTTGTATGTGTTTCATTTCTGATGTTGAAATGCTTTTCACCTTTAACTTCGTGCAAAATTTTCACACAATAACAATCATATTGCTACCTTATACCCTTTTGGTGTATTGCTCTATTCACGCTTTCAAATGTAGTATATATCTATCTTCTCAGGAATATTATTATAATTTTTGATATTTACCATATCTTTTAAATGACTTTATCATACGATAACCAATTCTACTGTCATTCGAATGACTAGTTACTCACTATTCGGTATATAAGTGTGCAATGATTATAGAACAGGAAGTAGTTTATCCCGAAAGCAGTCATAACAATAAATGTGGAAGAATGATATACACAAGGTGCTGAAAACATAAACGTTGCTAGACAATCAATATATCATTGCTTCAATATACAAATCAACCTTCGAACTCATGATAGAATAATCTTTGAATGATCTCACAAACAAGTAGCAAACACTGTCAAAGCATATTCATAAATGAACTACATAAGTCCTACCAAGTCTCTCATCAATCACTATTTAATATTCAGAATACCATTATCAAAAATAATATTTATAAAGCGACAATATGTATAACCAGAAAATTATGAAAATTAAGGCGTTTATTTATTACGTTATAAGCATACAAATTATGTAAATAGGTACTATTACGGGGTTAAAATTACTGGTTACAAATTATTATTAGATCAAATTATATGCATTCATTACTGTTTCTCTGAAACTTATGTTTGATTTATTTTCAATGTAGTCTTCAAATAAAACACATATGATGATCTTGATTACTAAATGTCCGTAACTAAGAACACCGTAAGTTTATCGTTAAACCCAAATGAAGCAATACACAGATGTTACAAGCTGACTGTCATCAGAGCATTTCATTATTCACTCACATAACATGAGTATAATTGAAGATGTTTAGCAACTTTACTGATGTAATTTGTATTGTGTGAAAATAATCCGATCGGTGCAGCAAACCTCAGTCACCTTTTCATATCTTGTTATAACGATATCATACTGCCAGTCTACATTTAGAGAATAAAAGTAACTAATCGATAGCACTGAATTGTCTCTTACTTCATTTAATTTCACTTTTCAGTTGTTCATCTGATGACTAACAAGATTATATGTTTTACTGAAAATTCGGACAATGTACCAAATGGTTGTGGCCTTAGTTGATAGACATTTTAATATTGCGTGGAATTCATCGAACAGCAATACTTGCCATATACACTAGGAGGATTGTTTTCATATGAAGTGTTATCCTTCTCTGTTAGTTTTCATCATCTTATTCAAATGGTGAATTGATATTCACTTTATAAATAATCATATGTTTATATGATGGTAAGTAAAATGTTCAATCATTGAAAAGTGTCACTGAATGAATTAATAAAATGTACACAAATGCTCTACAGATTTCACTTACTGATAACTTCAAATTGATCGAAACCTAATTTTATTGTGGTTGATAACGACATTTTCCAGTTTCTTGATGTCAATTAAACTCTCGTCTGCTGAAAAGAAACACAGAAATAGCTTTTATCCTCATAATCTTCTGTTTAGAAATGTTTGTTGAAACAATGTACGTTATTAAATATATAAAATGATAAGAATTGAACTAATTGTCATATCAATTCATAAATTAAAACTTTCACTATTCTGTAGAATATGAATACTGACCTGATTATTATGTAAGCGATAAAGCAGCAACATAATTTTATCGACCCTGTCAGTATTGATTCGAATTTACTTTCAACTACTCTACGTTTCAATTGTAGAGTAGAATGAGTCAACAGGTATTCATTGTGTTGTATTGTACATATTCAAATTAAGTCGAATAAACACAGCAACAAATATAGTCAATACCTCCAAACTGTTGAAAAAAGGGAAATAAAGTATGTAAAAGGGGAAATAAAGGGGAAATCGCCAATGGCTATGGAGGAAGAAATAAAGAGGAAATTGCGTCAAATAGGCGATTTTTTCCCCTCAGCGGATTTTCCCCTTTATAATGTAAGAATTTCCCCCCTGTTTCCCCTTTATTTTAGACGAATTTCCCCCTAGCACGTTTCATCCTTGATACAACATATAGCCGCCTACGTTTTACGCGGAAGAACTAACTGCAACTCTAATCTGCTTATTTATCTACGCCAACTGACAATCGCAACCGCGACCACCTACTCGACAACTGATTACTCGACTCAAGCCGAAATCAAGAAGATACGAAAGCAGCACTAGGAAGATTCAATTCTATTTTGTCCAAGCTCTGTATATATAATAACAAAAGGGACTTTGTAACAATTAGAGTGAATAGCACACTAAAAACGCACTACCGCCAATCACGAACAGCAAGATCAGAGAGGAGGAAATGCAAGGCAGTACCGGTTACCGTCCACTTTACAATTAGTAAAAAAATAGCGGAAATGAGAATACTTACGTAAAAAATAACTAGTTCCTTCTCTTTTCAGCACCACTTTTTATTTAAATAAGTTCACTCTCTTGTAACCTCACAGTGGGCTTACGTTTTTGCTCGATGTGTATTAGTGACTGTCCTTCTGCTGACGTCGGTTTCTCGTTGTTCACTGCAATAATTATTGGTTTTTCCGTGGAAAGCTTGAAAGTATCAAGAAGAACTTCAAGTGCTAGGTTGGGTTCATCCGCTTTTACTACATAAAACCTTCTGCGTAACTGATAGCGATGCCGAAACTATATTTGTTCTTCCACTACCACCTCATATATCACCTTTCCTCTTCTTTTCTTAATTACCGTGTTTTTTCATTTCTCACTATCGGGTCTTTGCATACACTTGCGTCTCGTTCTTACAGATGTCATCTTCGCTTTCTTTTTTAATGGTCTCATCACCTCATTTATTGTTTTTAGTTTACGCCTTATTGGTGCTTGTGCCAGTGATTTCTGTTGGGAACACTGCTGTTAGGGGATACTCCTGCATACTAGTAGGTAAACAGTGGATGACCTCTGCTAGGGTCCTCTTTTACTTTGCCATTAGTACAGCTATTTTGAGAGTATTCACGAACCACTCCGCCTGTCCATTTGATTTCGGACTGTACGACGGCAATTAAATATGTGTAATCACGTTTTGTAGATAATAATCATTGCAAAATTGTAATATGAATTTGGACTCGTTATCGGTGACCAGTGTCTCTGTAAACCCGTGGCATACGTATATTTTCTTCAATATTTCCAAGGTATTCTGCGTAGTCGAAAGAACTACCGGATGGATCTCTGGCCATTTTGAGTATTCTCCTACTAGCGCCAAGTAGTAGAATCACTATATGGGTTCGGCAAAATCTAGATGTACTCTGCTTCGTGGTCTTGCGCGATCTTGCCACCATACTGTCTCAACTTTCGATGGATTTTTTGACGCTCGCTGACAGCGGTCACATTTCATCACCACATCTTTGATTTTTAGCATACTCCTTTTGCTCGTATGAGTAACTTTGTGCCCCTGAGTCCATTCGAGCTGTTCTAGTGTGTGCTGCGTGAAATTGTTTGAGTACTACTCAGCGTTACCCGCATGGTATTACCACTCGGTCTTCAAACTCCAGGCATCTTTCTACTATGCACAAAATTTGTCGACGTTATTATAGCTGTTTTAGTTCATTATCTAAAAAATGTGCCCATTTATTCTGCATATAATCGATGGCTTGTTGAATCGCTTTGTCTTTTCCTAGTGAATCCAGCAACCTGCTCGGTGGTAATAGTGAGTGCTTCCATAGCATAATCTCTTGTATCGATGGCAGTGATTACAGACTCCTCTTGTATCGCTTGTCACAGTCAATTCTAAGCAGAGTTAATGTCCAACGTTGTTATAGATTTGCGGAATGTGCTGGTATTCTAGCTTTCGACCCAAAAACTTCCAGCAGTGGTTTGTAATTAGTTAGTATTATGAAGTATCATCCATATACTATCTTACGGAAGCGCCAAACTGCGAAAACGATGATTAAAGCTTCCTTCTCAATTTGACCTTAACGCTTCTCAGTATGTATCAGCGTCCCTGAAGAATTCATTATAGATTTCTCCTTCTAAGTCGAAGATTTTTGCAGGATAACTGCACCTACGTCATATGCAACCCCGTTCACGGCAACAGTAATCAGCATCTTTGGAATCTATGGAATATAGATTCGAAGTAATTCACAGATGTGAGGTAGAATTGACCATTCTCGGGACGTAGTTGAAATCCATGGTGTTGTATTTGTGTTCTTTTTTGTTGAAGTTAGCCCAGCTTAGTCCTTATAACAATGACTGTAAATTGTTATAAATTCCTAATCAAATTTTAGAATAATAATGATAATATTAAATAATTAATCAACAACTACAGCCGACCGAATTCAGAACCGAGTTTAATATGTACGAAATATCTACATGAATAGCATTAACATTCTTAATCATATAGTAATAATAGTTTCAAAGGAAGAATCATTTTGTACATTATAGCATACCATATTACAGGCATGTTCACAATAATATATCTTTACATACATACATATATTATGACGAAGTGCCGCTGTCAGGATATTCATAACATATTAGGATATAAATTGGGGACTAATCTAACTGCAGGAAAGTTTGTATTATTAGAGCACTAAATATTTGTATCGTTTCAAGTGTGCTTAAATAACTAAGAAACGCGCGCTACTTGACTAGTGCGTTACAATTTCGAGAAACGGCTAAGAGTTAGCATAGTGGATCATTGAGCATGTTCAGATGCAGAATAAAATCAATAGTACTTGAAACGTAGGTGTAAAAGAGAAGTCAATGGTATTTTGCTAGTAAGTTCCATTAATGCTTTGTACAAAATCATCTACAACTATAGGAAATACGAAAACAGGAGAGAACAAAGACAACAGCGTTGGTGTTCCTGAAACACATTGGCGAAAATTGGTGTCTATACGGGCATTCAATGACATGACATGCCGCTTACGTTAACAAAACGAATGGGCAAATTTAATATTTATACTTCCGTCCATATATGGGATTAAAGAGGAAGAATACTGGCATATGACTAAGACAGGTGATGGGTGCTTACACGTTCAGAGTTTCTATTGTTTCGCTAGTGGAGTAAGAAACAATAGTTGATGTGAACATTTTTAATGAGATATCGGAGCAGAGATGGAATTAGCCGACTTGTTATACAAATAAAAAAAGTGGATCTGTTCCTCGAATGGCTTTGAGCAAATTGTTCCAGATTCTCGATAATTTATTTGTAAAATAATCCACTATAAAGAGCGGATTTGGAATGTAACTGAAGTGGACCCGGAATATATGACCAAGTTGTGCTTGTCGTATAACCAAAGACACTTCTATCGAATGGACCCCACTCATACGAATGATAAATCAGAAGGCAATGAAGGATGGAAGCGAAATTATATTTCGTCATAATAAGAGCTTTAATGGGATAGCAACGTCTAGGCTGACAAACTAAAGAGAGAAGCTACCCACGGTGATTCAAGTCGTGATCTGGTGAAGATGCGTGACCGGCGCGCCTTCAACTAGTAGTGTCCACTGAAACAAACATGGTCAACATCAATGTCCGAGAGCTTATGCAACTATTTATTTTGGAATTATTTACCGCTACATAACATTCTTATTTTCGAGGCCGAATCGCATAGGTTATAGCGAGAAAGTTCCTTCGAACGTAATTGTATTAGATGATGAAAACATTAAAGTTGTTCAGTATCATGTAAAAGAAGATTAGGTTTAACATGAGTCAGGGCCTCCATAGAGTATCTAGTTGTAACTTAGCGCATCTAGTTTTATAGTCTAGAATACGATAAGCCTCAAGTATACGAATAGTAAAGCGACGTTGTACAGACTGTAGTCTGAGTTTATCATTTATTAAAACATTACTGAGAATAAAGTTGCAGTATTCCAGATAAGGCCGGACACAAACTTTATACAGCGGAATATGAGGATCATTGCTATGAAAGTTACGTAGTATGCAACCCAGTAGCCGAGACAAATAACCACCGTTTATGGAGAGATCAAAATTAAAACGGTAACCTCCAAAACATATCCAATCACACTTAGAAGCATTAAGATCTAACTTTCCATTTCGAGCACCATACTGCAACCTTGTTGAGTTTAAGTAGTGACAGCCACAGGATGTGTGTGCGAATTCGTGAGGGAGGAATCAGTACACCATTTTAAGATCATCTATGCATAAGAAAGGGTCTAATCATGCTGAGTAGCTTCAGTTAAAGTGACATGACAGCTCGTTGGCTGATGTGCAAAAGATGGAGGATGTCCTGATAGCTCGTCAAGTGCATAGTTACAAAAGTAAGGAGGAAGAGTAAAACCACTTATACGATCTGAATAGGTCGTGTATATTGTAGGATTACCAGGGCTTAGAGCATACTGGTGTGTGTTTGACGCCATAGAATTTCCTACAAAGTTATTTGCATCAGGATGGTAAAAAGTGTTGTGTATTTGTTCATTACGTGACCTACGCTGGTAGTTAAATTAGCTATGTTTTGATTGATTACGTACAGCCTGTAAGTGCTTACGATCTTAACTGCTACCGAGTCAACTACCTTGAAACAATGAAGCCCTATAACCAGGCTTGCTATATAATGATGTACTAGGCACACAGGTATCATGTCCGCTTTGTGTAGACAAGGTCACAAAACGTTGCCTGGGGCTTGCCTTTAGTTTGCCCCCCTTTTAATTATACTTGTTGTTCGATGGGCTAAGCATGGCTTTTCCTGGGCCTAGGGAGTTTGCGTTTTTTCCGCCTGATGAAGAATTAGAGAGTTTAATATCGGAGGTTGTGTTGTCTAAATCTACATCACTTAAGAGGTAGTTAGAGGTTTGTCTTGTTATTGGTACATCTTGTAGCATAACGTCTGTCATTATAGGATTCTGCAGCAGTGCTAGGTAGTAGATATGGCGATTATAAAATTTATACGCAATAGTTTATAAATCAAAGTTGCACATTACAATATTGTGATCGCTGCCTGAAAAATGTTTAACCGTACTTACAGTACGTGGGAAAGCTCATTTTAAAAATTAAATTCAAAATGTTTTTGAGTTTATTATGGACACCGACATACTAAGACCAGCTAATAAGCCCTATACTTTCCATAAGCAAGTCATAACGATTTTGTTATTTGGTAAGAAATCTATGAGATTTCAGGTATGTCAAAGACTTCACAAATGATCTCACTTGTAAAAAGGTAGAGAGAAGGACAATTTGAAAAATGTCCGACTGTAGGATTACTCTCTTCATTAATGATCAAAGCAGTAGTATGCGCAGCCAGATAAGTAAGAATTTGAAACACTATGTCTGATAATAATGCACACTAATTCTTGTAATTTACTTAGACCTGTTGGATCAAATAGAAGTACGTTCAGCTTCCAGTTGACATGCTTGAAGCGACTTCATCCACGTTTACATAGCCTGTTACTATAATATAAATTGTATTTATTATTGGATATATTTATATGAGAGATATTTGTGGTGGTCCATGCTTCCGTTACCATGATAATAAAGGGTCGGCAAATTGACAGACGCCAAGCCATGCTCATCATTTCATAGTATACTGACTGTACGTTTATTAGGCAAGGGCTGAACAAGCAGCCTATGAAGTTGAAATAATTTAAAGCGTCATGGATAGTGTGGCCGTGTTCATAGTTTTAGATGAGATTATGACTTTCGATTAGTTGTTAAGTCTCACGTTGTTCAGTTACTCGTGAGTAGATAATGGGTTACTACTCCACAAGAATAATGTTTTGGTCGTCACTGTTGCTGTCATTCTTCACGCGCAATGTGTTTGCGATATGTGAAGGCAGGCAGCAAACATTGTCGAATAGTATTCATGAATGGATAATTTGAGACTTCTTATTTATCAGTCACAGTATTTCAATTGATACTGAAAATAACTCAGCCGGCTTACCGTGTGAATGAAATCTCCTTCTTGAATGTGACCGACTGCGTGTGTATTTCTGCCTGCAAGTAGCTTTATTTGTGTTCCATCATGTTTCACTTTCTGCAGCGATAGTTCTTAAATGGACAGAGCTTGGTAAAATGCCATATATCACAGTACCAGCATCTGGATTGGGGAGTAATTTTCTTTTTAGCGGATGGTTTTTTACAATAAGTTGAGGCGGTTGCTGAAATGATTTGTTGAGAATAAGTTTTTGACGGTCTGCGTGAATTTTAATGTCACCATTACCATCAAATTGGAAGAGTGTAGTATCATGCTTCAAGTTGATCAGTCGTTGATATTCTGCGGCAATGTCATTGTGAGACAATGTTGATTTATGATCAAAACGATGCAGCAATTGCGTGCTGCAGATGAAGATTAGAAACTTACATTGGTCCTTCGATTTGTCTTTCAGTATAAAACGTTTAAATTCTCTGTGTACAACACCAACATGCGTTAAGAAATCGTCTGTTTCATTCATTTTTAACTTCAAGCAACGATATCTAATATTGAACAGAGAATAATTATAACCTAAGTGTTGGCTAAGAGTTGAGCAGGTTTCTGTGAATGTTCTGTCTTGCGGGTTTCGAGTTAAAATTAAGTTGCATTACTTGTCAAAATCTGCTGCACCGAGCTTTCTGGGTGGTAGGCGAACTTTCCATGCATCGTCCTAAGAAGCTAAACCATAAATAAATAAATCTTCATACCTCCGAAATCATGTATCAAAGCGACATTAGCTTATGAATCATAAATTTAGCAATACTATTAATATTTCCATCAACTGAAAGTGTAGAGTTGAGAACAGGAACAGTCAAGGATGTTTCAGAAATAGATATAAAGCCTATGACTAGCTTCATTAGTTTAAGCTGTTCATGCAACAACATCTCCATCTTGGTAGAATACACTGTAACCATCACCCGTCGCCAAATTAATATAACGGAAAGCCGTCTACGTTTTACGCGGAAGAACTAACTGCAACTCTAATCTGCTTATTTATCTACGCCAACTGACAATTGCAACCGCGACCACCTACTCGACAACTGATTACTCGACTCAAGCCGAAATCAAGAAGATACGAAAGCAGCACTAGGAAGATTCAATTCTATTTTGTCCAAGCTCTGTATATATAATAACAAAAGTGACTTTGTAACAATTAGAGTGAATAGCACACTAAAAACGCACTACCGCCAATCACAAACAGCAAGATCAGAGCGGAGGAAATGCAAGGCAGTACCGGTTACCGTCTACTTTACAATTAGTAAAAAATAGCGGAAATGAGAATACTTACGTGAAAAATAACTAGTTGTTTATCTTCTTAGCACAGATCGCTGCATCAGCTCCAAACGAGTGATATTTCTTAATAAGGCAATTACCCACTGATGTTTGCATACTCATCGAAGAATTAAAATAACATACAATGGTGCACTTTTAATACAGAATCTAGCGGTGATAAAAATGTTTTTATTCTTCTAGACCATAGCAGACGTATGGCTGTCACATAAACTAATTCGAATTTAACAAAACTCTTAAAAGGCCTTCATCACATTAAGTGAACTGACAAAATATTTTTAAGTGTACTATGTATGTGACCAACTACCGTTTGTGGCATAAACAATGTCCTTTCTAACGATTAAACATAAGCTCACAAATAAGAAAATATCGGAAAGCAAAGATGAGTGGAGATAAGTGAATATATTTGATACCATGTAACATCCAAAAGAGGATTGCCACGTCTACGCTAGCTGACCAGAGGAAAAATTGCTTCTCATCGCGCGTAGTTTCGTTGTATGTTGTGATGTCTGACCAAGTGATTTCATAAGTCGTGTCCACCGTTACAAACATGGTCATTATCGAGGATGAGCGGCTGCACACCTATTTATTAGAATAATCATTTACCGCTATAGCTTACTTTGCTCATTTCCAATAGGATCGTGAAAATACTAGCCGATTGATAAAGTCAATTCATTCATCACCGGCAAAAAATCGTCTAATAAATCGCAAAGTTATGAAACCTCTGAACATCTACTCGTTGGCTGTAGTATTGTTTCACGAAAGTGTGTACAGAATATATTCCTTCTTCTTGTCGCCAGATTACTATGAAAATGACAAGAGAAAATTTCAGAACGTGTACAGATTTTATGTAAAAAATGATTTTAAAATGACTAACTAGCTAGAAAAAACTAGATAATTTTATTTACGGCTCAGATTACTGGAACAAAAGAGAGTATGTAGAATGATAAATAAAAGACAATATTGACTGATATTTAAAAAAATACTTTACAGCATATGAAAATGGAAAAACAAAAAAATTACTTGTAGTAGCTATAATAATCGTTTATGTTTTCTCAGAATTGAACGCTTGGGCTAGGACGTGTAATTTTGGAGTTCCTAGAGCTTATTGAAGTTTCTCCTTACTTAGTGGTCAACGTGGTGATTTTCTCTAAACCGAGGCTAATGAATCCTGTAGTTAAAGAAATTCAGGTTAGGTATATTAATTGAAGGCAGTCACTGATAGTGTTTTCTTTGAGGTCCTTTCCGACGAAGATTCAATACTTTTATTCTCCTGTCAAAACATTTTATGGTCCATAATAGGGTAGATTCATGAACCAGGACGGAAGATCGTGACACTATATTTTAAAGCACGTTTCATGAAAATGTCTAGTGGACAGGGGTGTCTATTTTTTTTATATCCTTGTTTATCTGAGTAATTAGTTCTGTGGTAGTATAGAAATTGACCTAATGGTTTCAGCCGTAGACTAAGGTATTGATTTTATTCTCACATTGTGAATGGCGAGGTTTAGTGATGTGACCTATGTAAAACCAGGTATAAATTACACCGATTAATAACTCATACCAAGAAAGCTAACAAAATAGCAACAGTGTATATTGTTCGTTTGTATTATCGTCTATTGTTGGTTGTTTAAAGTTTCCGCGTTAGTTGGTCGTGAATCCTGTACAGCGTACAGCCAAAATCTATTCAGAAGTATATAATATTGTACGTTTTTTTACTGTTTTAGACCTTTTACGTCTTAACAAAGACAGTGAGCATTGCATTATCAAGTAATCTGGTTGACTGGATAAAATAGTATTCTGATGGCTTACTATTACGACCAATCAGGCGTATGTGAATAGCTTATGTGGCAACTTCTGAACTTGGTACCTCAGTTATTGGTTTTTGAATGAGATTTTGTGCGGACTATATACCATTTATTAAAGTCTGGGGTGTATTAATTAATATTAACTGTTAGATACAATATTGTTTTGATAAAACTTTGCTATCCCGTAGTCTGATCGAAGACGTAATCGGTCAGCTGTTGGATCGATGAGTCGTTTTATTGATAATCTGGTGTTAATGTATGTACTGAGACGATTAATCAGGGTATATCATAGAGCTATGTAGTCTTTAAGGAGAAGTTGTCATTCGAATTGCCTGAATATGATCTTAGATGCTTATATAGAACACTGAAGAATACTCGAATTTTTGATGGAACTAGGTATGATGTTATCTGATAGTAGTATTATTGAAGAGATAAAGTAGATAAATCTCGCTCGACAATATGTAGGATCAGTCGCCAGGAAGTTTCTATCTTCAATGAAGTATGGAGAACCCAGACGAGGTCTCAAACAAATATTTAAATGAGTTTCTGTAATTGCCAGCAAAACGTTCGAAACAATGAAGAGTAATAGTAGTCAGATATAGGATGATTTGAAGGGTATTTTTTTTCTAGATAACTTATTACTCCACCTCAATGTCCTACGAGAATGTCATTAATCAAGACAATAACATGAACATGAATTTTGGGATATTGAATAATACATTGAATTGACTTGAATTTTTAAAACGTAGTGACCTTCACGTTGCTTGATCATGAGCGAACGATACAGTTTCTCTTTAACTACTTTCAGGTATGTACATTTATATATCCATTCCTTAGAATTTCAGTCCATCAGGAAAGCTTGTTCAAATTGAATATGCACTGAAGGCAGTTGAATCTGGTGCTCCATCTGTTGGTATACGTGCTGCCAATGGCGTTGTTCTTGCAGCTGTAAAAAAATTCACTTCAAAACTTATGGACGAATCAACAGTATCAAAGATTGAACAGATCACAAATGGAATAGGGATGGTTTATAGTGGTCTGTCGCCAGATTATCGTGTCTTAGTTAAACAGGCCAGAAAATCCTCACAATCATATCAGCTAGCTTATGGCGAACCTATTTCCCCAGAACAGTTAGTTATCCGGATCGCAGCTGTAATGCAAGAATATACACAGTCTGGGTAAGTTTTTTATATCCAGATTTGTTATGATTTTATGTCAATAAAATTTTGACGCGCATTCGCCTGATATCATTAAACTCACTAAGTATACTTCCTCTGAATTAATGTGTGTTATTTAGTATTTATACAAGGGACTGAGAGTGTAGCTCTGTTTTAATAACCACTAGATCCATATGTAACTTGAATAGCTAGAATCATAATGGATAAAAATTGTAGCTTTTCATTTACGTAATCCAATACGTTGAAATCATATTATGGCATTAATTCATAGATTATCTTATTTCAATTTACCTCACTAACAATAACACAAACCGTGGAGTGGGCTACTTTCTCTGCTGTTATTCATCCTAGTTACCAGTGCTTCAATGAGTCACAAGTTATTTGTAGGTTCCTATGATGACCATGCACAAATATTTTCATTAGGTCAGTGAAACGATGCTTTTATACGACTTATCCTACCTAAACATGTCTATTATTGAATGCATTGAGATTGGGAGAATTTGTTAGGTAGTTTGTTTAAAATAATAAATGAATAAAACCTTATTGAAAATCGTTTCCCATAAAGTCTCCATTGTCAATTAAAAGCCTCACGTTATTTCTGCATTGTAATATTTACTGCACGACACTACGCTGTTCTCTTCCAATTCAAACCAATTGTAGTTTCAGTACTAAACAAAGGTGTTTTCTACCAAATTGCGATACTCCCCTGCTAGTTTAGTCGTGTTGGCTTTCATCATAGTGCTTAGTATTTACTTAAATTAAAGTCAACTAACATTGGCAATCTAGTAGTTTTCGATGTAAACTTTATACATATATCATTCCGAATATGGTGGCAAAAGGAAGTGCACATAAAATGACATTAGTCAGTGAAGTTCTAATATGAGTTAGAGAATGAATGTCATAAAAACCATATAAAAATGTTCAAGTAAGTTTGGCTGCTTGTTAAAGTAATATGCACTCAGCATGACAAGCCGAATTACGAAAATGAACCAAATTTGGAAGGGCGCGTGAACAAATTAAGTCATTTCGGTTAAATAATGTTGGAAACAAGTGAGAATGAATATTGATAATTTGTAAAATTAAATGGCAAGTGTGACAATTATGTGGTTATATAATATGTTGACTAGGTCCATAATAAAATGAGTGGATAAGCTTTTTTTGCACAGATACTTTTGTTTCTTCTATATGTATGATGACAGCTTCAGGAAGGCAAACCAGTCGGAAACACAATGGTTTTAAAACGTTTCCGTCTGCTCTATACTATACATAGACTAACAAAGTATCCACCCAAGCACCGTAAATGATGGTGGTTAATAATGGCAGAGGCAATCGAAATGTCTGCTGCCATAGGTAATATTAGACATCTGTTCCACCGTATCAAGGAAACCGGTATAAAAATATCGGCTATTTGTAAGACTTTCAGAAAAGTATGAGTCCAAAGTCTACTCTCAGTGTAGATGGTTAGACTTATGGTTGGAACACTTTTACGAACAGTTCGAGTGACCTGCCACTATTCCCCATCTACCGACTGTCTTCAAACTACTTGAATCGAAAATTGCTACATGTTCTTCGATTCTTAATGAAATTAAAAAGGCTGTCAGTAACTTGATACGGGGTAAAGCAGCAGTGTTTAGTACGTTAACCCCAGATTTATTTTAGGACGGGGTCTAGTTTTAGCGTGTAGGATGTCTGGTACATTAGCTGAAATGGGGAACCTGGACGTAGTCTCATCCGACTGATCTTGATCACTGATAGTCCCAATTTGTGAGAAAAGATAAAAATCCTCTTGTGACACTACAGCGAAATCAATTTGACTAACATAGTATCGAAATATTAAACTCTGTATTCATATGACGCTTATCTGAAGCTAGAGAACGAAAAACTCAAAAAACCGGCTGGTTTTAGACCTGAGCTAGGTTGCATTCGCTAAATACTTACTCTTTTCTAGACCCTGGAACGTAGGCATGCTTAGCATTACCTGACAATAGTAGTATTTCCTGAATTAAAACAACTTTCTACTCCGTTGATCGGCAGGTCTTATGACAGTGTTTGTCGTTAAACGGCTTACTTTAAAATTCATAAACCTTATAAAGGCTCCACTCAAATGCTATTGGTCGAGTCATAGCTTATGGAGAATCCCCAACTTTAAATGGTGTTTGTCAGGGTTACCCTATCGCGCCCCACCACCGATTTGTTTATTCAACTTCATCATAGATATCTTCCTGGGAGCTCACCTTCGAGTTAGAATACGCAGACGATATAGTCCTATTTGATCATAACACCCAGTAGTATTACAATCGCACTTCAAATGTGTTTGTCTCCCTCCAAATTCAAAATGCTACCTCAGGACTGGTTCGTATTGTCGACCACATTGATTATATGGAGTGAAGTATTTGAGTGTATGGCCCACGTCGCTGAATTCAAAAGTGTCTTCAGCTTTAGTGAGTCAGCATCTGGTGAAATATCAACCGTGATTCAGAAATTTCGCTTAACTATTGTCAACTTGCATCATATGTGGTGTAGTATAGATATCCATTTCCCAACAAAAGGCCGTATACTGCGCAAATTCCGTTGTTTTTAGGTACGGACACAAAACATGTCCTGTGAAAATAGAGGTTATAAGTAGGCTTGAGGTCCCAAATATATTCACTCTATGTTCTTCTAGATGTTACGTTCCACTATTGTTTCGTATATATGTTTGCTGCGTCCGTTACTGATGAGTTATATTGTCCTGTTAATCCTGTAAATCTTGTCACGTCGTGGTAATGTGGTATAGCGATTTGAACCCGTGAGTATATATGCCAGGTTCTACGTTGTCCATGACTTACTGACCTCAAGTCTAGCGAAATAAACCACCACATTGCTGTTCATAATAAGTAACAACTGGCTTAGAATAAACAGACAGACAGATACAACGCAGAACTTCGTACGTACGTACATCAGTTCAGGTCGCCATACCACATCAGCACAGAGACGCAACTGTCAGTTCAAATCCAAGAGTGATAACGATAATAGAAGTATTAGCAGTAATGCAGAAAATTAGGGAGCGAAGATATGATTCGGAAAGTATAATTCAGTGAGATAAATTTGAAAGGAGAAAGATAGAGAATTCGGAAGGTTAGATTTTGAGAGAACACAAAGAGTGGATGCACCTGCGCCATTGCGAACGATTCTGAGCCATGTCGTTCAAGGTCTCTAACCATTGGTGGCTTAGAATAAAATCCAGTAGCAGTTGTAGTGTTGTTTTCCCTTAGTGTACTTCGTTGATGGATCCGTGGGCATAATTAGTAGAAAACTCTTGGGTCTTGGTTTCGAAGTACCTAGTATCCATCAGTGAGGTTCAACTCTAATCTCAATCGGACTTTCACCCCTCCCCGGTGTAAATTGAACCCGTATCACGCAATACCTTATTTTATGGTGCTATCAGTGAGTTATTTGGGCAGTTCCTGGCCAAAATTTATTTTGATTATGTTGTTCCTTGGACTGTATAGTTTGATTCTTGGTTCAATCTCTACTTCGGTAAGGGGCGGGGGTTCGTAAATGCAAATTTTCTAGAAACCTCATGTTAAAATAAGTCAACTGTCCTGTAGTTTCCGGTTTCTTATAGCCGATAAAATAAGGTCAATTCGCGATTTGAATGTATGGTATTTCTGTACTTTTATTCCATACAATATTATCATCCCGTCTAATCTCCAAAATCGTCTCAACGTTGGACCCAACTAGATCACATCGTCATCAGCCACCGATGGAGGGGTTCGATAGAGGACTGTCGCTCGTTCTGGGGCACATGTTTACATTCAGATCATGCTTTAGTGCGAGCGCGTATTTGTTTGAGGCTTACTGGACGTAGGAAAGACATTGCAATGAAGCCTCTTAGGGTTTTACTTAATGATAATAAAGCTAAGAATATTTTTCAGGAACAACTAGAAAAACAGTTAGGCGACCGTGTAAGCGATTCCCATCCGGAAGCAGGTTGGAATGATATCAAAAAGGCTGTGGAAACAGCAATGATATCTGCTAGTAAGGTAAATCATAAGGCTAGGATGAAGCCGTGGATTTCAGTAGCATCCACCGAACTGATGAATGCTCGTAAACTCATCCCACCTGGCTCTGAACATGATGAAGAGCGAAGTGAGCTTAAGCTCAGGCTGATAAAAAGCCTACGCAACGACCGTGAACAGTGGTGGGTGGCGAAAGCAAAAACGATGGAAAAGGCAGCGGCGATAGGCAACAGTAGGCAATTTTTTCGACTTATCAAGGAAACTGGTATTAAGGATTCGAATGTGAGTGAGACTATCTTGGAAAAGGACGGGATTATAATTCATTCTCAATCCAGGAGATCGGACCGATGGGCAGAACACTTTAGGGATCAGTTCGACTGGCCTTCAGCCACACTTCGATTGCCCACGATCCCCAGTCATCCTGAATGGCAAATCGACTTAACTCCTCCTAGTCTCTATGAAGTTGAGAAGGCTATAGGAAATCTGGAGCGAGGTAGAGCAGCAGGTCCTGATAGGCTTACCCCTGAGATTTTTAAGGATGGTGGTCCAGTTTTAGCAGCTAGATTGACTGAAATCTTAGGTAGAATCTGGGAACTGGGCGTAATACCATCTGACTGGTCTCAATCCCTGATTGTCCCAATTTATAAGAAAGGACAAAAGTCTTGTGACAATCACAGGGGAATCAGTCTGACTAATATAGTTTCTAAATTATTAGCCTCGATTATACTTAGACGCCTAACTAGAGCTCGTGAAGAGCAGACTAGGGAAAACCAGACTGGACTCAGACCTGGACGTGGCTGTATAGACCATATCTTCACACTGCGACAGGTCCTGGAACACAGACACACATTTAGGCGTCCTACAATAGTTGTCTTCCTGGACCTAAAGGCGGCATTCGACTCTGTTGATCGTGAGGTTCTGTGGCAGTGTCTGTCATTGAAAGGTGTACCAAAGAAGTACATTAACCTTGTACAAGCTCTCTACTCTAAAACTACAGGTCGAGTGAGAGCTTATGGCGAACTGTCATCGGAATTCCTCACTTCAAGTGGTGTCCGTCAGGGATGTCCACTGTCCCCATTCTTGTTTAATTTTGTCATAGACATTTTCCTAGATATAACCATGTCCTCGTCTGACTTTTCAGGAGTTGACTTACGACCAGAAGCCTCTCTTACTGACTTAGAGTATGCTGATGACATAGTCCTATTTGGTGAAGACGCTGACAAAATGCAGAGTCTTCTGACTACTCTGAGCAACAATACAAGCATGTTTGGGATGCGGTTTTCCCCCTCGAATTGGATAATGTTGCTTCAGGATTGGGTTGCATCGGCACCTGAACTAGTGATAGGGAGTGAAGTAGTCGAGCGTGTAGACCGCTTCACGTATCTGGAGAGTCTCATCAGTGCTGATGGCCTGGTGACTGACGAAATCTCAGCAGGGATACAGAAAGCTCGATTGGCTTTTGCCAAGTTGCGTCACTTATGGCGCAGGCGAGATATCCGCTTGCTAACCAAAGGACGAGTGTACCGTGCAGCAGTTCGCTCTGTCCTACTATACGGTAGCGAAACATGGCCGTTAAGAGTAGAGGACATTCGTAGGTTACTGGTCTTCGACCATAGGTGTCTCCGAAGCATTGCTCAAGTATCGTGGGACAACCGAGTGAGCAATGCTGTCGTTAGGTAACGGGTTTTAGGAAAGGAGGGCAAACCAATAGATGAGGTATTGAAACTTCATCAGTTGAGGTGGTTGGGACATGTGTTACGCATGTCTAACTACCGTCTGCCTGGACGAGCTATGTTTTGCGGCGTAGGAACAGGTTGGAAGAAAGCTAGGGGCGGCCAGACCAAAACATGGCAGAAATCGATGAAGTCACTGACAAATGGACTAAGTCATGTTGGTAGATGTAGGCTAGGTGGTTGGGGTCCGCGAGACGAAAGTCACCAATGGTTAGAGACCTTGAACGACATGGCTCAGAATCGTTCGCAATGGCGCAGGTGCATCCACTCTTTGTGTTCTCTCAAAATCTAATCTTCTGAATTCTCTATCTTTCTCCTTTCAAATGTATCTCACTTAATTATACTTTTCGAATCATATCTTCGCCCCCTAATTTTCTGCATTACTGCTAATACTTCTGCTGTCGCTATCACTCTTGGATTTGAACTGACAGTTGCGTCTCTGTGCTGATGTGGTATGGCGACCTGAACTGATGTACGTACGTACGAAGTTCTGCGTTGTACCTGTCTGTCTGTCCCGTCTAATCTAGTGTTGTATAGTATCTCACTTTATCATGCTTTCTTCTATTTATGATTAACTGTAAATAACAATTCAGTTTACTAGGCCTTTATTTTTATTTTGTTATCTGTATGGTATAAATAGTCCGATTTATAGATCACTTTACCCTGCTTTTTTTGTTGTCAGTGGTGTTCGGCCATTTGGTGTTTCCCTTTTAGTCGCAGGATGGGATCGAGATTTACAACGACCATATCTTTACCAATGTGATCCATCTGTAAGTTTTTCATGTGAATACTAGTTACAATTAGCATTTAGTAAATGTGTATATATTTTTATTGCTTACCGACTTGGTAACTCTTTACTTGTGACTTGTCATAAAAGTAATAATGTTCTCAAAATTATCTTGGTTTTTGACCCATCTGTCATCGGTTGACAAAAACCATGTTACATTAGTCAAAGGTATATCATACTACGCAACCTTGAAGTATATTCCTCATGCAGAATACGTCTGTGTACTAACATTTTATATTGATTGTTAAATCTCCAGGTGAAGCGGTGGTTTAGTAGTTGGGGTGCCCAACTTTTTACCACGAGACTTTGGGTTCGAATCTCATCCACCTTGCTCCGTTTAGGCGTCCGGATAATAGTACCATTGTAATAGTAATAGTACCACGGTACATGAAGATTCTGGCTCAAAGGCGAATGAGTATGTACTTTTGGTAAATGTATCACATCAATCTTTGACGAAAACCTATAGATTTGCACTGGCGCACGAATCTATATAAAGAAATAATCAGTGAGCAGTATGAAGTTTGAAATTTACTAGAGCATAGAAAATTAATACATTTGCAATATTTTGGACTATTTATTCTGTTGGCTCCCTAGTATCGATCTATTAGCCTCTTGAAATTCGCACACCTCCACTACTCAACTTAACGGATTAGTATTATGTCACACTCTGAATGTGATTCCTATTTCAGCCAGCGTCATTTGCCGATATGAATTGTGACGTGATATTCATCGCTAGCAAATGTAAAATGCACACCGTAATGTCTAGTCACTCAGAAACATTTATGCGATGGTATAAATGTATGTGTATATATGCCAGGTTCAAGTTGCCACACTATAGCAAAGCCGAGATAAAGTCATGATGATTATTACCGAAGGAGTAACAGGAAAAAATCAGGCACAAAATACGACTAAACAGAAACAGTGTGTTCGTGAAATAAAAGTTAAAGAATAATGTTGGGTCGCAGAATCTAAGAATGAACGAATGGTGGATTCACTTTGAATTTACTACCCAATGTATCCAACCACTAATCAGTTATCATCAAGACCCTGTCTGGGTTAAGACTACTACGTTGATTACTGCTAATTCTTTATTTGTAATTTGAGTCACGTCCCGAACGCTGGTCGTTCCAGTTTACAATAAAAGACAGAAATCCTCTCGTGATAACCATAAAGGCATCCGTCTGACTAATAGTGTCTAAGATACTAGCCTCTGTAATCATTCAACATTTGTCTGATGTCAGGGAACAGCAGACTCGAGAAAATCAGGCTGGTTTCAGACCTGGACGAAGATACATCGACCAGATATTTACTCTACGTCAGATCCTAGAACGTAGGCGTAGCTACCAACGTCCAACAATAGTTGTATTCCCTGACTTGAAAGCCTCGTTTGACTTTGTAGATTGAGAGACACTTTTGCAGTGTTTATCATTAAAAGTCGTACTCGAGAAGTACATTAACCTTAAAAATGCTCCCATTAGAATACACAGAAGATAAAGTCCTATTCGTTAAAGACGCCGACAATATGCAGTCTCCTGAACACCATGAAAATAGGAGGTTCCAGGTGTTTGATCATAGAAATCTTCGCCCGCATATCATTGAATAAGCGAATAAGTAGTATTGATATTAAACATGGTGTACTAGAAAAACATAGCAAATCAGTAAAAGAGATTGTAAACCTTCACCGAGATAACTGGCACATATGATGCCCGTGTATGATCACTATCTGCCTCACCGCTCCATGCTGACTGGGGGAAGGAGTAGGATAGAAGTAGGGGCTTGTCTGAGCCATTTTGGTAGGTGCAGGCTACTCTGTTGAGGTCCGCGTGACTGTCATGATCAACGGTTGGAGACGCTGAGTGATATGGCTCAAAATCGGTCAGTGGTGCAAATGTATTCACTCTTTATGTTATGCTTGATCCGAGTTTCCATTATTCTTCCTTACTTTCGTTTGTTTCATTCCTTTTTATTAAATTATACTGCTTTGTTAATCTTGTGAATTTGATTTCGTCGTGCTAATGTGGTATGACAACTTAGACCTATGTGCATACGCGCCGGTTTCTACGTTAAACATAAATGAATGGATTTGAATCATTTCTGCCATAAAACAAGTACTTTGTTTTATCTTACAGGGTACCTATTTTCCGTGGAAAGCTACTGCATTAGGACAGAATTCACAAAATGGAAAATCTTTCTTGGAAAAACGGCAAGTCAATTTCTGTATTTATGAATACTGTTGGTTATGGTTTGCTGGCAGCTTATAGAATAAATCTCACTCGGTAACTATTTGTTTATAATCATAGTACGCTGTTGAGCATAGCTATATTAAGAGAGAACTACTCACTTTATCCGATTTCTATTTTAAATGAATTTGGCAAAATTGATCATAAAAAGATTAAAGCCATAGATTAGTGGTTAAGGCATTAAGTTTTCGATTCATACAGGCGCTGGACTCAAACTCTATTTCACTTATTTCGCCTCAAGATTCTAGGTAAGTCTTATTAAAGGCATCAGGCTAGCTGTCACATCCTAAGCACCCACATTGTGGAAAAAACCCTCTTCAGAATCCCGAAGAGAATTCCCTGGACCACTTGGTGGGAGGTGTGACTGCATAGCCAATTGGATAACTTCTGATCACACAGCTCTGACTTGTTTTAAACCCTTCTCACCCGAAAAGACAGTATCCATGCAAATGCCGGTTGTCTGAGGCACTTACAATCAGCTCTGTAAATTCGCATTTAAGTTTGTCGCGTTTAGTCCCATTCCTCTCCAACCAACGTGATTGCCATGGTAAGGACCTAAATGATCAGTTAATATGGCTCGATTAGGTCAGCATGATATCTAATGCGCATCAAAGTAGCAATTACGTTCACGGAGAGCCAGCTAATATTACTCACTCTGATAAAACAAAATGATTTAAAGCTTAGCACTGTTGTGTTGAAGTTCGACCAATTATGGATACGACAATTCCGGAACAAATACAGCTACCGATGATAACAAAACTGACTATCCTGTACCCGTAATGGAGATCTGCCTCGATTTTTACTCGTCCCAGCTGGAATGCAATCAGTTTAGTCAAATTTCTATTTTAGGCATTGGTAAATGTTGCGTAATTAATGAGTACCTAAGGCATTGTTTCACAATGAGATAAGAGGAATTTTTATTATAACGTGACTTTCTGAATAATTCATGTGTTCCACTCTCACTTTTCTTGACAGATATAATGAAAATTTAGAACTGGAGGATGCTACGCATGCAGCTATCTTAACATTAAAGGAAAGTTTTGAAGGCCAAATGACTGAAAACAATATTGAAGTTGGTGTATGCAATGAAAATGGTTTTAGGATTTTAACATCTGAAGAAGTGAAAGATTATTTAGCAGCTATACCATAAGCTACTTTTGCCAAAATAACTTTTATCAAGCTACTATTTTCACAATGAGTTTCTTTGATAGAATAAACTTCCTTTTATGTTAGGTCAAGCTGTGCATAGAAAATTCAATTTGATCCTAATCCTTTAATGATTAAAAAATTGCCATTATAGGGTGTGATGCCGGAAATTTTGGCGACGTCTCAGTGAGTGTTTCAATCATAGAGCTTTCGTTGACATAAATTTCTGGTGGAAATGAGCCGGGACAATTTCTTCACAAACGACTAGTATCTTCCTCTGTTGATCCTGAGTTCAATGGATTACTCATAACACCAAAGTTGATAATCGGATTCATGATCGACAAATTAAAAAAGATCCCTTTATCAAAAGTATATGTTGTTATGAATATTAACGAAAGCTCTATGATTAAACTGCTCATTTCAAAGAACCCAACAATCACGGTGTGTTGTGGAGATTGCTAAATTTGAGACTCCATACTACAGGCTTTAGTCTGACGGAGTGAGAGTAACGTATATTTACCTTCTATTAGCCAATCAAGTAAAAACAGCTATTACAAAGGGTGTACAAAGTCACTTAATTAACGAATTTACTGATGTTTCTTTAAGGGTTTTTGGAAATGGGAAGAACGACATATAAACTCATCCAGATGACTATACAACTTCTGCAGTCTTTATCTAAGAGTGTACATAAACGTGGCTTCAATATACGAGCAATTCAGTCAAAAAGTAAGCGAGCTCGAGGCGCATATAACGAACCAAGATGTTGACTATCGACTGTATAACGAGAGGAATTGATATTTCACTGCATTCGTTAAGATTTACGGCTGATGTTATTGTTAGATCATGAAAAATCAAAGGCAGAAGATAAGACAGTCGTTTTTATTAACTCTATCTGAAAATGCTGCATGTTTTATGTACACATAATATGGCGTGATGCATGATGTTCACTGATGTAGGAATAGATTGGGAAGTAGGTAGGGTTAAATTGACACGTAATAATAATATAAAAAGTCATTATTGGTGTGACCCTTGTTGGTAGGGGCAAACAACATGATTAGGTCCGTAATCAGTGATTTGAAGCGTCCCTTGAATCCCACTATTCCTTCATAGACTTTTTCATCCCTTCCCCTCGAACTGCATTCTTTTTTTAATTATCATGAGGGCTGCAATTATTTCGACTTCTCTGCTGTTTTTTTGGCTAATTTTATCATGCCTTACTCTGATTAGAAATGGATAAAGTCCACACTCCTTCCTATCTGCTTTAGTGATAGAAGTCAAGTAGTAACTTTCTTCTACCCGTCGAAGAAACCTACACCTACTTACTGAATAACCAAGCCTAAGCAATATAATAAAACACCACTCAAGAAAATATTCACAAATCGTTTGCAGAAATTACAAGCATATATATATGTAACAAAAACAGGACAGTGTCTTTGTTGTTAAAAAATGAGTTGGTAGATTAGAAAGGATGACCAACCGATGGATATCTATTAAATGACGAAGTAGCTTATTTCGATACACATAAAAGAGTGTAGGTGAGAGCTGAATGCCTAAAGGAAACAAGTTCAGTTGATATGAAATAGAGGGAGTTACTTTTTTAAAAGAAAGAAAAACTCCTAATAGACGGCATAAAGAGATGTTGCGGTTATCGTTAAGCACTGTTATCAGCTGGTTTTTCATCTGTTTGTTGAATTGTTGTCGCATCATCGTTACCGGTGTTGTCGCTGTTTGGTAATGATTCATCAACTTCTCCCCCTTGTTGTTCTTGAGCATTATCCACCCATAACCCACTATCAACACATCGTTTCATATGATATTCCGCTTGTTGTGGATCCATACTGCATAAGACAGTCTTTAACAATTCTACATCTTTTTTCTCAAAACACTCCTGAAGATTCTATAAAGAAAAAGAGAGGAAGGAGTTATTTGTATTTAACCGATTTGCACGTATAATTTTACAGTTTAAATGGACTGATCACAGGTTATCAATTTCATAATTTTCTAATCTTCATCAAATTCCATCAATCAAGTCGCAATATGGTTAGTGCACAACGTTGTTAACGCTATCTGGTTAGAGAAGATAGTCGGCAGTAAGCTGCGCTAGACCTTGGTTTCATGTCAGCTGACATATTAAAAGAACCTGTAGAATCGAAAGTAGGTCACATAGTCCATAATCTGTAACTGTCACCAATGAGTTATTTGAGTCCTTCCTAAAATAATTTCGGGATGGATGATAAACTGCAACGTTCGAGGTTAACTAAAATAAGAAGGGAAGTAGCAATTTAATGTGATGAAGGCACTAGCTTAGAAACTGTCTTTCGAAAAATTATAGGTTTCAATTAAATAATCCAGAAATGACATCCTGGGGAATTCCCGCTCTATTGTTTGTGAGTTTATTTACTTCAGAATGAAACTGTTTAACTAAAACTCGATATTGTTATTCCAAATTAAAAGCTTCTGAATCGTCGAACCGATTCGCATTACTGGCAGTAAGAAACGATGCATATATCCACCAGGATCTATACTGTTTAAATACTAGCGGGTAGACAAGAGCCTGATAGTTGATGCCCGGCCGTTGCTGCTACCTTGACGTGGTGGCCGGGCTTGCCTATCGTGATGAACCAATCGAGCTATACTGGCTGGAACAATAGTTCCTCAAGGTCCTACCATGCCAGGCAGGTCGGTTGAAGAGCGGTAAGACTAAAAGCAGCAGATCCAAGGTCTGAGGGCGAAGTCGTACTGCCGACTGTACAGAGGTGTGACGGCAGTAAGGTGTTTCCCTCGGACAACCAGCATAACAGCGATGCTGCCTTCCCACAAGGAGGGGTGGGGTTAGAAAAGGTTGACCCTAAAAATGCACACCTCGCCTTATCCTACGGATTTCCGTCTCCGGCGATAAGGTCTTCAACAAGTACGGAGCTAACACTAAAACTACTCACTAAAAGGTCGTGTGTGACCGGCCTCAAGCAGTTGTCCCTTGGGCACTGCGGTCACGCTCTAATCCAATTTCTTTTTCAGGTACCTCCAGAAGAACCCTTCCACGGTGTGGGCAACCGGGAAGTGATAACTGCCCTCATACTTCTGACAGCACTCAAGACCACCGTATTCAAAATCATTTACTCTCTTCAATCCCTATCATTGCTCCTACCTTGACTATCAACTCTGAACTTCCTCTTCTAACTTTCTTTTCAAGTGTCACCACGTCCGACGATTCTAGCACTCGAAGTAATGTCCCAGGTCTACTGAAACCCCGCTCCAAACTACACATTGGAGCTTTCAACGTACGCACCCTATGTCAAATCGGTCAGCAGGCCTCCTTAGCTAAAACCCTGGAATCTCGTATGATTGATGTGTGCTGTGTCTCCGAAACACGCATACAAGATCCTAGCGTGGTCATTCACTTGACCTCACCTTGCCAAAACGGCGATGCGACAAGATACACCCTCCGTTTATCTGGCGATTCGATAGCCAGCTCTCGTGGACTGGCGGGTGTGGGCATAGCGCTAAGCATGAGAGCAGAACAAGCACTATTAGAATGGATCCCTGTTAATAGTCGCCTATGTGCTGTTCGACTAAACGGCTCTGTAAGGACTCGGAGGAATAGGGACACTCGTCGTTGTCTTTTCGTCGTTTCCGCCTACGCTCCCACTGACTGCAGCCCAGACGAACTGAAGGATGAATTTTACAGAAACCTTTGTGAACTTCTTCAAAAAGCCAAGCACTCAGACATAGTAGTCGTCGCAGGTGACTTTAATGCCCAAGTAGGTAGTTTAGACCAAACAGAAAGACATTTAGGCGGGTATTTTAGTGTTCCAGCTCAGAGAACAGATAATGGTGACCGTCTACTGCAACTTTGCTCAGACAATCGTTTATTCTTAGCGAATACTAATTTTAGGCATAAGGAGAGACATCGCCTAACGTGGCGACCCCCTTCACCAAGACAACGATGGACTCAAATAGACCATATTGCCATCAGTCATCGTTGGAGAGGCTCGATAGAAGATTGCCGCTCGTTCTGGAGTACATGTTTAGACTCTGATCATGCTCTAGTACGAGCACGCATTTGCTTGCACCTCACTGGACGTAGAAAGGCCACATTAGGAAAACCCATTAGAATTGATCTGAGTGACGAGAAGGTCAAAAGTAAATTTCAAGAACAGTTAGGGTCACAATTAGGTAACTCTGGAAACCAGGCTGATCCTGATTTTGCCTGGAATGATCTAAAAACAGCTGTAGAAACAGCAGCGTCATCTACTAGTAATTTGAACAGAAGGAGCACGAAAAACCAGTGGATTTCTGCGACATCTATGGCACTGATGAGCTCTCGCCAACTAATCCCGTCAGGCTCTGAACACGATGAAGAGCGAAAACAAATCAAATCTAAATTAAGTAGAAGTTTACGAAACGATCGTGAGCAGTGGTGGGCAACGAAAGCAAAAGAGATGGAAAAGGCAGCAGCTTTAGGCAACACTAGGCAGCTTTATAGACTAATCAGGGAAACCGGAATTAAGAAGTCAAGGATAAGTAAAACTATCTCCGAGAAAGATGATACTGTAATCTGCTCTCAACCCAGACGTTTAGAACGATGGGCCGAACACTTCAAGGAACACTTTAGCTGGCCTTCAGCTACTCTACAATTACCCAGCATTCCCACTCAAGGTAAATGGAACATTGAAGTAGGCCCCCCGACACTAGCTGAAGTTCAAAAAGCTATATCTAACCTGAAACGAGGAAGAGCAGCTGGTCCAGATGGGCTAACCCCAGAGGTTTTCAAAGATGGTGGTTCAGTCTTGGCGATTAGGTTGACTAGTATTTTAGCTAAAGTCTGGGAACTAGATAAAATTCCATCCGACTGGTCTAAATCACTAATAGTCCCAATATATAAGAAAGGACCAAAATCATCTTGTGATAACCATAGAGGGATTAGTCTGACCAATATAGCATCTAAAATACTAGCCTCAATAATTATCGGACGTTTAACAAAGACTCGTGAACTACAAACACGAGAAAACCAGGCTGGCTTCAGACCTGGTCGTGGTTGCATCGACCACATATTCACCATTCGTCAGGTTTTAGAACACAGGCACGCCTACCGGCGTCCTACAATCGTGGTTTTCCTCGACTTAAAGGCAGCATTCAACTCAGTTGACCGTGAGGTTCTGTGGCAGTGTCTGTCATTAAAAGGTGTACCTCAGAAGTACATAAACCTTGTGAAGGCTCTTTACTCGAACACTACCAGTCGAGTCAGAGCTTATGGCGAACTGTCATCTGACTTTACGACCTCAAGTGGTGTCCGTCAAGGCTGCCCACTATCTCCGTTTTTGTTTAATTTTATCATAGACATGCTACTGGAAGTAACGCTTTCTTCGGCTGAATTTTCTGGGATTGATCTCCTTCCAGGAGGTCCACTTATCGACTTAGAATACGCAGACGACATAGTCCTGTTTGGTGAAGACACTGATAAGATGCAGAGTCTTCTGGTCGCACTGAGCAACAATGCCAGGATGTTTGGGATGCGTTTCTCCCCCTCTAAGTGTAAATTGTTACTTCAGGACTGGCCTGCGTCAACCCCCGAACTAAGGATAGGGAGTGAAGTAGTTGAATGCGTTGATAACTTCACTTATCTTGGAAGTCTGATCAGCCCTAATGGGTTGGTGTCTGAGGAAATTTCTGCACGAATTCGAAAGGCTCGTTTGGCTTTTGCCAACTTACGTCATCTATGGCGTAGGCGTGATATTCGTCTATCAACTAAAGGACGAGTATATTGCACAGCAGTTCGTCCTGTTCTACTTTACGGCTGTGAAACATGGCCATTAAGGGTAGAAGACACTCGTAGGTTACTAACATTTGATCACAGATGTCTTAGAAATATATCTCGTACCTGCTGGGATCTCTGGATAACTAATAATGAGGTTAGACGAAGGGTATTAGGGAATAATGGTAAATATGTTGATGAGGTTATGAAACTTCATCGACTGAGATGCTTGGGGCATGTGTTACGTATGTCCGAACACCGGTTACCACGTCGCTCAATGATGACTAGTATTGGGGTGGGTTGGAAAAGGGTTAGGGGCGGCCAAACCAAAACGTGGCATCAGTCGTTGAAGTCACTAACTTCTGGTCTGAGCCACATTGGTAGATGTCGACTACCTGGTTGGGGTCCGCGTGACTGCCGTACCCAGTGGTTGGAGACTCTTGGTGACATGGCTCAGAATCGATCACAATGGCGTAGGTGTATACATTCTTTGTCTTCACGTACACCTTGAGACTAAAATTACTCTACCTTTCTTTCTACAAACTAATTTTTTTCTCTCTCTCTCTCTCTACATATTATATCCTTATATGCAGTCTTCCTTTTATATATTACTACCATTAAAGTAACTGATTCTATGAATTCGGTGATCATCTTGCTATGCTGTTGAGGTGTGGCAACTTGGACCGATGCACTTATGTGCCTGGTCCTACGTTGTATCTGTCTGTCTGTGATAGTTGATGTATTTCACTTTCAACCACCTGATAGTCAAACACTCTCATGTTTCTATTTGAGAAAGCAGCTACCCACTATCCCTTTTACGCAATATGTTGCCGACTACACGAATTTACACCTGACATTCTTTCTGCTTAAAAACGCTTACAAATAACTACCCCAAGTAATTGACAGATTTGCTGCAAGCAAGCTGTCCGTTAAATCTTAAGTAAAGCTTTCTAAATTGAAAGTTGTGTATCCAAGACTCGTAAACGGAATTAGCTAGGATTAGTCATTTTATCGAGTATGAATTAGAATAACACACCCCTTGTTTATCTGAAGGTGTATGGCATAAACTTTCTATATTCTCAACGCAAAATAATCCTGCGAGAAAGGCAGGAGTCTCTCTGCTAGCACTGTAGTGAACCATTAAAAGTGGCCGGAAAGTTCGTGTATTAAGTTATTTGTGTATGCTGGTAACGGCGTGATAGATGACGTCAATCTACGCATGAAAGTCATATCGGCTTATGCCAATCTGCACCGTAATGTGAATCTGAATGGTTGGGTTTACAAAGCGTTGATGATAACAGTGTTGCTCTATGTTTATAAAACCTAGTCTTTACGCGCTGATAATTTCCTACAACTTTGTTCCTTTATCATGGTCCCCGAAAAAATGCTAACCTGGTGGCAACATATTGGAATAGTGACCAGCGGCAGTGATGGGGCTTAGTGACGACAATGTAGTCTATGTTACCAGAGGATTTTGTAGCTGTCACGTTTTACGAATATCATCGTAGCAGCTTCTAGGCCATATAATATTTGCCGATGCTAGGATTGAGTGGGATAAATGAAGGATGGTCAGTTTCTGACATAGCACTGTGATGCGTAAAGGAAGTGTATAGGACTAAGTTTGTCGATTCATCGGTTGAGGTCTTAAGGATGATGCAACTATGGTTTAAGACATCAAATATGGCTCAGAATAGAAACTAGTGACGATCTCACTGTAGTTTTCTACGTTATTTGTAAAATAAGAGATTCTTAACTAGATGCGTGTATGTAACATATACTTTTTCGTAGGCATTTATTTAAATAAATCAGTAATCTGAAGACTCGTTTAAAAAGTGCATGTAAAGCATTTGATTCAAAAAAAGAAAATACTCTAAGACGTTTAGAATAATAATTACCACTGACCGCTGGTAATGAATCGAATACTTCAACTGGATCCAGACCACCAGGACCAAGACGCTTTTGTTTTTCTTCCTGAAAAAAAGGAAATAGGTAAACGGAGGTCAATTTGTTCGTTTTTATTTGTCGAATGTGACATATTTGTGTACTCGACATTAAGCTGGAAACAATCAAAAATAATAAACACGGAACATATTATTAATCTGTGTTACTCACAAGCAACCAATAATATACCAAAACGAGATGAAACTAACAAAACAAATAGCAAAGGTATTGAGATTATTGTAGAACTGATGATGAGGACTAAACGTCGAAAATATGGACTAAGTGAAAGGAACGAAAAAAGTATTAGATAGATATAGATATATAGAAAGATAAAAAGTAGATGTACTTGCGACATTATCAGTCTTGAATATAGTGATTTAGATTGCTGTTAGAGGTGTGTGAGTGGAAGTCACTTTCCAGTTTCTCAAACAGGATCTACCTGAGTGCCACTGCAGTGTTCGATTCACAATACTGTCAAGCCTGTCGCACGCAAGCATTTGGGAATAGTTTTTGATATTTTGTCTTCGTGCATTTTCGAGGCCTCACTGCTGGAAGTGGAAATTCGTGAAGCCCCAGCACTTTTCACTCAGTGGTTGTATGATACAAGAACAATGCTTTGTAGACACTTGTGGTTAAAAACCTGTGGGCTATGCGTGCCTTCTAAATCAACAAACCATGTTTCACATCCACAGTAATATCCAATTAGATGAAGAAATATAATTCACTATGAGCTACAATAAACCTGATTATAAGTCCGATATGATAATTTGTTCAAGTAAACTTGAATTAAAACTCTACTCCCAACCTGAAGATTTCAGGTTTAAATTCCGTTACTCTACTTCGGTTTAAGTAACCAGGTTTTACGCCTTCATAATGAACGCAATCATTACTAACAATAAATTACTGTACTACATTTTCAAGCATATTAATTAATGAGAATGCAGCTTACCTCTTCAATTTCCATCATAGCTTCGTCTAGACGAACTTTTGCACGAGCACGAATCCTTTCTCGGAACGCAGATAATTCGTCATTGAATGCTTTTTGATACTCTGGTTCAGGATTCATAAATCTGAAATTTTTAGACGAAAAACATAGACTGCACATGGAGGGAATTCAGTAAACGTCAGAGTCTCTGGAAGCTTTGGAGAAAACAATACAGACTCTATTTACGAACAGATATAGAAAAAGTTAACCAACAAGATGGCCAGAAGTTAATCAAACAAGACAGTCAAAAGATGCACAAAAACGAAGCTGATAAGACCCTTAAGATATTGTACACCACAACAGATTGATTTAATCTTTGTATACAACTTCTGTGAAGTAAGTACTGATTACGTTGTCGAAAATGACAACGAAAGATTCGCGACTGAACCACTGGAGAAAGCTAATCAACTTACCC
Organism: Schistosoma japonicum; assembly: GCA_025215515.1. Taxonomy (NCBI): domain Eukaryota; kingdom Metazoa; phylum Platyhelminthes; class Trematoda; order Strigeidida; family Schistosomatidae; genus Schistosoma; species Schistosoma japonicum. Next base: position 167,333 of record CM046065.1, read on the forward strand.
ACAACTGATAAAAACACTTACTGCTTTATAAGAACTCATTACTGTAAAAGTCTGAGGTAGTCCGTAACGTCTGCATTGTTTTATCTTTCGAACACTTCAGTCTACGCCAGGGGTCAATGATATATATTTTCACGTAACACTTGATTCCAGGCCCATAATTTTCACAACAATTGTGTTTCTAATTCAAAGTGTTGGCCTGCATGTACAGCCTAAAGCTAAGAATAACTACAGATGGATGGAGATAACTTTTCCCTTGTACAGTGAAATCCCAGAAAACTGAAGCAGAGGTCAAAACAAAATATCATCTCAACAGATCTCATCTCTCTGATCAACTGCAGATTTGGGTCCCTATGACTCCGAGTCATACTATGAATGTAAAAGCTAGTAATAATACTCGGTTTGCAAAATAGGCGAAGTGGAGTTTGAGCCAGTGCAACCTAGTAACTACTAGTTGAATTCCTTAACTATCGAGCTACTCCTCTGCTTATCGACCTATTACTCAACAGAATATAAGGTGCTTATTATTATTACAGATAATCCTTTTGGAAGGTGTTGTGTCCTCTGAACTGGATCATTTGGTTGTGAAGCATTGTCTTCTCAGACAATGTAATTAGCATATACTTTCGAAAGAAGTGATTCAATAGAGTTCCTCGGAAACTAACCAGTAGCTTGTTCTATTGACCTAGGGTTTAAATGGCTGTGGTCCATGATTGCGTCGTCGTTGTTTGCACACCTATATTGATTGCTTTCTCCATTGGCCTCATATTTGACCTCAGCATCGTTTATATTTATTCTTACTGACTGATGGAAAGGGTCAATTTCAACATATATATTGATTAATGCGTAATTAGAATGACAAGTTTGTAAAAACTCTCCGGTTATCTTTGTATTTCGTCTGTCCAATATTTTTGGATTTCTCTGATCGAATTCATATGTCCATAGTTGTTCTCACGCATTTAGAAAAGCTGTAGTGACGCTTGACAGCTAGTTGGCGTCCATATAAATGTACACAAAGATGGCGAACACGCAGTTATAGATAATAACTATTTTGTCTTCTATAGTTGCGTGCTTTGGTTCGCATAATATTACAAAGGTTTTGTGAGCTTGTGGGACACACCTATTCCACTTTGATTTATATGGGAATGGGTTCCGTAGGGTCGCAAAAACAAGCTGTTAATTAATTGTGAAAAAATTTTAATACATCTTATCTAATTAAAGTGCGTGCCGATGATGTTCCCTAGGCAGACAATGAAATCTTTACAATCCAGCCCATGTAACACATTTCTAAAATCATCTACCTGGGCTACAAATCTTCGATTCTGTAATAATTAATTATATCTACAATTAATATGAAATTAGCAGTCAAATCTTCGTAGATAGTACAACTTACTTAGCGAAAAATGGCCGAATACACGCTCTTGGATCAACTTTAAGTGATTTTGCCAATTCAAGCATAAATTGCATAACTATGCATTGATGTGATACATGTTGCATTAATTCGAATTTCTAAAGTAAATAGAGAAAAGGTTACAAAAACAAAACAGCGACAGTATATAACTCAAGTAATTATTACGTATAACTACTTAGGTTATAAATCTTTACCAGCTGAGGTAACTGGAATAAGCCTAATCTCCGATAACGTCACTATCCTTTACACAGTGTGATTCAATGTCAGTTACACTAATCTACACCTGGAAATTTGTCATTAATAATATAGTATTCTTTGATGTGAAGATGTTGCTTACTTTTTACTGGAAAAGAACACAAAATATAAACAATAAGTATAATGAAAGTATCTCAGTGATTAAAGAACACGGACAGCAAGTTTCAGATTACAACCCTGTGTCCTGCATCGGTATAGAGAGTTGAGTAAAATAACTAACCTTCATACAAATAGTATGATTTAAATTCGAGTACATTAACATGTTTAAATTTCTTGAAAACTGAGTAGTGACTAATGACTTGTTTGTCGAATCCTATCGACTAAATGGAAATGTAGGCATTAGTCAGTGACCTGACACTGAGTTAGGTAATTGGAACGAAATCTGTTTATGCTGGACGACTAAAGAAGAGCAACGAACTTTCAGAACTCTGTTTTAGAAGAATATTTCAATAAATCTAATTGTGGGTAGGGTAAACATTTCATTTCTATCACTGTTGTGTTTCTCTTACCTTATCCTCCCGTTTAGTACGTTTGCTGTTAGTATATTGTCTCTTATTATTAACTACAGTTAATTGGTTGTGCAAGTCACCCCTATTCATTGTCACTATCTCCTTCGTTTCGCATTGATTTAAGATTCCTAATCGGTTCACTGTGCGGTCTGATTTTGTGCATATATAAAGTAATGCCTGAAAAACAATATAATATTATCTAGTTGATTCATTAGAGTGTGCTCTTCTTTTTCCGACCTGGGATCGAGCAGATATACAGAGACTAGCACTCATTGGCGTCATTATTGTGACCACGTGCGCACAAGACTATATCCAATAATCGGTCTCATACATCAACCAAAGAGTCTGTTTTTCTACGTCATAACAAAATCGCAGAGGTCATTCGAGACCTAAATAGCTCGCCGGTAAGTTGCAGACTGTAAAAGTGGGTGATTTAAAATTCAAATCCATCGAGGGGGCACTAGTTTGTTCAAGACTGAGTTTACGCTTATCTGATGCGTGTCGACTACCACGAAACTTAGGTCAAACAGGATTTTCTACTGACTATCTCCAACAAATTAGCACCAATAGGTATACGTACTTAGTAAATGAATTACAAAAGTGCAAATAATCACGTCAATAGCTCAAAAAAACTGTAGATCACACAATATGAACAATAAATTCCAAGTATGTTCACATAGTTTCTTACCTCTTCCATAGCTAAATCAATGCACCAAATTACAAGTTGATTCGCTGTTTCTTCACATACTAAATAAGGATTTTCAACGAGATAATTTTGTGAATCTAATGGTTTTTGAAATAATCCAAATTTTCGTATAGCTTTATTATGCTTATTGACAAAATCCTTTAGACGATTAACTGCTGCTTCTTCAGAATTCGCTGATGAATCTACAGTCTCTTCGTATTTAAGTTTAGGTGAATTAATAATCTGAATATTTTGAAAGAGTCAAATGCAGCTTACGAATGAAATACTCAGAAAGAATTAAAATAATTAGATGAAGCTTTATGAATATTACAAACTGTTTGTTATGACAATCAATAAGCTTAATAGTTGTGGCTTTGTTTCCATAAGCAATTATAATTCGGTCACATTAATCATACCAAAAAGCATCAAGCCAAATTGTCCCTTGATCACTGCGGCCGCGCTCCCAGGTCATTAAAACCAAACTAAATTCTCTTTTAAGTACATCAATAAGAACCCTTCCACAGGATAAGCGACCGGGAAGTGATACCCCCCCTCTTTATGTCTTTAATGGCACACATGATCATCCTGTTCACAAATCAAACCCCTACTTCTCTAATATCTCCTGTTTTCAGTTTTAGGACCCTATCCTTTCCCCCACTTCGTCCACAGGTGCTGCTAGTGATTTGATACCAGGAAGTGCTATTTCAGGCTTCCTGAAATTTAGCTCTACACTGAAAGTTGGGGCTTTATATGTGCGAACCATCTTTCAAATCCAATCAACAGGCCTCAATAGCTTAAACCCTCTAATATTTTGCCACTGATGCACTATGGCTCTCCGAAACACACACACACGACCCTGACGTGGTTATTTAGTTGATATCACTTAGTAAGTGAAGGACCAGTGCGATATACTCGTCGTTTATTCCAAGGACCCAACAGTAAGGTCTCGTAGCCTTCCTAGTGCAGGTATAATACTAAGTTTGAGAGCACGACAGGCCCTCGCTGAATTGATTCTTGCCTACAATCGCATATGTTATCCACCTAGGTGGGACAGTAGTAATAAGGAAATATGAGGACACATTCCGGTGCTATTAGTCGTTTCTCACCATGCCTTCCAACTAACTGCAGCTCTAATGGATTAAAAGACGAGCTCAACAGGAAGTTCTCTAACCCCTTCAAAAAACTAAACAGATCTTAATTCCAAAGTTGGTAGGCTAAATCAGGCTGAAATGCCATCTGACTATTTTCGATAGCCAATCGTCCCAGTTTATGAGAAAAGATAAAAAGTCCTCTTGTGGCAACTCAAGAAAAATTAACTTGACTAACATAGTGTGAAAAATATTAGTCTCTGAAATTATTCGACGCTTATATGAAGATAGAGGACGAGAAACTCAAAAAACAAGGTTGATTTTAAAACCTGAGTGAAGTTGCATTGACTAGATATACTCTCCGTGAGAACGTAAAACATAGACATACTTAATATTGTCCAATAATGGTAATATTCCTTGACATGAAGTAGATTTCTGCTTAGTTGATCGACAGGTTCCACGGCTTACCTCAAAAAACATAAACCTTACAAAGGCTCTCTGCGCAAACACTACTGGTCAAGTTATAGCCTATGGTGAATCATCAATCTTAAGTGGCGTTCGTCAGGGTTACCTTATCAATCCCCCCCCCCAACTACTATTTATTCAATTTCGCCAAACATATCCTTCCAGAAGTTCACTTAACTATTCTGGGACTAAGAATACACAGACGACATAGTCCTATTTGATTAAAAGTCTCCTAAACACCCATGAGTAATAGTATTACATTCGGAATACATTTATCCCCCGTCCAAATTTAAAATGTTACTTCAGAACTGCTTAGTATTATCGCCTAGACTGATGATATGGAGTGAAGTAGTTGAGTGCATGAACCATTAGGCAGAACTCGGAAGTTTCTTCAGCCTTGGCGGGTCAGTGTCTGACGAAATATCAACCCTGATTCAGATAGTTCGCTTGCCTTTGTCAACTTGCGTCACTTGTTTCGTAGGTGAGATATCTGTCTCTCAACGGAAGGCTGCGTACTGCGCAGAAGTCCACTGTGTTTTAACCTATGGATACTAAACATGGGCTAATGAAAATAGAGGTTATAAGTAAGCTTCAGGTTCAAAAAAAATAACCACTTGTCTCAAGATGAACAATTGGTCTTGAAGTTTCACATTGAGAGTTTTTGCACAGGGTATTTACTCGGGGTATTCTTAAAAGTATTCTTGTATGGACAGTTACAACCAATTGGAACCAAGGAAAATGACCTGTGAAATACGAATATTAATAATTAGCCAGAGCGTATGATTAAGTTCAAACTAGAGACTGGACTGAACTGTATTCTTTAAATAACGGAAACAAGATGGAGACCAACATTTGGAATGTTAATGTGGAACCACTAATTTGAGCGTACTTATGACAATTCATAAATATTACGTTGCAATAATTCCTGGACTACGCCAACGTGATCTGATGGTTTAAGAGAGTATCGCCATCAAACTGATCATATGTGGAGCTATGGTATCAATGGAAGACAACCATGGATAAGAACTGAATGGGATAATAAAAGTGTAGATATGCATAAATCAAAATTAATAGTGATCCAATCTCGACCTACTTAAATATAATATAACAACCACAAAAACACTGAAAGTTCAGTGAATGGATTTTGTATGGCCTCTTAATAGTGGTTTACAATAAGATGTAATACATTTTTCATTATCATTCAGCACACCGAATTTTCATTCAAAAAGAAAATCATTAAACTCTCATACCATAAAGAAAATTTCGAAATGAAAAACATCAATTTTATACAAACACCATTATGCAACTTACTGTTTTCGACTTCCCTTCTTTACAAATTGTATCAATATTTAAAGGTCCTAAGCTGATTTAGAATTCACATAATGCAAAACGTAAACACTTACTCGTTCTTTCTTTTTCATTTCGGTCTCCTTCACTAACCATTCTTTAGCTTCCACTTCAAGTTTGTCGAAATCTTTCTGTAACTCTTGGATATTATCTGCATTATTCTGCTCCAAATATATTAAACAAAATAATAAGCGTTTTCAGGGAACAAACCTCTCTTGCCTTATTTAACTTCTGTTGTGACTCATTGTACTTAGTTAAAAAGGATTTGTAATTTAATTCGAACTCTTCTCTCTCTTTCTTCCAAGCAGCATCTCTTTCTAGACGTGCTTGATGCCGCCAACGAAATAAACTAGGTGTGTCTATGTTTGGATGGGTATCATCTTCATCATCTGAGACCTATATACAAATAAATACAAATTTAATTTTGAGTAGCCTTTTGTTAAAGTAAGATGGAAGAAATCAAGATAGCCATCAGACAGATCAAAAGTGGGAAAGCAGCAGGACCTGACAATATACCAACCGAGGCACTCAAGTCAGACATAGACATAAAGGCGAGGATGCTACACGTTTTATTCAAGAGGATCTGGGAGGAAGAACAAGTGCCGGCAGACTGGAAAGAAGGATACCTTATCAAGATACCAAAGATAGGAGATTCAAGTAAATTTGAGAACTACAAAGGGATCACACTATTGTCAGTTCCAGGGAAAGTCTTCAACAGAGTGTTGTTGAATAGAATGAAAGATTCAGTGGATGCTTAACTTCGAGATCAACAGGCTGGTTTCCGTAAGGATCGGTCATGCACAGACCGAATCGTAACACTACGGATCATCGTTGAACAATCAATTGAATGGAACTCGTCACTGTACATCAACTTCATTGACTATGAAAAGGCGTTTGACAGCGTAGACAGGAGATCACTATGGAAACTTCGACACTACGGTATACCAGAGAAACTCGTCAACATCATCCAGAATTCTTACAACGGACTACAGTGTAAAATCGTGCATGGAGGACAGCTGACAAATGCATTTTCAGTAAGAACCGGTGTCAGACAAGGCTGTCTGCTCTCGCCTTTCCTCTTCCTCCTAGTGGTTGATTGGATCATGAAAACCTCCACATCTGGGGAGAAGCACGGGATTCAATGGACAAGTAGGATGCAACTTGATGATCTGGACTTCGCGAATGATCTAGCACTTCTATCCCATACACAACAGCAAATGCAAGTGAAGACAACCAACATAACAGCAACCTCAGCATCAATAGGCCTGAACATACATAAGGGAAAGAGCAAGATCCTTAAATTAAACACAGAGAGCACCGACCCAATTGAACTTGATGGGGAAACTCTGGAAGAAGTGGATACCTTTACATACCTGGGAAGCATCACCGATGAACAAGGAGGATCCGATGCAGATGTAAGGGCAAGGATTGGCAAAGCAAGGGCAGCATCCCTACAGTTGAAAAATATATGGGACTCCAGACAAATGTCAACTAACCTCAAAGTTAGACTCTTCAATTCGAACGTCAGGACAGTTCTTCTGTATGGAGCTGAAACGTGGAGAACTACTGCAAACATCCTCAGGAGAGTACAGGTATTTATCAACAACTGTCTACGCAGAATATTGAATGTCTGTTGGCCGGAAACCATCAGCAACAGCCTACTTTGGAAGAGAACAAACCAACTTCCAGCTGAAGAGGAAATCAGGAAACGACGTTGGAAATGGATAGGACATACATTACGCAAATCATCAGACTGTATCACGAGACAAGCACTAACTTGGAATCCTGTTGGACAACGGAAAAGAGGGAGGCCAAAGAACACCCTACGTCGAGAACTGAAAGCAGATATTGAGAGGATGAACAGTAACTGGAGACAGCTGGAAAGGATTGCTCAGGATAGAGTTGAATGGAGAATACTGGTGAGCGGCCTATGCTTCTCCGAGAGGGGTAACAGGCGTAAGTTTGTTTAAGTAAACTTCTAACATTGCAAATTCGCGTTATTTTGTGATCGGTGTCCACAGAGGTAATGTTAAAATGATAATATTTGAAAAATAAAAATGATGGCACACCCCATGCTAATCAAGAATGGGAGATAATGTATAGAAAGTGAGAATTCGTTTTCACACGAGGGGAAAAGTTCAAACAATTAAGGAATCTATCTGCAATCGGGGAAATGCAATGGAAACGAAAGAGAAAATCTCTACATCAGGCCACACTATTGCTTAGGTATAGCATTTTTACTTTCTTAACTGTTGCTATTGCCCCCTTCGTTTGAAGGTTAGGATGACGCGATTGAAGATACTTTAGAGAGTTACTAAAACCAATTACTGCAAAACACAACACTGTACTAGTGTTTTAAAAATAATCACGAACCTCGATGTGGTCCCACTTGCTATAATTAAGACAAGACATCTCTATAGCAAACAACAACTCAGTCTCAGACCAACGGTAAGCAATCTTTCGAAAAGCCGCTGGGCTTATCAACTCTAACAAACAAGAATCCAATATCTGCATGAGGAAGGAGCAAAGACCAGTTTGTTTCTCCATTTTTGGATGTTGACTGTGAAGGTTACGTTTTTTAGCTATTTATTGCATCCAGCGTGGATGATATAGTCACAAAGTTATATACAATAATTGAAATGTCTATAGCTATCACATCCAATACCCGATATCAGTATGACGAGCTAGTTCCAAACCAGTTGCCTTCCTTAATGCTCGCGTCTTTAGTGTTGCGGTTTTGGTTCCTGGTATTTAGCTTCTTCCTGTAGTTGTCTGGCTACACTGTTGTTCTTAGCCTGCCATTTCCAACTGGTTATTATTATTATTTCCGTTTTTAATGTCCCCTTCTTTTTCTACTTCTTCATCTTACTTTTCCTTTTTCTATCTTTTATTTTTTTGTTTTCTTTCTTTTTAAAACCCCTTGTAAACCGCTAGTCTCAGTCCCTTCGCTCCATCCTTGATAGTCTGGTTCATAATTAAGACTTAAAAGAATACCGTAGAATAGATAATGTTGAGAGTGCTAAGACTCATGTTTTGAAACCAATATAAAGTTTTAATACCCTGTACTAAGAGGATCTATGTACACCATAGTGGTAAACATAGTTATCTAGCATCTTTTCGAATCAAGCCAAGGTGGAGGCTGTGGTTTCTTCCTCTGACAACGCATTCCAAGCGGTGAAAACTCTTAATAACAAGAAATTTACCATCATTTTCGTTCATGCCCTCTGATGGGCAATGGTTCATGCATTCCTTCTAGGTGTATAAATATGTGGAACGGCCACTTTACGTCCACTCGGATATCCAGACGTGCGTAATATGTTGTATACGATGATTAGGTCTCCCCTCAACCGTCTGTAGTTTAGAGTGAACAGCCCAGCTGTCGTAGCTGGTCAGAGTATTGTTTATTTCAAAGTGCCGTTATGTATTTTGTTACTTGCCTCTAAACTCTCTTTAAAAGGTCGGCACCCATGTTGAGGAGTGAGGAATAACAATGTTGTGGTTCTCTAAAAGCGGTCATGTTTATATCCAGTGTCAGCATGCCCAGCCGCCTACACACTTAGTGCAACGTGACGTATGCCATCGAAACAATCCATATGATGGTTTTCTCTAGTTCGCAAACTGTCACTGAAGGTTAAGCCTATGTCTCGCCCCTTAGAAGATGGTACTAGTTATATGTTGCCCACCTCAGGTAATAGGCCGGATGCAGTTCCACCTAAGAGTGCGGTAGGTACATTACATAGAATTTTGGTGCAACAAAATGGCAGTTCGTTGTCGTCCGTTCACTGCCCTATCCTAGCCAGATCCTGTTGTAAAAGTTTCAGGTCAACATCATCTCATAGCTCCCCACAATTTTATGTCGTCCGCATATACGAGAATGGGCGAGTGGATATTCATTGGAAAGCGAATAATGTATACTAGGAACAGCAGTGGCCCGAGGGTCAAGCCCCATGATACTCCAGACGTGGCCAGTCACCAGTTTAAGAACATCCTATTCACCTTATTACAGAACTTCCACCCAAGCAGGTAATTCTGTAGCTTGGGAAGTAATGGTTCTGTGAAACTGATTGCTGCTTCCTTATGGGTGGGCAGTGTATGGGTTAGAGTGTCAAATGCTTTTACAAAGTACAAGAACATAGCGTGAACCTGGGTGTTGGTGTCCCAACAGGTTGCCTGGTTATCCAACGCCAGAAGGATATTTGTGTTACAGAACCTGTTTCACCGGAATTCATGTTGAGCCTCTTGAAGCAGGCTAGTGATTGTCAAGGAACTCCCACACTTGAACACATAGGCAGCTACTTGGTCGTCAATGAAGGGCTATAAGATCGTGGTAATGAACAGGTAAGGCAAGTAGGATAACAGTGAGGTTTTAATAGTGTTGACAGGTAAACCTGGTTATGTGACGTCAGAAAAGACTATAAATAGTAGATGGTTGCTAATCAAAGAACTTAGAATTCCTCGAATACTTACGTAGTCGTATAGCCTCTTTTGAATGAACTAACCGAGAGGGCTATGATTATTGATGAATGTTAAGTGCTTCGAATGAAGCATGTTGGTAGTAATAAAAAGCGACTTCATGTAAGACGTTCTCTCTTTTATGTGCAATTTCCCATCTTCTTCCTTGTTGCGAGTGACGACAGAGTTCATGTACAGTCGTCCAACAGGGGTGATTTGGGCTGCGCAGGCTTTTATGCCCTGTAATGAGGTTCCTTTTCCTTCATCTGTAACTAGATAAAAATACTTAGGTGCATTTCGATCGATTTCGGTAGAAAATGTATCGAAAACCCGAAACCCACTGTGTTGAACTCTTCTGGAATCTTTTGGAATTATTTACATTCACTCCAGAATCAGTTCATTCAAATTCAGTAAATACATTAAGTTAATAGTTTATCGCTACTCAAAAGATAACGGTTCACTAGTTGTTTTAGCCTTAAAGCTGAGTAAGCATACTTTATTATCAATGCTGATTAGTAGTAAAGAGAATATCAAAATTTCCTCGAATTTTCATTACTATTATCCGTTTGATACTTTTTTGTTCCAGAATATCACAGTCAACGCCACTTGTTTAGGAAAAATAGAAAATCATCACACTCCATCTAGAATACCTACCTTCAAAAACAAAAAGTCACTGATAGTTATAATCAGATTATCTAAGACTGGTATGTAACTACCCTAGAGGAAATAAATGACACCAAAACACCTAAAGATCCGCTACCACTAAGTCTAGTTCGAGTTCCAACATGTTAATCAAACGGACATTTGTCATCAGATAACACTTTTTTAAGCGACTGAAATGAAGTCTATTGCCAAAGTACTTCTTGGGACGAGAAGAAAATGAATATATTGACCGATAGAATGACATAGATATCTACTAGGCCAAACAATCTATCAACCTGATGCAGTCTCAGATAGGCAGCGTTCATAGATATAGTACGCTATTCTATATTCAGTCCAGGCGGGGTTATAAAATTTTATTTACTACTACTCCTGATTTGCTGAAAGAGATTATGTGTTTATACTATTTAATCTTTTCTGGTCGTACCAGGTTTCGAAATTGGTAGGTTCCACTTCAAAAATCGGCTGAGTGTGGCATTTATGTTATAACATTTAGTCCATATCGCTTAGAAGCATGACTATCTACTATGTATATGTTTCATTGCACTGTCATAGACTTTTCGTACTCATGACTGATATTGATAAGGTAAATAATTCTAATGTGACGAAGTGTTGATTACTGTGATTGTATACGTGGAAGAAGCTGTTGGTCTCAACTGTCTTTGTTGTTGCCACCGTTGTTTGGGAACAAAATATACCTAGTGTTCCTAAGCTCAAGTAAAAGCTGAGTCTCAACGAATTACCGTAGTTAATTTGGCATGATATTTCTCAAAGTGTATCAATTATTGTCAAGGAAGCTAATTTGTTAATACTAATAATTCTTGCATAGTCTGACTGAACTCCATTGATGGCTATCTTAGCATCTGTTTGGGCGAAATTGTTTTCACCCTAATCAGGAGTCGATATTATGCAGAACAACCTTACTTATTGTGTGCTTATTTATTTGCACTATTTTTAGACTATTTCGCTCCATTGCCAGTGGACTTTGCACACTCCACTAATGTGAATCATCCTGACTGACCCTCAACTCAGACAATCTTTGAAACATTTAGAACTGTCAAACTCCCTCCCCCACCCATCGGCAAAAATAGAGCGCCTAACTGTAGCAGACATGCCAAAATATGTAACTGTGTCGAGCTCTCAGGAACTAGAGAACACCACATCCTCTTCCCTTGACACATACCAACCTATAAAAACTTTTAAGGTAAAAAAATACTAGTAGGTATAGGAAACCAGTAGCAATAATCTAAAAACAAGTAGCACTAACAGCGGGGTCCATAAGCCCCAACGACTGGTTGGAATCCAATGTACCGCTACCTAGTACAGTTCTGCTTGGTGTTAAGGGGCGTTCAAATCAATGGTGTGATGCGTCGGGCACTTTAAAAAACTGATTATCTCCTAGAATTGTTTCAATAGTCTATTCATTTATTTGAACTGTATAAAAAGTGAACATTTTATTCCTATCATTATTATGTTCCCAGTAGCTCATTCCCTCACTTGTCATATTGATTGTTAGTAGTACCATTTTTCATTGATGAGCCATGGTTAGTCAACTGTATATACGTTACCTCAGTTCGCAGCAACTGTCTAATTTTGCGTTGGTATTATTTTTTCTAATTGGCCGACTAAGTGATCAGGCTTATATATATAAAAGATTGTTTGAAATATAGTCTGATTCTATCTGATGACAAGCTTAGTTGTCTTATTTTCTTCATGCTGGCTTTAGGAACTATTGATTACAAGCAGACTATGCACTCTTGCTAGGTGATCATCGCCAATCATAACAGCTTTCTGAGGTCACAGCATACTGATAGGAAAAAAGCTGCTAAGGAGATACGTAGCGCCAGCTGAAGTTTTCAAAATATTTCTTGTTAAAGAGTTCACAGAGGGCATACTTGCCCTCCTGAACTTGTCTTTCGATTTCATCAAAGAGACGAAACGCCACGGACGAGCGATTTCTGCTCATCACAGCTAAGCACAACAAGTCATGGTCAGTAGGTGAAAGATGTATGAAGCAAATATACAGTGAGACGACTTAACAGGCACTGTTGTGAACGGAATCTCACAAATGACTGACTGGATTCGTGAAACACTTCCAGAATAGTAGATATCGACAAATACAATTATACACAACCTCGTGGAAAGCAGAAAACTAGAGATTACATTGTCCTTTACATTTCATTAGCATAACATCACCTTCCATGGTGCCTGTGAATTTAACGAAAGCCGGTGAAATTAAGGGATGTTCCACGATTGACATAACGAGCTAAACTGTGATGTGCGCTGCTGAGGGAACAGACCCTGAACAATAAGACACCAGCAAGTAACCAAACCAGCCTTCTCCCAGTAAAGGCCAAAACTCGAACATAATATTCGAAAATTAACGTCATTTCAATTTAGGGCCAACGGATTCTTAAGTTATGAAGGAATTCACAATAGGGTATCTGATAACACAATTCATTAGAGCGAAACATGTTACTACTTTCAACAATAAGCATAAATTTAGTACACAAACCTCAGTAATTGTCTTTCTCTTAACGACTAAAGGTATTCATACAAATCGCAGTCACTCTATAATGCAACAAATAGCTAGCAAAGAGACATAAAATTGATAACTTGTCCACTAAGAAGTGTTCCTAACAAATAAAGGAACCAAATTATGTCAGCAACTAACTAACTGGGTCAAATTACTTAGATGTAGACAAGCGAATTATCAACACAATGTAACTAGCCACAATACATTTAAACTCAGTGAGACAAAACTGAAGACATTAATGGAAAGTAACATATGCCGACGGAACACACACTAGAACCTGATTTTGGATAAAAATCCAATAACTGTCATAATAAGAGAACAAACGAAAAAAACAAGACATGTTATACAGATAGCGCACAATAAAGTGATATCAAACACAATGTTAAGGGAATTGCTTAATATGGCAAAATGAAAGGATTTTTACACAAGTAAAACAGATTTTACATTTCCCTTCCCCTATTAGCATTTTAGTAACCCCAAATAAATGCAGAAAATAATCAAAAAGGACCAGCCCATTTATACTGTGACCACCATCCGCTACTTTACCTATTCAGTTTCTTCGTCATGTAAATCTCATGTAGAAAATAAAAATGTCATATGTCTATACTCTAGGAGAATGCAGGGTAAGTGGAGTACTTGACTCTACTACATATAACATCGTCCGCGTTGAATATTCAGTGAGTATCACGATGTTTAAAGACTAAATGTGAAGGATGGCACTTGATGTTGACGCACTAGTTAATCGGCTTCATTGGACTCTTCCCAAAGAAGCCTTTGTTGGTATGTTCCACAACTCTTCTTGTTATTATCATCTTCAATGCATTTTAACTAATTACCATTTTTGCATCAATCACGTAACCTGTTCAATGAGATTAGGTTGGGCCAAGCTAATGAAGTCATCAGCCTGTGTATCTTAAAGTAAGTCAGTCGGTTATGCCACATCACTTACTATGTAATAGCTACCAGGCTAGATAAACGATTGGCTGATGGTGAAAATCATCCAGCCTGCTTTACATAAGGTTCACTCACGAAGAACTTCCAACGGACAGCCATGAAGGCCCCTTAAAATTCGCTTACTGAATTGTTACCTTGTAAACACGCGATTACTTTTGCTATAAAAATGCAGGTGTTGAATCGTAAATGATCTAGGTTCAGCTAAATATAAATTCTATGCAAATGTAATTGACTTCACGCATACGAAAGTTTATCGGATGCACACATATAAAGAAGTCATTTCGAAGATTTAGAAAGGAATGTATTTTGAAACTAAAATAAATCAACAAGTGACGGAGGTCCAAACATCTCAGAGGAGAAGAATGTTAAATTACAGTTTGAACACACACAAAAAGAAATATGCAATCTAAGAGTCACTATACTTACATATCCTCATGCTTTCGCATTGTATTACTACGACCCATCCTTGCAACCAACCTAATAAACTTTACTGGAAACGTGCAAGCTGCTGGTTCTCCCCAAGTCATCGCTCTGGAGCATGCACCCATCATTTCTCAAGAAACATCAGCTCACAAGCCATCTAATGAAATTAGTGAGATTGTGGAGTCGAGTAGTTAGAATCCATGCACTAGATGCCACCGAAGATCAGGAGCCAATCTCAATATCTAGACACTAGGTTAGAAAAAACTACGCGGTCACAGCATAATGAAAGTTCCACGGTACCATTGTTTTACTGGCCCGTCAATATGTTAACCTTCATAGAGCGGTAACTTCGTACATATTTGGTAAGTCAAAGGTTGTGGGAGCATTAAAGAGGCGATGATGCAGTTAGTGCATAGTGTTAATTAAGGACAGGCAAACCTTTAGTAAACTGAAAAGCATTTTTAGAAATGTTTGTGCTTCTATGTAAAGATCATTTTTACCCACGGTTATTTCAAGTGGTGGTGTTTATTCCTACGGTCATGGTTAAACATCCCATGGTTTCCTCAAAATCTTTTTCCCTGGGCCTTTCCATAGAAGAAAATATACTCTTCTTAAATGAAAGTTGTTTTTGTGGTAGATTCTACTCTCAAAAGTTTCTACACGAAAACCTACTTTTTATTCGTGTATGTTACTGATCTTTGACGTTATTTCATACTGCCTCTATAAATTTTAAACAAGTCAGGGGCAAGCATTTACTCGTTCATCATAAAATACTATGCACATGTGGAATTCATGTTTCATTTTGCCATTCAATCAGTTACATCCCTAAATGAATCCTGCCGTAAAGTAGAATAGCATAAATATTACCAATCAAACGAAAATATAGTACTAATGTGTGATCTGTTAGACTTGTTATACGACTATTATAACAGATGATTATTGTGTTTTGTTTTTAGTACTTGTTTAGAGAGTTAGTTTGACTATTTTTATTGTTTTTAAGTCAACTCTTTTTGTCTTGTGTTCTTCAGTAGACATATGGAAAGTAGACTTTAAATAGTTAGAAATAGTAAATAATTCCGAGTTATTCTCTCAAAAAGTTGTGCAAGGAAAATGGGAGTCTTGAGGCCTTTATTTTGAGGTTTCCCAATGAGCAAATAATCTAAAAATACATTTCGAAACTACTTGTATATGCAAATTGTTGTACTGTTATATACTCAGTTTTACTTCGACATCGATGGTTATCTTACGTGAAACATGGATCGTTATTGCTTGTTAACACAGAATTAAGACATTACTATGTTCAGTAGTAATCTAATTCCAAATTACCTATAAATTACCATAGATCCCATCTAATACACATACACAAACAATCGAGTAAGTGCATATAACAGAAGTCGATAACAATAAGTTTATATGAATTAAATTAAAATACAGTATAAATCCAACAAGCAAAGAATCGAGACGGGTCAGTAGTAGTAAGTCACCTTCAAATTGAGTTTAATCGCACATTAAGCATACATATAACAATGAAAAGTATAAGTGTACAGAATGTTATGTCTGCTACATCAGCCTTCCTCCAGAATATAGATATCCATACAAAAAAATGTCTGTGATCGGTAAATAAGTAAATAATGACAATAAAGTACCAATTCAATTATAACGGAACCAAAATGCGATAATAAAATTACAAAACCTAATAAACGTAAAGTTTTCGAATATCAAAGATACCATCATGTTAAAAGAGCAAGAACTAATTTGGAATGTGAGGGCAACAAATTACCGACTTATGTTTCGGAATTAATTGCGGGCAAAAATATATCATAAATCGCTACGGAAAAAGGTATACAAGTATGATGACACTGCATACTAGATTTACAACGTAGTTTAATAAACAGTATGACATGGAATCAAATTAATAACAATGAAAATAAATTTCAGTCTCTCGGGCCTAATATGGTGATGGATTAACAATATAATCATAAGGTTGAGGAGTATTATCTTGACATGTCTGGTGGTCAAATAAGAGATGGATATAATCTATGCGCATGAAAATTGATAACGTTTGGATCTGTGAAACTGGTCCAGGTGATGAATAAGATTTAATTAAGTCGTTAAAGTACAGTTTCATTGATGAATCTAGTTTACCTGAATCATAGCAAGAGAGTTTTGCATTTTTATCTATCGGATCATCATTAGATGAAATTGCCATACAGTTATCATTATCACTCATATGCAGCTCAACTGTAGGCGAAAGCACATCTTCCTAACCAGATTCAGGGATATTTGATATAAAGTGTGGTGTACTTGATACATTAGATGATGAAGATTGGAAATCACAAGTAAACGTAATTAGATTTTTTTGGTCATCTGAGGTATGTAATATGAGAATGTCATCAGAACGCTTACTGCTCGTGTAGTATTCAAAATCAGATCTCTGTTTCCAACATGGAATCCATTGCAGCGATGTTTTCAATGAGATCATTCAATTGACTAAAATTTAAGTTTATAGATGTTGAAACAGCATGTGAGAGAAATATGACTGGGAATTAGTTGTTGTGATTGAATGCTACATATCAAAAAGTGGTTTGTAAAGGGCTGTTGCGGAAAATGATAAAAGAGAAAGGCTTATCTGGTAGTTAGAAGCATTGCTCTATCATCGTCAAGTTCATATAGTCGACATTAATGCAACCAGTCTCGTTACTAACATTATCAACTTCTAAGCTGTCATAAATATAATTTCCTTTGTGACTATGAGAATTCCTAACCTTTTTCCACCTAACTACTCATTGCGACTACATTGTCAACCATAATATTAGTTTCTGAAGTTAATATAGTTTGCAAGTTTTATGCCAGTATTTTGTTTTATTTGTTGTCGTCTAAATCAGTAGCCATTCATCGTTCGAATTTTCATTCTTCTGTACGTTGAACTGTGCAAAATCTTTATATTTAGTCCCAGTATATCTTTCTACGGCCATTTTATGTGCGGTACTAAAAGCGATTCATCT
The DNA here is from genome assembly GCA_025215515.1 of Schistosoma japonicum. NCBI lineage: Eukaryota > Metazoa > Platyhelminthes > Trematoda > Strigeidida > Schistosomatidae > Schistosoma > Schistosoma japonicum. The sequence continues at coordinate 185,120 of CM046065.1, forward strand.
TAATATCGTAAATGCAAACTCCTTTGAAGTTTAGACGAATAATTAATCAGAGTAGTGGGTATCAACTTACGTACTTACAAACATTTCATTATTTTTAAATAACTCGTTTGTACGCGGTGTGCTTTACTGCGCTTACACATTACCTAATCTGAAATTATGCAGCATCGTTATACATTTAGTGATACGACGTATAAATAATTAAATTATACTATATGAAAGCTGTCGCTGTTTAGAAAATGTAATTAAAAGTGTCAGCACTTTAAATATTCTTATTCGCCAATCAAAAGTATGTAACAACGGAACAATGATGTAACACTTATTTGAAGGGATGAATTTGTAATCGCGAAGTACATTTACCATCAATATTCATAAACACTCGTGACTTACCACGCGACGCTTACATTTTTGTATGCTAGATGAAGTGATGTGATTATCAAACTGGTTCAAAGGATCTTTGAAAAGTCCGAATTTCATTAATCCTCATGTCCTAATGTGAGTTATTATCCCTGATCTACCTTTTACTATTACAGCATTATCAGACTAAATAAAGTTATTTAGGTGATGTAACATCTCACCACATCTTAGTTGGAATTAAAACTTGTCACAGTTTTGTCCGCATAATTCCTAATGTAATTGTCTAGTTTGCTTTTGAAGTAAGCGTCAACATAACGGCGTACTGGTTATTTAGTTACAGAGTTCACACTATGTACATTCTATCCAATGTTTTTTATTTAAACTTTAAAATAGAAGGCAGAGAATGAATCTGATATACAACTAGTATTTGCACCTCCCATAAGACGCTTCAAACTGTATATATTTTAAACTCTAACAACTGTTATATGAAATTTATCTTACTCTTGTTTTATCGTACGAAAAATTAGATTTTCTTAGGCAAACGTTTATTTTTACCTAAGCTCGGGAAAAGCGCTTGTTTACCACACATTTGTTTGCTCAACATTTGTGTATTGGTCTTCTCCATGTTCCCCAAGAATTTCGTTGTTTGAGTTCATGTTTTTGTCATATTATTTTTCGAAATTCACTAGTATCCTCAATATTGCATCCGTATACCAGTACCACCTGAAGGTTAGACTGCTCTACAGTGAACCTTCCAAGTAATTTTCTCATGGTTTTCAGCTCTACCGGGGTAAAGAGACTTTCCCTAGAAAATCTATACCTCTGAAAAAATTAACCATCCTCCATGTTCTCTTCATGCTTACTCCGAATTTCGCGTATATTTCTGTATACTTTTTCTTGGCTATATCTGCCTATTTTTTATTTTCTATTTTTTCCTGGCTAACTAATTTGATATCTTTGTTTTGCGCTCTTGTCTACTTTGTTTCTCCATACTAATTTCACAGTTTCTCATTCACAAACAACTAGCCGACTGGCCAGTAACGTGGTAATCCTAGGCTTTGACAACCCTACTGCTTTGGAACAAACGCATTCACCTACCCTCAAGTCATATAAACCCTAGTATTACTGCGCTTCCAATAGATATTTTGCATTAGCGTGACTAGACTATCTACTCTAGTCGCCAACAATGACTCCAAACTGTGTCGGCAATATCGAGACACAAGCACAAAGATATCGACTTATTTACATTTAATTCGTCACGTATATATTGGATATCTCCACTTCGCGAATTTTTAACAAAAAGGGAAATAATTTAGACAAATTTCATATAGAATTCTAATAATGGCATTAATATATGCGTACATATAATTCCTTAGTTTTGTGTAAAATCCTGACATATGAAAACAACATCTTCAGTTATATATATATATATATATATATATATATATATATATATATATATATATTAGTTTAAGTGTTGAACAATATTTAGTTTATTATTCAGACTGATCAATTTTTACATGGCTATCCCGAGAAATTAATTTTAAAAAACTTGGTCAAGAATAATCATCTATCCTCTCAAGTTACCATATTTCTTCTGTTTATTTTGACTCACATTGACTGTCTGTCATAAGTCGTTGTTGGTGGGTGGGTGGGAAAGAATTTCTGTTACTTTTATAAGCATAATGATTCACGTTTTTATGTAGTACTCTTTGGATGCAACCTTGTGTGAATGATGGGATTATTTAAGCAAGTCGCCGATCAGAATTTTTCAAGACATATATTGACAACTGAAAAAGGCTATCTGCCTTAGTTCTCAATATTCGAGCAACCATGAAGTTAAAAGCTTATCTTCATTTGTAAAAGCTTGAAGATAATGGTAACTATAAATACTTTTGTGATCTTAATGTTTCCTATCTCGACATCTTGATAAGTTAAATTTTAGTTCATAGCAAGTGAGCATATATATTTGAAACTACTTTCTTAGCCAGTCCGCAACGACATCTAGTTATTAAGAGTCATACACTACTGTGATAATGGGTTATGGCAACTTGGACCGATAGAGGTATGCCTGGTTCTGTGTTGTACATGACTGAATGACCCAGTTTATGTGTTACTGTCCAATTATAGGGTTATAAACTTTCCTTTTCGTTTTGTCCAACTATTAGTCCATATGTTTGTGGTAATAGCAGTATTGATATATACATTGGAGCTACCAAATCAAACAATATACAACATATTATTCAAGTTTATTTGCTTATCGTCATGGGTTTGTTTTGTCTTTTCTTCTTTTCCAGGTCTTGTTATTGCTTATGTTTACTGGGTACAAGTTTATCAATGTCTTCATGTGAAGATCTTTTCCAAAGCTTCTCTGCTAAAATTGATATATCCAACATATCTAGTGATTTATTCACTGATTCATCTACAAAATCACTTGTAGTAAAGTTGTACTAACTTTTACATGATGCCTTATTGCTATATTTTATTTACAGAAAAAAAACGAATGATAAACAGTATAATGTAGTTCAAAATGTGGCTACGTTTATTCCAGATTTCTCTTCTTATGAAAAGCATGAATTAGTAGTCGAATCGGATGTTAGTCAATCTGTCTCCACTTGTCTTCCACGTCAGTTATCAAATGGTAAGCGATATTTTCAGTCAGCTGATAATTCTCTATAGGTGTTGAGAAAAATGTAGTATCACCTGACAACTCTTCCTCAAATTTAGCTGTCAAAACTCAGTCTCATCATAGTATAAGCGTCACTCCATCTGGTGCATTTTGCAGTACCCCTGGGCCTTCAAATTACTGTCCCACATCAAAGTTTCTTGGACATACTCATAATTTAGCGCCTAAAAGTGTATCAGGTGATGTTTTATTGAATGCTCTTCAGGCAAGTATTCCTGTTTAGATGGACCATAATCACTTAGTATAGTTGTATATATTTCAGTTGTTATTTAATTCTAATTGACTTCTACTTTCATATTTTGGTGATACTTTCATCTAGTCCTTTACAAACGAATTCCCAGGTAGTTTCAAATAGTTGTGACGTAATTTCGATGAGGATTTTTGTTGAAATCTAAATAATTTCAACATTTCGCCAGGTAGTTGAGTTCGAGCTTTTTCAATGGAATAATCAAAATTATTAGTGGTGACGATCTAAAACAAGCTATACTACAAAGCGCTTGTCTAATCATCTTGAAATCTTAATTTTGTATTTTGTAAGAACGTCAATCATTTTATGTAGTGAGTTGTTTTGCACCGCAATAAAATGTATTAATGAAGTTTGGAACCAAAGGATTTTTTAATCCTTATTGCATCTCGTATTTCGTTGTATAACCTTCAAAGAATTAGACTGCTGTTAGGGGGGTAAGAGGAGTTGCCACTTCCTGGTTGTCACTGCTATTTGAAGATCCTTCTCCTTGAAGTTTCTGAAAACGAAACTAATTTCTGGAAGGCCTATTAGTCCAGTCGAGTCTCCTATAACTTAGAACTAGTAAATGTCAATAGGGGATAAGTTGTTATCGTTTACTCAGTATGAACCTATGTACTTGGCTCTGAGCTGGTGTACTGGTAATGACCAGTTACCTAAATCGGTCTTTCAACATAAAGATTATAAGTCGAACGTTTTGACCAAAAAGGTAGCACCTGACTACAAAATAAGTGGAGAGCAACGTTTTCCTTTCCAGTTAACATTCAACCTATTTATGGAAGTAACCTTTTGCACAAACTGATGTGTTTCTAATAGATCCCCCCTAACCACGTATACAAACTGCTATCTACTACATAGGCACAGTTAGAAAATTCAATTAGGTTGATATGTGGGGACGTTTAGCGTATGTATGATACATCCATTGAGTGTTAGATAAGGCCCCACAACTAGTCTGTACACCTTCACTTCGTTAAACAAAGTGAATTCACTTAAGTGTCCTAAATTTTTTATCTAATATCTTGGGAGTTGTGTTGAGCATATATTAAATGAGATATAGTGTATAGGAACTTTATCGTTACAAGTGATGAATGTAACAGCCGAACACAAATATGTCCATACATGCATAATATATTATTATTGATTGTACTGTCGACACGATTTTACTTCTGCTTAAATATTTTAGGTTACACCTATTCATCATCCAGCATTAACTTATCAAAAATTATCTGTAAATCTTGAATTGGAAACTACTTTACCACAATTAGATGCCAAACAAACATTGTCACCTTTAAATCACACCCAGCGTCGACCTCTTTCTCCAACTCACAAAGATGAAGTTAGTAAGTAGTGTTCCTTTTTTTGTATACGAGTAATTTCAATTTTAAACTCATATTTGTTCCGTTTTTGCTCGATATAGTATTACACATTCGTGTGCTTGGTTTTAAGCCTCAATCTAAGTTTAAGAACTAGTGACACTACTATCATGTAGTTTAAATCGAAGTTATTGGGTTGGGATTTAGATATGCGGCATCTTGGCTATAATGGCCAACCCCTTTAGAATTGACTTATCATTCTAAGATAAAGATGAATTACTGGATTACTGTTTCCTTATTAGTATGAGACTTCTTAGTAGTGCTAATATGTTATCTCATTATCAATCAAATCCAGACCCTTCAGGTTCTCTGCTTCTTTTTCCTCACTAGTTGTTTTTGACTACAGTCAGTCCAAGCTTCAAATCAAGTAATCTAAGGGATTCCAATTAAGAACAGTTTTCATAAGAACTTGTATACAGTACGTACCACAAGTTAGTGGACCCCACACGGATCCGCGTAATGATCATAAACAGTGGTTAGAGACTTTGGGTAGCATGGCTCAAAATCGTTCGGAATGTCACAGGTGCATCCATTCTTCAGCCTCCTCAAATTTCTCAATTTCTTAATTCGTCACAATTTTTTTACTGGTTTATATTATCTTAAGTGTTTGCTTTGATCTCCAATCCTCTCCATTAATACTAACACTTACTCTTTTCCTTTACTGTGGGATTCTGTCCAGCAATTTAATCTCTATCTAGGTACTTGGGGCATGGCAACTTGAAGTGATGTACTCACGTGCTAAGTTCTACGTTGTAGCTGACTGACCGACTACTGTTAAATAGCGAGCAGGAAACCTTTTTGAACCTTGACTTACATTTTGGACTAAATGTAGCTCGACAGTTATTCAAAAAGGAAACACTGAGCTACTGTCTCCTGTTAATGTGAAATGCATCATTAACAATACGTATCCATGAATACACAGTGATGGGATCAAATTCAGAACTTTTAGGTCATGTAGAAATCACCTAACCTTCAATTAATTAGACTGGGATCCAACAAGAGTACAAATCAGCCTTAACATATCTTAGGTTATATGTGGAAATAAGCTCTTTGCAAGTATTCTATATTTCGGTTCATTCAAATGATGAATTCTTTGATTCTTTCTAAATCTTGTTTATATTGTATCCCTTTTATTAAAGATATCAAATAGCCTTGCTCAAATGCCTATGGTTAATCACTTTCCGAATTCATCTCATGAATTACCATGTTGTAATTCATCAATGAAGTCTACAGACGAACAAGTTAGGCATAGTCAACCTTCATCCCAGTCACCAATTTTCATATGTGCTGACAAATTGGAAGCTGGTAAAAAGTCTGGAACTTTCACAAAGCGACTGACTAGACGTTTTCGTTATGAGAATATGATATTAAATCGTTCATATATGGCAAGTTATTTGTTATAATGTTCTTCGTTCAATTCGATGTGGTTACTTTACTTATCACTCTTCTTCGTTATATGTAACCCTTTGGTGTTTAAAGTGTATGTTCGCTAGTTGCTAGTGGCCTAAATTGGTGATCAGTGTTTAAAAACTTTGGGTAGGATTACTGAGAATCGATCATAGTAGCTTAGTTACATTCAGTTTTCATCTTTCTGTAGATTCTGAGTTCCGGAATTCTTTCACATATTAATTCAGCAGGCTGTATATTAATTATGACTAACTGATGAATTAATGCACTGTGGATACTGAGTTTCAAGTTTCATTTTGATTTTGGTAGATACAGTTTTATTCTTGTTTATTCTACCTACAGGAAGTCTGCATGATCGGCAAATGGTGCTTATGCTTATTTCACCTAACCCTCTAACTAATCACGATTGAATTCGACTCATCATGTTTACTGATGTATGAGTATAATGGAGACTAGTAGCAAACAAAGCGAAACATAGCTTCATTCCATGTAGTCATCGACTACTGGGCCGAACCATATTTGTAGGCACAGACTACCTAGTTATGGTCCGTGTGATCATCATAACCAATAGTTTGCGACGATAAATGACATTTCTCAGTATTAGTTACAATCGCCCAGATGGTTTCACTGTTTATGTTCCCTTAGATTTGCAGCTCAAAATTATTTTATATCCTTCCTTGAATTGCTTCTTTTCGAATCATGTCATCTGTGTCTCATTTTTTATGACCGATGTTATAACTACCACTTCTAGTGATTTAGTATTCATCTTGTTATGCTGAAGTGGTATGGCTACTCGGTCTTGTAGATATAAGTGCCAAGTTCTTCGTTGCGCAGACTAACGCCTAATCAGAACATCCAAAAGCTGGATAAATGGCCACTTGTCTATAACTCTATGTTATGTGATTTTAAATGTAAAATATGGGTTAGAATTTTGTAAACTAGTTCATCAAAAAGGGTCATTCAAGTTTTGCATTCCCCTTTTTTCTCTACATTTCAATCTTTACGACTGATAGGTAGCCATTATTCAAATGTGTCACATCAATGTCTGTAACAGTAATGACAGCAAAACAATACGTAAAAATTTCAATATTTCTTTGAATAAAAAGTGGTCTAACAACAGAGTTACTAAATTTTAATTTATCGTACTTCAGATAAATTAAGTTTTTAGGCTCGCCACGCTTACGATTTGGTCCTGCGTTTGATCCTTGGATGAGTCATGGCTAGATATTTTTCGTGAAGTCCTGCGCTATAACGAGTCAGCGTTTTAAATAAGTCAACCTATCTTAAAAACTACTTCACTTAAGTTATGGTATATTATTGGGTTGTTAGAATCTCAATACTTTCTTCACCATTTATCAATACTCTAACCAACATGTATACTCAAATGTTTAGCATCATCATGTACTAACCTTGATTATACAGTCCTTAGGAGCGTGGAAGCGGTTGCCTGTCTGTTTCGTATTAAAACGGAACTCAGGAGTACGCTACTTTGGGCTCACTAAGGGTCGAACCCGTCCAGATTTAACCTTGAAATGGGTGTGTAATCAACTTTAGATTATTGACCTGTGTTGTTGATCTGATTTCATGATCATCATCTAATGTCATTAGTGAGTAATTGTCTCATTCTCTATTGTTCTTAAACCTTAAGGACTGCCTGTAGAAACCGGTTGTTAGTATGTATGTGATTATTTTCTTAACGTTCTTTGGCTAAAATTTTGTTTCTGTTTTGCTCTTACATAGACATTATATGAAGCAGGTGATATTAAAGGGACATTGTTTAAAATTTGCGAACAAACAGATTATAAAACATTTGCACAGTTGTTTACTCCAGCGTAAGTTCTCTCTTTGCCTACATAATTCGGATTACTTTTTTGTGTGAATGAGAAACCATAACCGTTGAAAGTAAAAAAAATATATTTGCAGGTTATTTGAAGTCCTGCACATGTAGAGCGGTAGTACTAAGTTGAGATTGGTGATTGTCTGTGGACAGGTCACATGTTATTTCACAACTATGTGGTGATGCCTTTTAGACAAGACTCTTATCTACAACACATTATAACCAGGTAACGTATACATATAAATGGGTAGTATACACTGTTATTCGTTTTCAGTAATTAAGTTTCTCGAACATTCCCCAAATTTCTCTTCTTCACCACTGAATAGTCATACGTTTAGAACTATGCAACAATAGTAACTGAACACTAGTCACTTGAAACATACCTTACATATACTCATGTTTTCATCGTCGTTACACTAATATCAATTCATTAATTACTAGTATTGAGTCATTACAAAATACAGACTTCCTAGTTAAGGTTCTCATTTTCTAATGCAGTGTAAAATAGATCACAGTTATCAATAACGTTATAAATACAAAGTACTGATCTATCTGCTTCAATTTCGTTGTTAGCTACATAATCACAAAATGTGAAATATTGCTTTTAGTGTCTAGTATACAAACTTGACACTTAGTTACTGAGTTGTAATAATGTCATAAATAGTAGTGCTTAAGCCACAAAATAATCACACTCTGTACCACTATTAAAAAGCAGCAATTATTGAGTGTTGTTTTGTCCAAAATAAGACTAAACGTGCCTCTTGGATTCCGCTTACCAGTCACGATGTAACTCCAACACTATTTATTAATAAGTAGAATTATAAGTGAGTAATGCTTTAGCCCTTTTTTTGACGATCGTATGTAGCCATCAAATTTCTTATCAAGTATCGTCATATTTTCTCAATCTAAAATTTCACGCGATGTCTGTATTTAATGTTATATATGACACCAGTTTGTGAAGTCATTGAAATTTGGGCTGACCTATGTTAACAGGTACAAACTACTTGATTGGGGTCCAGCGATAACTAGCGGTTAGCGATTTTGAACGGCATGGCTCGAAATTGTTCGCAGTGTCACAGGTGCATCCATTTCTCATCCTCTACATTTTAGGCTTCCTGAATTCATCATAATTTTCTATTCGCCGAATTATGTCTTCTTAAATCTTTTCTTCGACCTCTAGTCCTTTCGGTTAAGTACTGACTTTATTACTACCTTCACTAGCTCTGGGATTCGATCTGACAATCTTGACATCTATCATTGTAATTCGACAGTGACAACTTCGAAGTGATATATGCACGTGCTAAGTTACTACATTGTAGCTAACCGACCGACTGACTGTTATATCGCAAGTAAGGAAACCTTTCTAGACAGAGAATTGGTATTAGTTGACACTTCCGTCAGCTAGGAGTGCCTACGATTTTAAGAATTAATTGACTGCATATAGAGTTCTTACCTGCATCACTCAGCCTTGCAGTTTGAAACGATATCCCACTGAGCTATTTGAGACATGAGGTTGTAGTCAGTCATTACTCAGTGACCAATCAATTATTTATATTGACCGAACATGTTTTTGTTATATTGACAGAACTGGCGTGGTGGATGAAAAAATTATGTTAATTTATTAAAATATTTTACCATTTTAGTTAAAAAAGTGTTGTGTCCTTTAGTTCTATCCACCCACTAATATGATGTGCGATTAAGCGACTTGTCGATAAGTAGGTCAAGACCTTGACAGTGATAGGCCGAATGACTAACCTTGAGGATGATATCGCGTGAGTTCCAGGTTAGACTAAATAATTAGGGGTAGAGAGAGAGACGGAAAACTATTCGTTCACCTGATTGGTTTTCTAGCGCGAGAGAGAGAAGACGAGCTGGCTGGAACACGTTTATTCACCTGCTAATACCACCCCAATGCGATAGCCATGCGATAGTCATACGATTGTCCATTAGTGTACAAAAATGCATGAATAATATAGATGATTTACAGGACCACAACGTAGAACAAATTTACAAATACAAATATGTCCGAAACAGGGGATAAAGGTCGGGGAATGGTGTAGCAAAGGCTACGTTTAAATTACAATAACTTCGGAACAGAAAATGGTATGACGATGAGTCATACATCAAACGGAAGCTTAAGATTAGTAGAATGAACTAAGAGCAAAAATAAGTGTTAGTTTATTCACGAGCTTTGAATAAATTGAATAGAGTTCCCAAAAATAACTTCCGTTGTTTTTCTGTTCACAACAAAAAGTTTCTTGCTGAGATTGAATTAATTTCGTCCCTTCAGGGATCGAAGCCCGACTAGTTGCTTTGACCATTCAACTATTAGGGCTACTTGGTCCCGAATCCAGTAGTAAGATCCCAGCTTCAATAAATTTGCAATGTTGCATTTAATATTGTTTTTAGCGAATGCTTCACTGAAAGCTTGTTTGAATTTCACCGATTACAACATCTTACTAGAACTTCAGTACTATTGAAAAGTAAGTCACCTGCGTAAATGACCACATGGAGTAGTGATTCATTGGTAAAAGTATTTGACTTTTATCTACTAAGTCCCAGACTCTTGTTTATTTAGCTAGACAGTTTAAATCCATATCCCTCATACTTGAAGTGTAGTTTGAAGCCAAGTACATGAGTCTATATGTCTGACAAATTAGAGATAATTATTTAATTAATTCTGTGTTGATTTGTCGAAATTGTGGATCGATGTTATTATGCCATTCGTTTATTGATTTCTCTTTAATGGTATCATTTAATCCCACATATATGGCACAATTTATTTTGCTGGTACCTGCTCTTTCACGCAAAAACGATATAGTGCACCTAGATTTACGACATACGATCAACATTCAGATTAACTCTAGTTGGTCACCTGGTTGTAATCTGACAATTCACATATCGATTGTCCGTCGTCAATCTAGTTGCATAAAGCCGTTTTGATTGAGAATGCAAAACCCAACTTATAACCAGTGCTTACATATACAAAAGACTACACATATAACTTTTGTTTCAGTCGTCGTAAAAATCTTCTTAAAATTGGTGAAGGATGTTTTGGTGAAGTATTTCGTTGTCCAGCCGAATTAAATTCAACTGAATATGTAGTTATTAAATTAATCCCAATTGAAGGTGATATTAAATTCAATGGAGAATCACAGAAATCATTCAGTGAAGTACTTTCAGAAGTTATTGTTTCCAAGTAAGTACTTATTAATAATGGTTTTGTACATACGAAAATTTTATTCTCTGCCGTCTTTTGTAATGGTATTAAAAGAAGATAACTGATCACTAGATGCAAAGTCTACATGAATATATAGTGCATCACCACCTCTTGGATTCTTCATCGCGGATTCCAAATATTATGATTCACTTTGATGGTACAATGACTTCCTATTTAAAGCCTTCAACTATCGGTTACAGTTACGTCTCGTACTTGATGCTTGACTAGTCGCGGACTACCTAAGCACCCCGAACGCTTGAACCCTCCTGGTCGCAAATCAGAAGACAGAAGACGGGTAGACAGGAACTTTATTCCAGTGAGATGGAGAGTAAGTTAGGTACAAAATATTCGTGTATTTATATTTTTCTGAACAACAAAAATCAGTGTTATAATCCATCCAATCCGAGTTAAGAAGTTTCAACAGTTACCCAATCAGAACGTGCCACGTCAAGATTCTGGAATGTTCTATCGATCAGTGATTGGATGGAATGTCTTCGGCTTTTCCAAGGGATCTGGAGGCTCCGTTGAGTTTTCTGGGAGCCATCCCAGCAGTTACTAAGTCCTAAATTTGTTAACCAGGTGGTATCAATTACTTATGGTGTGCCTGAAAGCTATGTACACGAATCTGTTGACAATATATTCTCAAAGTTAGGTGTTTTAATTATTAGACTTTCCTTATCATTTTAGACAACGTCAGCGCCTATAACATTCAGAAGAATGTCAAAATTCTCAGTTGACAAAATTACAAAACTGCCAGAAAACGAGATCTAGACCAGTTAGTAATTAAAAAAAATAAGACGGTGCGAAGAAATATTTCTCCGAACTAGTTTCTCATCAGGCTGCTACACTAAAATGTTATAATTTACAGTAAAGAGTTGTGCTTAACGTGTCATGGTGTGTTACATAATAACATTGATTACAAATTTGAATTATCTGAGTATGTGTTTATGGAGAAGATATCGAACGAATGACAATGAAAGTTCCGCAATTAAACTACTTAACTCACAGAACACAACATCAAGTGAGGAATTCACCTAGGATGCAAATCTTTGTAATCACATTAATCTGTATCTATGAAATAAGTCAGTCCTAGCTTAGTGTATGTCAATCTGAATTACCAACTTGTTAAACAAAAGTTTCTAACTTTTCCCTGCTCTATTATGTAATGGTCCAAATGATATTATTATTATCTTTTAGAGAATTAACTGCTCTTGGTATGGGTTTAAAAAATTGTACATATGGATTTGTAGAGTTAAAAAAGTAAGTTTATATTCATCTTTTCCATATGATTCTTTACTTAACAATTTTAAGTGTATACTCAGTGCCAAATATACCAACTTATAGTGTTTATAATAACTGCCCATCAGATTTAAGGTCTATTGACTAAATTTTCTAACGGTAAGATAGTATGATCTAATAAAGTAGTAACTAATGCAGTGTCTAAAATACTAGTTATAATCATCCTATGCTTATCTAATGACATGTAATAATAAGCCGGGGAACTATGGTCGATTTTAAGAAGTGGACGAGAATACATAGATTAAATATTCACCTTCTGTCGCCTTCTAGGAAATAGGCATACTTACTATCGACTGACAAGAGTAATATTCTTTGAATTGAAGACAGGATTTCCTGTTACTTTTTTTCCATTTAATTCAACCATATATTTCCTTCATCTAACTTCTCATTAGTTGCTCACCTACCAGAAGGGTCACTTATCAACTTGGAATATGCAGTAGGGATAGTCGTATTTGATAAGGACACTGACAATATTCAGAGCCTCCTGAAAGCATCGAGTGGCAACTCAGACATGTTTAAGATATGCTTCCCTTCGTCTAATGCAAAATATTGCTACACGTGTGATTTGCATTATCCCCTAGACTGATCATAGGAAGTGACGTATTGATTTCGTTGACCACCTCGCTTATCTTGGGAGTTTTATCAGCCTTCACGTACCGGTGTCAAATCAAATTCTGGCTTACTTGGCTTGTACCAGCTTGTATCACTTTTGGTGTAAACAAGATATTCGCCTTCCAATCAAAGGACGAGTATACTGGGTGGCAGGTCTCTCTTTGTTAACATTTAGCTATGAAATATTGGCTACAAATATTGAAAACATTTTTAAGCTGAAGAACTTTGACCATATATGTCCTCAAAATGTCACTCATATATCGTAGAATAATCGAATATGCAGTTGTGAACTTATGATGTTAAATCAGTCGATAAGGTTGTGAATCTTCATCTACTGGGGTGCTTGGGACATATATTAGTTATGTCCAGCTGTTTCCTACATTTTCTCATGATGCTGTCTTGTGTAGATAAAGGATGGAAGAAAACTAGGTTCCATCAAAGTGAAAAGAAGGCATCGGTGTATGGAATCGTCCACTTTCGATCCTGAGACTTTTTAGCAGGTTTATACAACCTTGTTGAGCGCTACACGATAATCGTAATCGATGACTAGTGACATTGAGTGACTGATTTCAGAATTGGTAACAATAAGACAAGTGTATTCATTCCTTATCTTTTTCTGGGTTCTAAGTTCCGATTAATGTCATGATGTAAAAAGAACTTCCGTAGTTGATGCGGGCGAAGAATTATTGGATATGGCTTTGTACGCATGACGTTACAATAACAAACACCAACGATTGCCTAGCTAGTCCCTGTATGTCTGCTCGATGCCCACTCGATTCAGACCAGAATAGGAAGGTACACGAGCTGATGAATCAACCAGACAAAATTACATTATATTTCAGACATTCCTTTATATATGCACAAAACCAGACCATATAATCAACTAATTAGGCATTTAACCTTAATGCAAACAAGGGAGGTTGTGTCAGTGAATAGGGGTAACTTGTACATGACTAATTAACTGTGATTCATAAATAAGTGTTGATATGCTAACAGTAAATATAGTGAACGTAAAGATAAGGCATGAAGGACACGATAATAATGTTTACTTTACTCTAGATACAACTGAAATAGTCTTCTAAAAAGTAGTTCTGAGAGTTAGTTATTCTACTTAAATAACCCAACATAACAATTATTCTTCCACACACACCTTTTTTTCAATTCTTCTCATCAAACTGTTTCGTGGTATTGTTCTTTTTAATTTAGTCTAATGCTACTGCGGTGTGGTAACTTGAAATGACGTGCACATATATACCAGGTTCTATATTGCGCAGGATTGTTTAAGGTTAATACCACTTTATAGCTCTCCTTGTCTACACTCTAACACAGTTTATTATTTAATTATTTTTGTGTATGGATTCAGACATTACACATAAGCCAAATCCGGTGAAAAGGATCACTCTCCGGGCCTTTAATCTATTCATCTAATTCAGATGACAGGTACAACTTAAGGATATACAGTCCTATGGTATTCGCTGATAAATATAAGGTAGAGTCCCGTCTGATCGTTAGGATCCTAGAGCTCTTCTGCAATTTTGAGTCAAAATTTTATAACTACCTTTGTCAAATCCTCCACGTTTACCAAGCCACTAGAATCAATGAATGTCTACCTTTCATCCTCCTGAGTACGTACAAATGTCCTCCAACGCTGTTTTGATGTGAAATACGGTTTTTCACGGTGTGCGGAGATATCTACCTTAATCGGAACTAATACCTGAAAATCCAAACATTAAGACTATTGTTCTATGCCCGCATATCTGCTCCATGTTTTCTAGTTCCAAAGCCAGGTAGATGAACACACGTTGGATGAGCCAACTACCAACCAGTTAAATTGCGTTTCACTCATTCGTTTATATACACAGTAAACTTAACCACTTAACGGATCTATAAGGAGAAGAATATTTATGGTAAAGAAAGACAAGCATGACTAAAAACTAGTGAAACATACATAGTCAACTAGGTGTTGTTGCTGAATGGAAAGTAATATGACAGCAGTTCATGGGTCTAGTAAACGTTATGGGGAGTGGAACATGACAATGTTAGAAATAAATAATCGTTTTATATGTATTCAAAATATATGAAACGGTCTTCTAGAACACAGTTCCCAAAGCTAGTTATTCTTCTTCAATCATCCTATATAACAAACGAAATGAATACGACCTTACTAACAGAATCTATAGCCGTATGGTCGAAACGTTTAGCCTAAAACGAGTTGATATTAGCCGAAGGGTTATATTTTTCATTACAGTAAAACTGACTTAGTGACATTTCGAGGGAAAATCTGAACAGATCTTGGGTCGTTAGAAGGTTAAACGAACTACATGTTGTTACATTAGATAGTAAGTAAGAAATTCTAATATTTGTAGACTATTTTGAATCAGTGCACGGTCATATTTCCATTTAACCACCGACTTGTCGGATAAATTACTTTTTGACTTCATGAAATACAATGTCAGTATGAATCACCATTGAAACAGCAATGTTTTTGTAAAGCTGTAACTTGTATTCTCTTTTAGCTACATTTTACGCATAACATTGTAGAGTCCTTTATTAATTGTACAAAACTAACAATTATTTGCACATCATAAATCCATATATAACTCATCTTGGTTGTTATACTAATCAATAGTTCACATCATATTGTGTAGAACGGGATTCGAATGTGCGACTTAGTGAGTAAATCCGAACACCTTACTCAAGTAAACCACTGCTCATCAAAATAGTACATGGAATCTAAGTAAGTATCATATCCACGACATTAGAGTGTTTCGTCAAACGCGAAACCCTCTTAGATTATAAGAGTCAAAATTCTGTACTCCATTCACATCCCAATATACTTTTAATTGTCAAAAACTGTTTATATATATATGCATATGTTTATTAATATATTTTAGAGTACATCTTATCCAGGGTTCAGTTTCCTGCATATTTGAAAAAGGCATGGGATAAATATGATAGAGAAAAGAAATCAGAAAATGACAATCCAAGTAAGCAAGAAATAATTTATGAATGATTTAATAGTTTTCCTCTTCCGAAATAATAATTCCCATCTTAGTAAATTTCTAATTGGAGAGAGGAGTATAAAAGTACAGGGCGGGGGTTGTGATGACTGTTAAATTCGAATTAACTGCAGTCACAGATTGACTTTTGTTAGACAATCAGTGGAAATCAGGAAACATTTAACAACTGTTTCTTCTTAGTATGGAATTATTTAGCAGCTCATGTCAAGCACCCTAAGTGAACAGAGGACATTCCTACCTCACAGCTAACTCTTGATGTTTAGACGTTTAACTTTTGTCAATTCACTATATTGTGCGAATTTATCAAATGTCATTGTGAGTGACTATCTCACTTCCAACGTGACTGAACTTCATTGTTCATGGTTTGTCACTAGAATTCCGAGAATCACCTTTCTACTAAGTTAGGTTGTCCCTATTAGTCCCGTTAATATTATGGATTAATTCCGTTCAGTATTCTACGATTCGACAACGACAGCGACTTGATCCCAAATCAGAACAAGTGTAGAGTAGGGTAGCAAGATGTATTGAGAAAATAATAGCAGAAGGTAAAAGACAAAGAAAAGCAAATAATTACACTAGAGTTTATAGAAACATCGGTATAGAGTATTCTAGTAACTCCCCAATTATTCGTTGGTTCTGATTAGCTAATAATTGACCAATCACAACACAGCTTCGTGAACATGCTTTAATCAGACTGATTTCGTGCTAACACTTTCAAATAAACAAATAATTGCTAGTGTTATAAATGTAAACCATTTAATGCCAACTTGTGAATCGTAATATCTAAAGTTCACCTCTAGACCTGTAGATCCTTGTAAATGCTTACCATTGAAATATCCTAGAATAGGGTGAAACAGCTATCTATGGTTGTTCACCTTATATTAGTCCGTTATGTAAAGATACAGAAAAATTGTAAAAATCATTGAACATAAGCTGTCTTGTTTCAGTCCAGTATTTCTTTACAAAATATAGGACCTGATACATGGTGTGTTTGTTCAAGTTGACACAGTACTATGAATACCAGAGTAGTAGGAGTGATCGTTGTATCAGTGGTCATAAAACATTTGATATAGGGAACATAATTTGAAAAAAAAAGTCAATAGGAAGGTATAGCGTAATTTTAAACCCGGGATCTTAGAGAACATAAATTGTGAGTTCGCCAGTGCTGTTACTACCTATTTTGAACTGTGTTTCTTGGCGTTCCCAACCATTAATTGTGATAATCACATAGATCCATATCATTTGATTCATACTTATCAATATGGTTCAGTTTAGTAGAAGACGACTTCATTGACTGCTGTCCGCTTCTAGAATTCTTCCTCCCTACTCATTCACTATTCATTATACATTTTTTTAGCCACTTTGTTGAATATTCAGCACTTACCTACGGGATCTGCAACCTTTATCTAGTACTCTGCTTCTAACCTCAGAATTGTTTACTTATCACATTACATTCTTCTGTTACCCCTCGTGAAGTATAGACCACCTGACCAGGATTTTCCAACCAACTATGTCCTGGGATCTACTTCCCATTTCTCTCTCAAGTACTATTCACTCTTTTCGTATCTGCCTCCAATTCCTGACACAATATGTTGTTTGATCTTTTCCTTTGGCCTTGAAGAATCCAAGTTAGTTCTTGTCTTCCGAATTCCTCATTGTGTGTCGTATCCACCAGCGTTTTTTCTTTATCTGGAAGTTAGTTTGCTGTCCGCCACAGTAGGTTGTAGCTGATGATGTCTGACCAACGGAGTATCAGGAGTATCGTGACTAGCGTAGTTAAGAGTTGTCGGTGGTGAGATAGTTATCACTGATGGCAATGATCAATTACCTCTAGTTCTTTTATAATCTATTTAAATCAAGTTTCGCGGATATCATTCTCTCTACTATATTTGTACTCGAGTTCGTATCACCTTGTTTTACAGTCTGGTCGATAGAATTAAATTAATACCATTAGGTAAGCAACCATGAGATTAGTCATTATGCTGTGATTAACCAGTGTAAATATCTCTGTTCTATAGGTTTTCAATTATGATATGACTAGGCTCGGCGGTAACATTTGAGTTGGATCATTAGTTACTTTCAATTTTAGGTAAACCTTTTGACTAGTGTAGAGTTCAGGTCCAGTTTTACATTTTACTGGATTACTAACCAACTCGAAAGTGATTTATTTTCTCCATACTTTTAGCATTTTTATTATTGATATAATTAAACTTGTTTACTTATCCCAATTATAAATTCTTTTATTATAATCGCTGTAGGTATATTCACTAAAAGTCAATTATGGGTTGCTTTAGAATCAGCATTTTGTGGAGTTACTCTAGAAAACAATATTGTAAGCTTCTTTTAACTATTTGATACAAACTTACTTTCTCTGATTGTTGTCCTTTTATTTTTTTCGAGTTTTACTTCATAGACTAATAACCATTGAAAATCAGGGGGCACTATACATTACTTCATCCTAGTATAAGTCTCTTTGGGATTATGCATCTACAACTACAAGCAAAGATCGAATCAGGAACTTTTGGACATCATATAACAACCCTTCAGCCTTCAAACTATTATGTGACCACATTTATATAATATATTTACGTATTAGTATTTTTAGAAAGTTATCAGACTCACTTGATAAGTAGTCATTAAGAATGTGCATTTCAGGCTGTCAGATGCATCTACATGAGCATATTTGTTCAAAATATTAAGATTGCGTTCTTAACTAATCATTTTCATGACTACTTATTGAATTTATGTAAAGTTCAAGCTCAAACCTCCACAAAGTAAAATTGATGCGCCTTGATAGTATTCAAATAATGCCTTATTGACTCAAAACTTTTAATGTGTCAAAGCAAGTTGTATCATAATGTCCAGTCGAAATTACTTTAGTTGGTTTAAATGCACTATTGGAATAAGGAACCTTATTCATGTTCAAAGTATAACCTGACACATATGCGTTGATCCAAACTTCCACATTCTAGTCGAACAGTTACCCTAAATACAAATAAGGGGAATTTTCAGAACGTATTAACAACTTTATGCGTCTCTGTAATAAGTCCTAGAAGATTGGTGTTATATATATATTTATATGAATGAGTTTATATTGTATTAAATATCCAGCATAAATGTACATACAAAACTGCAGTGAATTCATTTCTAAGGTAAAATCCGTGTAGTCTTCTCAACATTATCATTTATCCTCCGATCACTGTCTTTTGATCAGGTAAAACTGGTTATGGATTCACGACGTTAGTTGACTGGTTCATATACTCGAACTTCCCAAGTATGAACTCCCTGGCTAATATAAACACAATGAATTTATTCATAGCTAATCGGTGTCACCAAGCTAAGGAGCCCGATATGTAGCTAACCACAAATCAGTTATTGTAAATAAAGATATTATTAAAATGGACGATAATATTACTATGTGTATACATAATATACATGACTTATGAATTAGTCGACGTTTTCTGAAAGGTTCTTCTGTTCGAAAATAAGAAGAAAAGACAATATCAACTCATTCATATAAATATGTAACATTCATATTCTCTAACCTCCAACAAGACTACAAAATGTCCTCTAGGCTTTTCTAAATTATTATTTATTAAGTTTTAAGATTAACTTATCGGCTCTAAAATGTAGTAGAAAACATGCATAAGCTCCTAGTGTTTAATTATAGATGACTTCGAAGCATTGTGCGCGTATCTTTACACGACTGAACGATATTGGTAGCTACGAACTGCCTACTTGATATCTATACCACGACTACGATCACTGACATGGTTAAGTGTCAGTCCCAGTAACACAGGTTTATTCGCTTTATCATCTTCTAGATTTTAAGCTTATCATTATTCCCTCTTGTTGAAGTGTATTCTGACACTAAGCTGGTTAGTTGAATCTCGTCACGATAATTCAGTTTGGTAACTTGAACTAATGCATATATATGTCACAGACTGTGCGTTGCTTATGACTGATTGAACACTTTCACAGTGGTTATTTCAGTTAGTGATTTCCGATTGCTTAAAATCAGGTTTTCTTCCTCTGTGTTTTCTTGTCTATAAGGACAGTTTGTTCAGGGTATTACTTAAACTAGTCTGTATACTGTAATTTTGTTCTTTGGCTGTACTGGTCAATAACTCTTATATATGATTGTTATATTTTCTTTCTAGCCTACTTGCCCTTGTGCACGTCTATCTATCTTATTACAAATAGGTTTGTCATTAGCTGTTGCTGAACTAGAATTGAAATTTGAGCACAGAGATTTACACTGGGGTAATGTTTTAATAAGTCAATCATTGCCATCATCACGTATATCTTCATCCTCTTCTAATTCATCTACTTCGTCATCATCACTGTGTAATTATTGTTCTACATTACTGGAAGATGATAAAGACTATAAATCGTATGTAAAATTTCGTCTAAATGGACAAGAATGGAATGTGAGGAAATTTGGTGTCACTGTTTATTTGATAGATTTTACAATGTCTCGTTTAGAACAAGGTATGAGTTGGATTACTTTTTTTGATTTTATGAAAAACATACTGTTTTAAGTAGACTTAAAATCTTCAAATTTTCAAGTACTTATTTATTTTGATATCACAAATCTGTCTGAATTAGACAGCCATTATCAACCGGGAGGCACTGAACAACTGTTTCATTCTGGTTTGGGACCTTTCAGCAGTTTTCATCCACAACTCCACCAGTGATCAAACCCATGACCTTCTGGCTCCGCAACACACGCTTTATTTTTAGACTACTGATCCGTTTTCTGACGATTTATATTTCTAATTACGTCAATTCACGGTATATTTGTGCAACCTCATCTGTTACAACCAGTGGGTAACTACCTCACATCTGACGTGATTAAACTCCTATACAAGGACGAAACAACTGTCTAGTGTTTTCTGGTGGTCACTGGTTGTCTAATTAAAACCACTTTGTAGTATCGAATTAACGTTCAACGATCTTCACAACCTCCAATCAATTATTTGTGTTGGATTTTTGTAATGTAATTTTTAAAGGAGGTCAGTTATTATAATCCCACCTGAGTTAGGTTATGCACAGCATTTTAAATGTCAAGTAATTATGTTTTATCCTACACCTTCTTAGATGATGGGTACTATATTTGTATATGTAATTTTCTTTAACCATCTCAATGGAATCTCTTAATTTTAGCTTCATTTGTATTCTTTTATCCGTTACGTTGGACTAATGTACACTGTTATTTTTACAGAAAATATTTGGAAATAACTCAAATAGCTTGAAATGCAATATTTATTGGAACTACATTCTATTATCCAATACTTACCCATTGAATGAACGGAAAAGTGAACTGAAAATACTAAATAGAACACAATTGTTGAGTGTGTTGTTGATGACTTCATCCTCCCTCCATACAGTTCAACACTATCTTTAACTCAAGTACTCTTCGGTAGAACATGTTAGTGTAGTATACTATAGTGTAGTATAGTATTCTTGATCCAACCCTCAGTCATTGTTAAAATAAGTAAGAGGTGAAGTTTAGTTTCCGGTATTTCTTAGTAAGGATGAGCATGAAAGGCAGCATTCCAATAATAGTGATTGATAATTCGTGAAATAATCCTTTTGTTTAGTTAATTCTGGTTGAATTTAAAGAAATGTCTAGTGCAAAGAATATATATAACTCGTGAAGGAAAATGAAGAAATACCCACAGTTTCTACTAATTTTGAACCTCTAAAATATAGAAAAGGAATGAAGTATTGATCTGACAAAAGGTCAGTCAGTCGTAATAGACGTAGAGCCTGACACTAATAGCTATTAGCCTAAATTGCTCAACGATGATCAGCACGATAAAATGGGATTAACACAAATAATATCATAATAGTCGAAATAATTTAGCAGAATTGACAAGGATATACGCTAAACATCGGAGATTTTGATAAAGAAAATGGAACGAAAAAATCGTTATGAAAATAAGTGAGGAAACTGAAGATCTATTGGAAGATAGTGAGTGGATGCATCTACTACTCACACATTGATGCTTTTTGTTTGTCTTATCTCGGTCGTTATTATCCTTCTTCTGTTGTGTTTCCCTACTACCAATATAGCGATTCGGGTTTATGAGTTGTTCAGTTTATGTATCATATATCCCAGTTGTTTTTCTTTTCAATGAAGGCTTTTCGCCACTCTTTAGTGATTGAATTACTTTTCGTTTTAATCTCTAGACCATAGATTTAAATAGTTACATCTTGCTTTGGCTTAAAAAGCTGGGAATTATCACGTATCATCATACAGAATCGTATAGCTTAAAGTCTGTGAAATCATCTACTGTTAATCTTCATCATGGTTAGCAGATACGATGTATTTGGATAGGGTTCATGCAATAATCCTATCTAGTGTTTCTTATAGTAACTTGGATTGACATACATTTATGCTAACTTCTATATTGTTTGTGATTGATTGATTGATAGCTTTGTTGTATTTCTCGCTAATATCGACCCGGCTTCTCCTATTGCTTAGTATTCTTAGACACTGAACACTAGACAAGACCCCAAATCAGAACACGTTTAAACAGGAATTAATTGTATTCCGAAATAACAAAGATAGACAGAAGTAGAAATTTTACAGTTAGAGAAACGTTAATATATTCATAGTATTTACATAAGAAGCTTCTAGAGTCTTCCCCAATCATCCGCTAGAGCTGATTGGTTTAGAAATAGCCAATCAGCGTGCGCCATCACGATCATGCACAGAACATGCTTTAATCCAGTCTATATCCACTAACAAGCTTCAAGCTTTTTCATCCTCCGTCGATGTAGGTTCTTTACGAAAAAAATATGCACAGACATGCACACCAATGGACCTATGTAGACAAGATTACTGAAGAGCAATGCTTTTCAGTTTTATTTACTTTATATCCGATTGACCTCATCTTGCTTTTGTTTACTTTTCTGTTTATTCAATTTTCAGATGAAGGTCTTGTTTATGTTGATTTGAGCAGTGATCCAACTCTATTTCAATCACAAGGTGATTATCAGTTTGATATATATCGTCATATGAAGTCACAAAATCGGTAAGTTACTTTCTATCTCTATAAAGGCTGATCTGATTGTAAAGCTGAAAATATTAAATAAGTATAATTTTTTTTAATATGAAACTCTCGAATAGTTTACATGTATTAACTCTTCACAAATCTACATTGTCGCCTAGATTATTCGTAGAGAATGAACTAGTTGAGTGCGTTGACCACTTTTCACATCTCTTGGAGATATCATGAACGCTGGTGAGTCTAACAGGTTTACACTTCATTTGATGTGGACGAGTACACTGCACAACAGGTGTACTATCTTTTGCTCTGTGATTCTAAAAGATTGGCTACGAAAATAAAAAAACATGTGTAGTCATAGGCCTTTGATCACAGTTGTTCTTAAAAGGTGTCCTGGGACAAAATTGTCAGCACTGGTGGGATATGATACAGAATACTGAGCAAAGGCAGCAAATATGTTGTAAATTGTTATCGACTGATGTGGTTAGGATGTATATATCACTGCTTACTGCGACTCGTGATGATGTCTGGTAATATGAGTATAATGCAAGATAGCTGAAGGTGGCTAGACCCAAGCGTGACATCAGTCCATGAAGTTGTTGACTGTTAGTCTGAACCATGTTAATAAGCACAGACTTACTCGAATAGTATCCGTACGATTGTCAAAATCTATCGATAGAGACGTGTACAACTGATCAGAGTCCGTATAATTATCTAGTTGCATGAACTCTTTATCTTCTCTTTAATTTTGAGCCTAAAATCATTCTCACCAATTAATTCTTTGAATTCGTAGTCTGTATTTTCTATGCTTTTTTACTACTATTGTTGTTGTCAGTAAAAATAATGTTTATGAGCATTGAATGTAATGGTGATATCTAAGCAGAAACAATATTGAATTAATGTTTTTCAGTAAACCTTCACATCATTTCCAGCTGGCAATGATTCGAAGATACATTAAGATTAAGTTACTATTTATGGCCCAACTTAATATTTATATGTTAGTGCAATTATTTATTTAAGGGAGGTTATATTTTACGCGAAAGTTATGCTTTCTGTAAGCCCATCTCAGAGTGTTATTTAAAGGTGAATTCATAAAGATCAATGTATTTCTTCCATTTATATTACGTAGCTTTGATTGAGTTTATATATGAACGAGAAGATAATTTTATCTTATGTCACAAGACTGATATTGTTCGATGGAACTCGAATGATCATTAAGTCATATCACAAATTCATTAACAACTCGTATTTGAATTCATGTCATATTTTAAGTGTAAAAACTTGTTTATACTACTTGGTTACTTACACTGAAGTAGGCAAATTACAGTTGAAATATTCTATATAGTGTGATGAATACTACTCATAAGGTCTCCCGTAGATAGACAACGGAATGTCACGTAAAAGTAGATACATCATGCGATATGAGTTGTGAGGTGGTGGGGAGCAAAGCCTGATCACAATACGTAGAAGGAGTGGAGATAATCAAGGGAAGCAAACCTACAACTAACATTGATCAAGGAACGTAAGGGATGTGCAAATAGATAAATAAAAGTAATGTATATATAAGTAGCTTTTCATTCTTAAGTATCATTTTTTACTCGAGAGCACATCACTTTATTGGCATGATCAGTATGAAAAGGGTTTACATACATACAAGGGTTTCGATAAATTGTCACTGTCAGGATATTCACAACATATAAATCGAAAGCAAAACCAACGACATCAAAATTTACAGTACTAGAATACCAAATATGTGTATTGTATCGTGGTGCATTTATGACTAACAAATGTGCGCTTTTTGACCGGGGCGTTACGATTTCAGATCAAATCAATCATTATCTTATCCAAGTAGTCGTTCTCACCATAGTTTCTGAATGTGGAATGTTTTAACTGTCAACTCATTGCTCCAATCTTTAATCTAATCTATCTCAAAGTTAGTATAGATTCTTAATGATAATTGTTTAATAAACTATGTTTATATTTATTTGGTTGAATGCGTCACAGATTGGTGTTACCAGGGTACCTTTGAAAACCCGGGAATACTGGATAGCTGTTTCGTTCTAGTATAGAACAACTCAGCAGTGCACACCCTAGATTCCGCCCTAGGAGCTTCAGGTTGGTGGTCATCTAACCCCCTGCACCCTTGGGTAGATCAGCACCTAATGGTAGGATTCCTCTTCTATCAATTTGTGGTATGGCGCGATTGTCATCTTTTGTCATCAATGATAACTGTCTTACTCCATACTAACTTCAGGATGTTTCTGAATCTCTAATAAGAAGTCGTGACTAGTGTATTTTAGAGTTGTTGGGAGTGAGACAGTTATCACTGATATCAATGATCATCGCGTTATGTATCACAACTTGATGGAAGTGGGAGTCTTATCATCGGGTACTGGTCAGTCCATGGGTGCAGAAGGTTAGATGATCACCAACCTGAAGTCCTTTGGGCGGAATTTACAGTACACACTGCTGAGTAATCCCATACTAGAATGAGACAACTATCCAGTGTTCCATGGTTTTCAATGTTACCCTGGTTACATCAATTTGTGACGTATTCAACCAACCAAACACATAATATCGATTTTCATAAATCATCTTAATACAATTTTATTTATTTATTTTCTAGTAATAATTGGCAAAAATTTACACCAAAAACAAATATTATGTGGTTTCATTATTTATCAACAAAATTATGCTCTAATACAGAGAGATTAACATTATCAACATCATTTCATACTGTCTGTTGGAAGCATTTACAAAGTTTAGAATATGCTACACGTTCATTTAATTATTCATCAGCTTATCATTTAGTTACAAGTTATCATCTATTTAAAAATTCCACTGATTTTTTTAAAGTTTCCTTATGTTAGACGGACCAGTTTGCCGAGCGAAACGTTGGAATTTTTCATTAATTTCATCCGCTGAGATTATTAACAAATATATTCTATTCATATGTCTTACATACACTCGGCGCCCAAGTTTTGTAAATATTTTCGTTCATTTTTGGACGAAGATACCTATAAAATATTTCCTTATGTTAGTTTCGCATTTATTATTATTATTATTTGATTGCACATAATCATAAGAATATCTATCATTTTATGTCTATCTTCATCGTTCACTTATTTCATATCAATTTAATATCACAGATCGGTCTAAGTTAAACAATCATTGACAACCAAGAAACATTGAACATCCGTTTTATCCTAATATGGAACGGTTTAATAATGCATATTCGTAACCCTATCATAAATCGAACTCAAGACCTTCAGGCATTTAAAAACCCATATCAATACATTATATTTGTAAATTACTTAATAAATCGAGCGTTGCTAGACAACTATTGAATACTCAGTGGCTTTGATTAACTGCTTCGTCGTAGTATGAAATTATTTCTAGAGTAGTTGCACATCTAGAATTATCTAATGAAGGTATGGTAGGTCATTTCCAATGTTTCCTTTAAACAATGGTCAAATGAATTATTTTCATTTTTATTTATTCCTATGTCCTTTTAAATCGTTTCAACAGGAATCTCTGTACTATTATTAAATATGTACTCACTGGGAACTTATCCTCATAGTTCACGAGAGTCTTTAACCTATGTAGTTCGAGATAGAGAAAGCTACACACTAGTGATATCGTCTCGCAGTATTTCGAATTGACTTAATGTTGAGTTGGGAATCACTAGATCCATATGCAGCGGCGTTAAGTTTAAGCGTAAGTTTAGTGACTTCGATTCTGGCCGAGTTATCGATGAATAGTGATGGTTTTTTTCATTGTTAACGAAAGTAGCTATACAGCCGATGCTATTTTCCATTAGTTGTCAATTTAACTGTCAATCCATAATGCAAGAACATTCTAATCAAATGTCAACCAAGTGGACAAGAATTTGACCTCTATTATTTTATTGAACAAAATTAAGAAGGACTTTATCTCACCTTTTATATTACTGATTAGTGAGAAGTTTCCGAATTCCACTTTTATGTAAAATCAAGTAGCCTCCCTGTAGTATATCTAAGTACAAAAAGTCATCTTCAGCATTTTCTCCAATTTTCAATAACTTGACTATCCCATTTTATGTTAGCCTATATATCTCGATGGTTCGAATAAATACCTTTATCTATTCGATGGTATTCTCTTTGCAATGTTTAAATTCACTTCGTCTCCACAGTTATTTTTTTTTTAGCAAATTAGACTACTGTAATCCATCTATATTACGTACATTAATGTAGCATCTTACTGTGTTAATATGATAATTAGTGTCATGAGATATAGTGTTCTTAATTAAAGGGCATAAGATGCATCTAGTTATAGAAAAGCATACCGGTAAACATTGACTAGTATTCAAATATATTGTTAATGATGTTTATGATCGTTAAAGAAAACGCAGAATACTGTATGATAACTTTTAAATTAGAAGCCTTAAGAGAAGAGATGTGTTTCTCAGTAAATGCTAAATATGCACAGTGAATCACACATATTTTTATTTTTGAGTAAACCTGAAGTTACTATTACAGCTTATCTAAGCCAGGAGTATAAGGTAAAACCATTGTTCAACTAAAAGGTACTAAGTAGAATTTCCCGAGGTTTCTATTTGGCAGTGGTTGCATGTAATACCTTCAGCTCCGAAACTTTTACTGACCGTCCTTGCAAATGATAAAGTGATGTAGTAATTTAATACATGGATCAAAAAAATTTATCATGAGCTAAGAGAATTGATCCTATAGATTGTTCACAGTTCTGATATCCATTGCTTCCTACGTAGCACGGTGTCACTGATAAAGTTGTCTAGTCCTATAATGACTTTACATCATATCATGACCTCCTGTTTTTCTATAAACCAGACAGACAGATACAACGCAGAACTTTGTACGTTCGTACATCAGTTCAGGTCGCCATACCACATCAGCACAGAGACGCAACTGTCAGTTCAAATCCAAGAGTGATAGCGATAATAGAAGTATTAGCAGTAATGTAGAAAATTAGGGAGCGAAGATATGATTCGAAAAGTATAATTCAGTGAGATAAATTTGAAAGGAGAAAGATAGAGAATTCGGAAGGTTAGATTTTGAGAGGACACAAAGAGTGGATGCACCTGCGCCATTGCGAACGATTCTGAGCCATGTCGTTCAAGGTCTCTAACCATTGGTGACTTTCGTCTCGCGGACCCCAACCATGAAGCCTACATCTACCAACATGACTTAGTCCACTTGTCAGTGACTTCATCGATTTCTGCCATGTTTTGGTTTGGCCGCCCCTAGCTTTCTTCCAACCTATTCCTACACCTATTCCTAAACCTCTTAGTAGTAACATCCACCAAGTGACAAGAAATTGGACATTATTGTTAAGTCAAACCGAGTCCTTCTGCTAATAGATGTGGTTTCTATAATTGATTGAGTAAGGGGTTTTATGTCTTGGATGAGTGTTGAAGTCGTTTAGATGTATGCTTCAGTTTATCGTAGATTTATTACTGTTCTATTTCGGATATTATATCTTGTGGGTGAGGTCATCTATCGCACTGTATTGGTTAGTTGGAAATGAAATATTACTAATCAGTTATCTTTCCTGTTCTCATCATCGTTTAGAAATGGGTATTTAAAATGATGTAAAGTTTGTACAACAACCCAGTCAGTACAACTGCTTAACTAATTCGTTAGTATTGGTAAAGAAAATGTTACTAAATGAGTACTGCCTACTAATAAACGAAACAATCATATGGCTTGGGGAACTACGTTTCGTTAGTAACATTTTAGTTTGATAATTTTCGTCGAAGTGGCTTGATGTTCATTGATCATTTTCATCCAAAAGATCATGCATCAGTTATGAGTGGGTTTCGTGTTATATCCTAACTCTGTAATCATTAAAAAATTAATGAATGGTCATTTGTGGAGCTGATATCGATTATTGCACAGTGTTATCAATAATTTCACCAATCGACTATTAATAATGATGTCTTAATATTACATAGACAGTAAAGCGTATCGACATGATTATTAATTGTTTAATCACTGATAGTTATGGGGATCCTTTCAGATATGTTTACTGATAGTCAGGCATAGATCCAATATAATACCTATTTCCGAATAATGTCGGATAGGTAAGTTTTAAGTTTACTAGTTATTAGTCATAGTTTCAATAATTGTGATTTCACTTTCGATAAGTACAAATACTTATAATGCTTCCATCATTCAGAATCCTATTGTGCAAAGTGCAATTAGATTTACCCCTGCTTAAATCAAAATAATGTATAATTTTCGAGCTTATTGTGTTTGTACAGTGTTAAGCAACTTTAAACTGCATTCAAGCTGGACTATCGTACAACCAATATAGGTCCTATGCTATGGTCACTTTGTTTAGCGTAGATCTCCTCGTTGATAGTGCCATCTAACAAGTGCATATCGTTTACTTTGATCAATTTCAGACCAACCAAACCGTTGAGCCGTAAGGTTAGTTGTATGCCTAGGTGGAGTAGCAAGTGAAGGTGGCCGTAGGGGGGGGGCAATTTCTTAATGGATCAGAGAGAATTGGTTGCTTTTAATGAATTGAATATGTGTCGATATATAAAGTGAGATACTCTTGTAACCCAATTTCGATTTTTACTTGAAGATTTAAAGATAGGATCTTGCTGAAATTAAGTCATGTTGAGAAAAACTATTGAGATGGTTTTATAGGAATTTATTAGTACGTTTTACTATAGTCTTTATAAGTCAATTGGCCAGTATCAGAATGTTTTACTTTCTTACCCTCGCTATATACCCTGGTGAGTAGATCTTGTAAAACTGACATTATAAAAAGGAAGAAAGACCTATTAACATTAAGCATGTACTAAATTCTACAAGTATGCTTTTTAATACATATTTTATCAACATCTGTTTGGACATATTGATAATAACTATGTACATTTTTACACATATCTTCTAGACATTTGTGTTTTCGGTTATTTCCTTGTCCTTACTTCTCTACACTTATCGAAAAAGTTTATTAATAATCACTACTTACATTTCATGTTACTAAAGCATATGCTATTTCTGCAACATCATTAACTTTTCTGTAATCGTCTTTGACGCCATCTTGAATTGTTATATGTGTTAGAATTGTGAATATTACGTACACACAAATTTGTCTTAACCAAAGCATATTAGTTTTGTAAGCATTTAGTGTCATTTATATTATTGCATAAATTTCCCTTTATTTGGGATAGTTATCTTACGTACTATAAGATACTTACATTTCTTTTCAACGACAAGTACCCTTATCATTAGGTGGGTTTTATTCTCCACCATTATGTTTCTATTGTAATTGTACCTTGTATTTAGTTATCTACTATTTATTCATTTCACTAATTACCTGTTACTCCTTGTGAAGCATAGGCCGCCGGCCAGGATTTTCCAACCAACTCTGTCCTAGGATCTACTTTCCACCCCTCTCCTCAAGTGCTATTCACTGTTTATGTATCTGTCCCCAGTTCCTGGCACAATGTGTTTTTTGGTCTTTCTTTGGCCTTGAGGAATCCAAGTTAATGCTTGCTTCGTGACGATGTTTGATGACTTTCTAATATATATTCTGACAAAGTTCTTTCTTTTTCTGGAAGTTGGTTTGTTGTTTTGTCACAGTAGGCTGTCAATGATGGCATCTGGCCAGCGAAGTATAAGGAGTGTCTTGAATAGACAAATATTTAAAAATACCTCTACCTTCTGAATGATGGTTTTGATAGTTTTGCAAGTTTCAGCTCCATACAACAGAGCTATCTTAACGTTTGTATTAAAATGATGAGTATTACATTGTGTGACAACAGTTTTGAGATACAGATGTATATTTTCAGTTGTTGAAATGCTATCCTTTCCTTATCAATTGATGTCTTCACATCTGCATCAGATACGTTTCGTTTATAAATAATGCTGCCAAAGTATGCAAAAAATGTTGACATTCTTCAAAGTTTCTCCATCAAGTGTAATGGGCTGGTTACTCGTTGTCTTCTTTATAAGCATGTTGTTTTTTTCCTTTTGTGTATGTTGATGCATACCGCTGCAGTGCCTGCTACTACATTGTCGTTTTTTACTTGCATTTATTGCTCTATGTGAGAATGAAGAGCCCTTG
This sequence comes from Schistosoma japonicum, assembly GCA_025215515.1. Taxonomy (NCBI): domain Eukaryota; kingdom Metazoa; phylum Platyhelminthes; class Trematoda; order Strigeidida; family Schistosomatidae; genus Schistosoma; species Schistosoma japonicum. Next base: position 216,285 of record CM046065.1, read on the forward strand.
GATAAATTCTTAATGATGGGTTTGAACTAAATCTGAGAGATGACAAATTCAATACGTTTGCACCCCTGCAAAGAGTAAATCCACCCTTGAAACTTGCTGTCAAAATATAGGCAGCAGCTTCTCCAACAAGTAAGCTGGTCTACAGCTAGCCCTATGACTAAAATCGAGATACGACTATTTAAATCAGCAGCGTGGGCCTTTGGGACTTTCACCACTTCTGTAGACAGCTGGGAAAAATGACTCCTGACCCACAATCAAATTAGCTATAAAAGTTTAAGAATAATACTCTGGTTTCCTTATTCGATTATTTCCAAAACCTATAGGGCATTATAACAAGTTACAAAAATATTCTTTACGACTGTTGACACAGTCTAAAACAGTTCAATAAAATGCATACACAAATTAAAGCGTTGTTCTAATAAGCAATATGGACTCTCAGCAATTACATAAAAACTATAAAGTCGATTATCGAGGTAACTTCTATCAACATTGCAATTCATTTCAACCAAACATCATTCAGTGATGCCAGCAAGTCATCTCTCAGGCATTCTTTCCACCGGTAACAAAATCAATTCTCTTTGTCCAAACCATGATTTAATTATTTATGGCTGGTCCTGCTGGAAATAAACTAATTCACGTATGTCGAGCAATAATGCCGTACACACACTCCTACCACGAACTCTCGTACTTAAACCGTTATTAGTAGGAGAGTATCATTTAGCTACCGATGATTGGATGATAAAGACATTGCGACATATAAATTATCAAGACTTTTAAGTCATTACTACTTTTACAAAAGATATATTTGATTGATCCTGGTACTGTTGATTTAAAAGTTCAACTTAACTGAAAGACTAAAGCAAACTAAATGTTCACTGATATCACCAAAGAATCTACAGCGAATAGACTTAAAAATATGGTCAGTGGAAACTTTATTACGTGTAAAGACAAGTAAGATTTTTAATATTTCTCAATTAAATACTCAAAACCTCAAAGCAAGTACACATCTAAATTATAGGAATAACAGCAGCACTTTTGAAGACTAACAACACACTTTTACGATGCTCTAGATAAAGTGCTGAAATAGTCTGAACCAAAACATCTCGTTTCATTGATGTTTGGCATCATCGATTTATTTATAACAAAGCCTCACGTTGACACATTTGCGTAGTCGTAATTTTCAACGGTTATCAATACTCGTTTCGTTAATTAGATGAGATGTATTATCAACTGACTTGAAAACTGTTATGTTTAGCAGTTTAAGAAAAATAACGAACTCTTGTAACCATGTTTTAGAAAACTTCTTCAATCACTTTATTTGCGTTTAATGTTTACATTGCATTTTCATCATTGTTACGTTTTCCTTGCCCTAGCATATTTACCGCAAGTATATCTCTAATTTGTGGCTCGCAGATCGTTGATTGTGTACATGGGTCCTTTATTTACCATCAATATTAACCTTGTTTTGTGTAATTATTAATTTGCTTATTGGCTGTTGTGTATGACTTATATGTATATATAGGAATCTTTGAAATAAAATAGGATTTGTTCGGTTGATTTGTCGTGTCAAGTTCTGACATGAAGTTAGGTGGGCATCAGTCAGTTATGAAGGGAACAGCCAGCCATTCCTATTAGTACTTGTTATTGTGTTATTGGGTTCATATCAACCGGTTGGTATATCCTATCAGTTTACAGCAGTTTTTAACATGATAACAATAACCACTTGATGATTTCTAAACGTTCACGTTTGAGAAAGATTACATCGAAGTAAAACTGTGCAATAATTCGTACAGTAGTCAGATTTTTGTATTGCCTGTTAACGTTTAGATAAGAGCTACATCCACCGATATTCAGAATAGCCAGTTTGACAAACATATAATGTTTCAACACTGTGAGAAATATTAGATTGAGTAATCATTCAATTCCAACAGCGTTTGGCCTAATAATGCAATCTGACATCATATGGCTTTTTAAATATTTAAACGACACCTAATTTCCCAGTCTCAGTTATACTGCTAAACATTTTATATAGGTGTACGCATTATTACCATTCAAATCAATTACTTTTAAACCATTCTGTAAAGCTTCGACTTCCTTACGAGAAGACAGATTAAAGGTCTGTGGAGATTCAAAACATGTTTAACAACTCACAATTTGGTCATAATTGTAATTATCTTCGAAATCTCTTTGAATTAGTGCAAGTTTTTGCCATTTCTTTTGCTTATGAACTCGATTAAAACTTACGCTTAAAAAGCGGGTTTAAAACTGTCAAAAGTGACAAAGGAATACTTAGTTTAACTTACGAGAAAATTTCAAGATTACCCACAACACGGTACAGATTTGTGGCTGTAAAGTCGGCAACAAGCTTGAGCACACCGACTATGATAAAACTACAGGGCTAAGACTTTCACTAACACAGATGCAGCTGAAGTGTCCAACGTTCATTTCATAAGGAAGCTAATTCGCTGTATGGTTTTTGTCAATTAACTATCTGCTACATCGAGAGAAATACTGCAGAACTTTGATATTAACATCAGCTCATCGTTAAGGATTCTTGTGGAGATGAAGCTTAAATAAACTATTGGCAACGATTATATGAATCGGTGGTACTAAGGCAGGTTGCTGAAAAACACAGTTCCCCCTAATCAGTGAACTGTTCAAATGATCGCTACAACCTATACAGTTACCGGAATAGTACATGGGTGGCAAACGGATAACTAGTACCACAAGAGCACAAGACTAAAGTTTACTTCACACCGACATACTAATAACTGAACTATTTTGGACTGCAAACGAAAAAATTATTACTGGTATATATATACATATGTTTATATGTATATATATAATGAACATGATATATAAATAATATATACTAAATAAAAAGCTTAAAGCATATCATATTACGCCGAATTTGTCAGGATCAGTTTTCGTGTAGCTAGCATGCTAGTTGAAGTAACCAGAGGTCCGGATTCAGAACCAGAACACTAAAAAAACCAGAGAGGATGTGTTTATTAGAGATTGTATTTTGAACTCTAAGGCCACGTATGGTCAGACCTTGTGCCAACATTTAAATTTGGTTCAATTAATTGGTAGCCCCTATTTTGATTAACTAATAAATGATCGCTGTGCTTACTAAAAGTCCTGATTACATTAACTAGTTAATATTTCGATTATTATTGGTATATATAGCCTGAGCAGTCCTCAATAATCTAGAGACTTACACGTCACGTTGCATACATCTGGAAAATACGTCAACAGTAATGCGTCGTATGAAAATATTTGGTAAATCATACATTGCAGTTTGTTTCAAGGGCATGTAATTGTGTAGAGACATTTATTTGATTCGGAATGAATATAATCATCCTCCAAACAGAATGGACACATTCATAACTGAATATGATAGAACCACACAATTGTGGCAGACCGCTGAGACTGTATAAACATTGTTCTAAGTTGCGGAGCATCGCGGGATCAGTAATGTTGTTTTTAGAGCCTTAGCTTCACAATCTATGTAGAAGTTGATTAATTTTGCAAATATAACAATAACTTTTATTTTTAACACTTTTCTGCTTATCACTAGAAATGCAAGCTTGTAGTTCACACATATCGTTTTCTCACCAATTTCTATTGTCTAAAGTTCATTTTAATAATAGTTCGTTGCTGTCACTAGTATATTTCTATCTCTAATGTTTATACCATTCGGATACTTCGTCTGAAACGTCTGCAAATTCATGGCTCTAGTTGTTTCAGTCACTTTGACTTATTTAGTGGTTAGTACAACTGTTTAAATGTTAGCTTTAAATGGATGAGAAAGCGTATTTCTCAGCAAGATCAAGATCTACTTTGTGTTCACTCCTATTAACGATTATTTTCACACCATATCGGCAGATTGATGTTTCTTAGTGATTCCACACTTTTTAAATAAACTACGGTGTTTTTCTTGCCAGTCAATTTCATTTGAAATATTATTGTCAACGTATTTTAAGATGTATTCACCGTGATCTTTAAGTGACTCGCTCGTTCCTGATTACTCTAGCTGTATATATCAACTCTATCTAAAGTGCTCTTCTGTTCATTTTGACCGAGTTATCTTTTGAATTTCGTCTGACGACTTTTAATAAATTGACCATGAGATTACTAAGTGGAGAGGTTAGAAGCCCTCCAAGCTGGCTACATTTAGCCACTACACTGAAATTAGGCAGATATTGGTTGGATAAATTGTAAAATGTTTTCCTGTGTAGGTGACAATCTGATTGAAGAGAATTTTTTCATTTTTCACCCTAACATTTTATTTGATAGGCTATGCACTATGTACTTCCTTAAGTCATGTCCACCAATTGACTTGAATTCTGTAATTGTTTTCAGAACACGGTAGTAGTGTATTTGCTCCCTTACCTGGATTTACGCTTTTCGATTAAGAATATACAGGTATCATAGTCCTATTTTGTGAAGACGGTTGCAAAATCCTTATTGGAAAAGTGTATATTAGTTAATGAAGTTGTGAATCTTCATCACCTGAGATGGTTGGGGTATGTATTATGTATGCCACACTGCCACTTTCTTCGACTCAATTCTGATTGGAGGTGTATGAGAACAAGTATGGTATCTGTCCACAAAGTTATTATCTGTTGTTTTCAACTGTATTAATAAATGCTGACTGCGCGGTTGGGATTCTTACGACTATCACCGTTACTGTTTTAACACGATGACATAGTTGGTATTGTTGGAATATGTGGATTCGATCAAGGCTTCTGGTTGGACAGGCTATAAGCAAAGTCGGGAAATATGTTTGTGAAAAGAGTAAAGTGAAATTAAGTATGAAACTTAATTGGGATAGTCCAAGATAGCAGATATTTGGTGCAATTCGGTCGTAAACAACTTAGAATCTGGGACATGTCTGCATAGGTGCAAGTTATCATACTACATATGCAATGGTACCACAACAGGATACAGTAAAAAGCATAAAACGATGATGTGTACCAAAAAATATTGAAACTCAAGATCTAGAAAAAATAAGGAGTGAGTACATTTATGCGACTGAGACCGACTGCGTCTTGTCATCCAGCGTCTCTAGTCAAGTATCTGTATAGGAAACTGATACGAGTGACGAGCAATCTAATAGTGAGCTTAAAATCGGTTTATACTTTTATTCTCATAAATTTCATCTCATTTTCAGAATTACTCTTTAGTCTCCCACCACCACTCGTATAACTTATCTCTGCTACATTAGTATTCATCTTGCGTCGCTAATTGGGTGTGGTAAATTAGATCGATGCACATATGTGCTAGGTTTTAAGTTGTGCTATACTGACTGACTGAATAGTAGTATGCGAGTATGCACTATGTCACTGAATAGCATCCATAAATTGTTATGAAGAGACAAAAAGTACAATTTCATTTTATTCTCGTCTTCTCGATATTTAATAAGTATGACAGACAGATACAACGCAGAACTGTTACGACATGTTCAGGTAGCATACCACATCAGACAGAGACGCAATGTTCAATCCAGAGTGTAACGATATAAAGTATACAAATGCAGAAATTAGGGCAAGATATGATTCAAAAGTAAATTCAGTGAGATAATTGAAGAGAAACATAGAAATCGAAGGTTAGATTTGAGAAACACAAAGATGGATGCACCGCGCCATTGCGAACGATATGAGCATGTATCTCAAACATGGTGACTTGTCTCGCGGACCCCAACCACGCAGCCTACATCTACCAACATGACTTAGTCCACTTGTCAGTGACTTCATCGATTTCTGCCATGTTTTGGTTTGGCCGCCCCTAGCTTTCTTCCAACCTATTCCTACACCGCAAAACATAGCACGTCGAGGCAGTCGGTAGTTAGACATGCGTAACACATGTCCCAACCACCTCAACTGATGAAGTTTCAATACCTCATCTATTGATTTGCCCTCCTTTCCTAGAACCCGTTTCCTAACGACAGCATTGCTCACTCGGTTGTCCCATGATACACGAGCAATGCTTCGGAGGCACCTATGATCGAAGACCAGTAACCTATGAATGTCCTCTACTCTTAACGGCCATGTTTCGCTACCGTATAGTAGGACAGAGCGAACTACTGCACGGTACACTCGTCCTTTGGTTAGCAAGCGGATATCTCGCCTGCGCCATAAGTGACGCAACTTGGCAAAAGCCAATCGAGCTTTCTGTATCCGTGCTGAGATTTCGTCAGTCACCAGGCCATCAGCACTGATGAGACTCCCCAGATACGTGAAGCGGTCTACACGCTCGACTACTTCACTCCCTATCACTAGTTCAGGTGCCGATGCAACCCAATCCTGAAGCAACATTTTGCATTTCGAGGGGGAAAACCGCATCCCGAACATGCTTGCATTGTTGCTCAGGGTAGTCAGAAGACTCTGCATTTTGTCAGCGTCTTCACCAAATAGGACTATGTCATCAGCATACTCTAAGTCAGTAAGCGAGGCTCCTGGTAGTAAGTCAACTCCTGAAAAGTCAGACGAAGACATGGTTATATCTAGGAGCATGTCTATGACAAAATTAAACAAGAATGGGGAAAGTGGACATCCTTGACGGACACCACTTGAAGTGAGGAATTCCGATGACAGTTCGCCATAAGCTCTCACTCGACCTGTAGTTTTAGAGTAGAGAGCTTGTATAAGGTTAATGTACTTCTTTGGTACACCTTTCAATGACAGACACTGCCACAGAACCTCACGATCAACAGAGTCGAATGCCGCCTTTAGGTCCAGGAAGACAACTATTGTAGGACGCCTAAACGTGTGTCTGTGTTCCAGGACCTGTCGCAGTGTGAAGATGTGGTCTATACAGCCACGTCCAGGTCTGAATCCAGCCTGGTTTTCTCTAGTCTGCTCTTCACGAGCTCTAGTTAAGCGTCTAAGTATAATCGATGCTAACAGCTTAGAAACTATATTAGTCAGACTGATTCCCCTGTGATTGTCACAAGAAGACTTTTGTCCTTTCTTATAAATTGGGACAATCAGGGATCCACACCAGTCAGATGGTATTACGCCCAGTTCCCAGATTCTACCTAAGATTTCAGTCAATCTAGCTGCTAAAACTGGACCACCATCCTTAAAAATTTCAGGGGTAAGCCTATCAGGACCTGCTGCTCTACCTCGCTTCAGATTTCCTATAGCCTTCTCAATTTCATAAAGACTAGGAGGAGTTAAGTCGATTTGCCATTCAGGATGACTGGGGATCGTGGGCAACCGAAGTGTGGCTGAAGGCCAGTTAAACTGATCCCTAAAATGTTCCGCCCATCGGTCCAATCTCCTGGACTGAGAATGAATTGTAATCCCATCACTTTCCGAGATAGTCTCACTCACATTCGGATCCCTAATGCCAGTTTCCTTAATAAGTCGAAAAAGTTGCCTACTGTTGCCTATCGCCGCTGCCTTTTCCATCGTTTTTGCTTTCGCCACCCACCACTGTTCACGGTCGTTGCGTAGGCTTTTTATCAGCCTGCGCTTAAGCTCACTTCGCTCTTTATTATGTTCAGAGCCAGGTGGGATGAGTTTACGAGCATCCATCAGTTCGGTGGATGCTACTGAAATCCACGGCTTCATCCTAGCCTTATGATTTACCTTACTAGCAGATATCATTGCTGTTTCCACAGCATTTTTGATATCATTCCAACCTGCTTCCGGATGGCAATCGCTTACACGGTCGCCTAACTGCTTTTCTAGTTGTTCCTGAAATATATTCTTAGCTTTATTATCATTAAGTAAATCCCTAGGAGGCTTCATTGCTATGTCTTTCCTACGTCCAGTAAGCCTCAAACAAATACGCGCTCGCACTAAAGCATGGTCTGAATCTAAACATGTGCCCCAGAACGAGCGACAGTCCTCTATCGAACCCCTCCATCGGTGGCTGATGGCGATGTGATCTAGTTGGGTCCAACGTTGAGACGATTTTGGGGGTCGCCAGGTCAAAAGATGATTTTCCTTATGCCTAAAGTTAGTATTCGCTAGAAACAGGCGGTTATCTGAGCATAGTTGCAACAGACGATCGCCATTATCTGTTCTTTGAGCCGTGACACCATAACAACCACCCAAGTGTCTCTCATTTTCACTTAGTTTACCTACTTGAGCATTAAGGTCACCAGCCATTATAACTATATCAGAGCGCCTAGCTTTTCGGAGGAGGTCCGTAAGCTTGCTGTAAAACTCATCTTTCACCTCGTCTGAACTGCAGTCAGTGGGGGCATAGGCAGATACGACAAAGAGGCAACGACGAGTGTCCCTATCTTTCCGAGTCCTAACTGTCCCGTTCAGTCGGATAGCGCACAAGCGACTATCTACAGGGATCCAGTCTAGGAGAGCTAGTTCTGCCCTACGACTCAATGCTATACCTACACCAGCGAGACCCCGGGAAGCAGCATCCGGGCTACCGGATACACGAAGAGTAAATCGGGCTGCTTCTTTGTTTTGATACGGTGAGATCAGGTTAATGATTTTACTAGGATCCTGTATGCGCGTTTCCGAGACGCAGCATACATCGATTGAGTGAGATTCTAAAGTCTTAGCTAAGGAAGCCTGTTGCCCTATTTGACTTAATGTCCGTACATTAAAAGCTCCAACATATAGTCTAGAACGGGGTTTCAAGAGACCAGGGATGATTTTTCGTGAGCTCGCATCGTTTGCATTAGCGGTGCAGTGAGATGAAGGAATGTGAGTAGAGTTAGTCGTAGAGATAAGAGAGATATTATGGGGTGTAGAAAGGATTTGATTTTGACCAATTTGGACTCTCGTGCTTTTGCGGGTATGAGGGCAGTTGTCACTTCCCGGCTGCCCACACCGTGGAAGGGTATTTCTTGAGGAACCTGAAAAAGAAGGCAGATTAGTGTCGGTCTCAGAGACCTGAGAGCGTGACCGCAGAGCCCAAGGGACAACTGCTTGAGGCCTGTCACGCACGGCCTTTTTATGAAAAGTTTTCTGAGTATTAGCTCCGCACTTAAAAGCCCTTAGTGGGCACCCTTACCGCCGGAGACGGAAATCCGTGAGGTAGAGTGAGGTGTGACATTTTTAGGGCCGACCTTTTCTAACCCCTCCTTCCTTGTGAGAAGGCAGCATCGCTGCAGATGCTGGTTGTCCGAGGGAAACACCTTACTGCTGTCACACCCCTCTGCAGTCAGCAGTACGACTTCGCCCTCAGACCTTGAGTAGCTGCTTTTAGTCTCATCGTTCTCCAATCGACCTACCTAGCATGGTAGAACCTACAGGAACATATGTTCCAGCCAGTATAGCTCGGTTGGGTCATCACGATAGGCAAGCCCGACCACCACGACAAGGTAGCAGCTACGGTCGGGATTTAATAAGTATTGATTCGACGAAGAAAAGTATTCGGATAGCTGTTTTAAAACATGACCTCTAGTATTCCTCAGCTTTCAATTTCTTCAAATCACATTGATCGCTATTATTACTTATCTGCTGTAGGTTGTCATTGATTTAGTGAGTATTATAGAAAAAAAACATCCATATCGATTCAATAAATGTTTTTTAGTATTTCGTTCACCACCTTATTAATTTCAGACTATCCAATGTCCTAGTTTTTACTTAAGTTCATCATGAACATTAGAAGTAATGACCCTTTCATGTGACTTCCCACTAGTCGATAGTTCACTTACCCATAACTCTCGTCAATTTAAAGTATGTATATGACATTTTATTAATGAATACACTTTTGTTCATTTAAATACAAGTTGTCTCTTCAGAAATTATTTGTACCAACCTTTGAAATAATCATAGAATGTGAAATTGTTGACAGTTTCGGGCACTTAAATTATATTATGTCCCATCAATCGTAATGGCTTAGTGTTCATAAGTGTCTTCAAAGCATTTTTCCTTTTTAGTTAGACTACTACGTAGTCGGTACTGAGTTCAGACATAATGTGTGCGACAAGTTTGTCAAAAAGATTGTAAGTATCTGTCAACCAAAGTAGCTGAAACATGTATTGCTCATACTCAATCATCGCCTTCATAGATGTCCAGTGTAGAGTGGTGTCTGTACAGTTTGAAAAAAGGTAGAGGCGGCTAAACCCAGATATGGCATCAACTCATTAAATCATTGACTATTAGTCTGAATCAAACTACCTTGTTGGGAACTGCGTCATTAGTGGTTGGAAATCTTTCGTGGTGTAACCCACAACCAACCACAACGGTGCAGTTTCATTCACTCTGTTTACCCCTAGTTCTTGCTCTATAAAACCTTTATACCTTTTATTCTTTGGTTCCACTCTTCTTGAATCGTATTTTAGTTGCAGCGTGGTCAATACAAGACGGAATTTCCTATGTTTCTTCTGGAAATAGAAATTTATTGCTTCGCCTAACATTTTTTAATTATATCAATACATGGAGTTGCAACTCCATGTTGAGGTAGTAAGTCCCACTCGTTGACCATTTTGTGGGAGAGTTGACAGTCATCTAGCAGATAATTGGTTCTATGCTTATGCTCTTTTTTGAACTGTCCTCGTAAATGTTTTATCCTGAAAGGCAAGAAAAAGGAAAGAATGTTAAAACCAAGTTTATTACTAAGTATTTTGAAGACTACTATTATGTTGTATCTGGCTCTTCTGTTCGACAGAGAGAATAAGTTTAATTTTGCCAATATCTCGTCGTGCGGAAGCCTTAACATCTTCGGAATCAACCTAGATGCGGTTCTTTGAACCCTTCCCAATAACTCAGTATCGTTTTTTAAATAAGAACTAGCTGGTTGTTTACAGTATTCAAGTTTTGATCGAATGGACAGTATATAAAGTCAGAAATGTCTTACCATCAGTATACCTGAAAGCTCTACGTATTAACTAGGGTCCTAAAACTTTTACTAGCAATAGAACAGCAATATACAGTGCTTTTTAAATCATCTCTGATGGTAGTCTCTAGATCATTATGTATCTGGACAACATGGAGCACAACATTATTCATCGTGTATTTGTGCCTTCGTGTTCATTATTCATCATAATGCACTTGGACGCATTCAGTTGATAAATACTAAGCCATCCTTCCAATATCGATAGGTCATTTTAAAGTTCTGAACGGTCCTTTTCGTTGTGTGCAATTCTCTATTTATCGTTAGCTCATAACAATACTGATGGTGACAGGACATTAGGAACGTCGTTTGTGTTCAAGGGGAATTAAACGGGACCAGAAAACTCTAAGGCACCTCATTAAGCACTATTTTTCAACCAGACAATTTGAAGTTGACCTGTAACCTTTGTTTTCTCATAAATAGGGAGTTCATTATAGTAAGTTGTCCCTTATTTGAATGTTCTGTAACTTATTTAACAGCCTGGAATAAGAGGTTTTGTCGAAGTCTTACAAAAGCTATTGGAGACTACATTTATAGGAATAGTTTGATCTTATAAGCACATCAAGTTTCTTATCTTGCTAATAGGTGTTAGACATGAATCTGCGGTCCTAAAACCATGCTGTCTTTCAGCGTGAAGTAGGTTTTCATGTAAGTACTTAAACAGTGTTTTACAAATGATCTTAGCAAACAAGCTTGGTGGGCGACGGTTTTCAGGTTTTTTCTTGTTCTCCCTTGTTAAAGACAGAACCAACTATGACATTTTTCTTGTCGTTATGCAATCTACCTTGATTGAGAGATAGGTGATAGCATGCGCATAAATGGTTTTAGATTAAGCTTACTAGTTCCTTCAGTAATCTGGAAGACATTTCATCGGGTACCATAGATTTCCTTACATGAAGTTTTTTTGGCAGTTTAGTAACACCCAATTCGTTATACTGCTTCTACACTATGATTTGGAGAAATGAAATTTTTCTGTGTGAGTGATGCCTCTACCGTGTACGTGCTTCTAAAGTAGTCCGCGAATAATTCTTGGTAGATATGACCATCTCCTCTTTCTTCGGTTAATGTAAGAGAACAGGAGTTTTATACAAGTTGTCTCTCGTAGATTGTCTGTACCGTCTTTAATGCCAGGATATGAGTTTCTGACTTCCAGGTAATCGGACTTAGTTTTCGCTCCCCAAATAACCTAAACTTATCGAACATTTGTTTGCCTTTACGCGTAAGTGTACGCACTTAATTAAACAATGATAAATGATTTTATGGTTATTTTGGTATCGTTTATGGTGTATAAAATATAATAACGGTAATGCATAGTTTCCGGAAGATCCATGCCTATCCGACCATCTAATTTACTGGAGTTTTGGCTTGTATGTTCTCTTTTTATACATTTAGTTTTGCCAGCGATGACTATTGCTAGTAGTCGGGGTTTCAAAACTAACGACGCGTGATCACTTTTACCCGATGGTGGGATGTAATCATTGTGTATAACATCTTTCTAATTGTGATTTAAGATGTAGTCTAACAAAAATGAATCAGAGCCAGGATCTTCTCATGTTGGCTTTCCTACACTTCATACTAAGGTATATATTATTATCAAACAAGTTTTTTGACCACTCTGAACTTAGTTTGCTTCAGTCTATGATGGATGCATTAAAAACGCCTAAGATTAAATACCCACTGAGGAATCAAATATGCCTAGTCTTCTTTCATGCCATTGGCTCTACTAATTTGGGATTTATCTTTATGAATCCATTACACTATCGTGATGTAGTTTGTCACTTGATGTTGATGTGCACTGTGTTTGGTTCTATGTTCCCTTGAATTGACTGCCTACTTCACTGCAAAGAGCTACAGGTTGCGTATTTTTTTGGCGAGTGAATTTCAAATACAGTGCACTAAATTTAATAAGAATAGTTGCACAAAACTTTTCATGTATTTGCTTTACTTCAGTCTGGAAGTGTTTAGAATTATTTGTTGTTGGTAGACTTTTTGATAATTTATTTGATCTAATTTCTTAACAGCTTTGTGTGTAAGCATGGTTATCCTCATAGGATTCATAAATTCATTTTCTTTTCATTTCAAGGGAGAAATATGGAAGTACCACTTGTTATGAAAATACTTGCTGCATCTGTATCCTTAGCGGATAAAGCTTGCTCTATAATTCGAACAGTATATGCTTCCAAAGACTTACAAATCATCGATAAAGGAGTTGATGATTTACAATCTAAAGCTGATCGAGATTCTCAACGATGTATAGTACAATCCTTGAATATAACTTTCCCAGGCCTTCATGTAATTGGTAATTTTCGTTGTTTATTTTAATAATTCGTGGGAAAATTAGGTGAAGAAGGTCATTTGGATCCTGGAAACGTCCCACAGTCCAGTGAATTGAACACAGAAGTTCTTAAACACCAGTGTCCTGCTCAGCTGAATTCTTTGTCAATGGATGATATCGTAATTTGGGTAGATCCATTGGATGGTACAAAAGAATTTACCGAAGTATGTTTATTTATTTGGTTTTCTATTCACTACACAACGTAAATTAAGATCATTTGATTACAGCTATTATTTTCTCATGGTTTTATGCTCGATTTCTTTTGTATATGGTACTTCAGGGCCTTGTTGAATATGTTACAGTACTTATCGGAATCTCAGCTAAGGGAAAACCAGTCGCTGGCGTTGTGGCTCAACCTTTTTTCAAATCTAATTCGGCTGTATCTACAAATGCATCGCACTACATAACTCGAGTCGTCTGGGGACTCGTAGGTTTAGGTGTGTTTGGCGTAAATCCCGTTCTTCCATCTTCACAGTTACCATATCCAATTAATCGAAATGCTGTAAAACTATCTTTACCTCATATTATTGTGGCTACTCGGTCTCATGGATCGCCCACTCATGCTACTGTAAATAATGCATTCTTTCCCACTGAAGTAAGCGTAATAATTTAATTGTTCAGCTTTTTTAATTTACTATGTAAGTACACTAAGTACCCTTTTTTATATATTATGTAACTCATTTAAGAAATATAGATATATTTACAGGGCTTCAAGCCAGTTGCTATACCTGATTGCCTTAATCGAAGTATACAGACATCTGATGATTGAAAGTCGAATGGTCTTATTGGTTAACCACCATTCCAATTCAAGTGTGTAACTAGAGTTAGCGTAATTATTAAATGACAATAACCTCAAGGATGGTTTGAATAAGACTTGATATCAATCAGTGACTACTGAACTGAGCCGTATTATAAAATGCAGATTTACCATTAGTCAATGTTCAAGATACATTTATAATCTGTAACTGAGACACAGTATAACAGCTCCATTGATAGCAGACATATATGGATAGAAATTCCTATTTTATTCTGATATAAGATGATTGTATATGGCTTTCATTTTGTGAATTTCCGCTCTTAATGTTAATGTAAAGTGTTTCGATATGGACAGGTGTACAATTGTATAGCAAGTTAAGCATTGACGACTGCATAACGTTTAGATGGCATCGATTTTATTTCCGAAAATTGATTGTTCCAAACTGGATAAATGTCCGGTATTTGCTACATAGCTTTGGTTTCATAGCAGGCCGGATAGTATCTGCTATTCATACATGCATTTCATACAAGGATAACATATTATTTATCGGATGTGAATCCGTGTAGTTAGCTTTAAGTCACTCTTAATTTTTAAGGGTTAGCAGATAGAATGGGATTCGATCCTACAGTCTTGTGTTTGGAAGTCAAATGTATTAATCACTGGGCACCAGTTCGTTACATTAGGTGATCGGAAGTAGTCGGCGAGAAATCCAGCCAGACATAAGTTTCGTGCTAGTTGACCCTCGTTAACAAGCAAACCTGCAAATTCAAGGAAACAAATGCTCGTTACATCATGTGATTTTACTGTCTTTGAACTACCATAGATCCACCAGCTCACTAGGAATCTAACTTAAGACCTCTGGTGTGGTTTCTCACAATGTAAATTGGGATACGAATACATAAATGAACAGTATTATTTTTAAACAATACTGGTCATTTTCATGCCTTTTATTGAAAATACTTTACATGTAATGCTTGCCACTTATAATTCTCATTTTTATCTTGGGCTAATGCATCCTAATCTACTCACAAGAAGGCGTGTGTGACCTTCTTTAAACAGTTATCTATTTGGTTTGCAGCACAGATCATCAATATTTCATCCTCAAGTTTTCTTTCGGAAGACTTATCCTTACATGGTGTTGAAAACTAGGTAGTGAATGTCTACTATACGTCCCTAGCAGCAATCTATATCACTTTGTTATTTTTTTAGATCCCGTATTATCCACTAAAAATCAGATCATTAAACCAAACCATTAGTACCTAACTTTCGTCTCTTAGCTGTAGTTAAAATTTGTTGGTAAATGTTTGCTTGTAATGTTAAGCTAAACAGTGTCATTAACCAACTATAATGATTCTTAAATGTGTTTTTGCCTGCCAGGATTTAGTTGCAATGATATTAGTTCAGGTCTTATTTGCACTGTCTATCATTTCTTACAGTCAAGTCATAAACAACGGTGAGTCTGGCACATATGTACATTAGCTCAAGTTGCCACATCATATTCATATCACAAGTTTTAATCTGAAGGATTGCCAGATTATTTTCAAGCAATCGGAAATAAAAGTGTGTATAGTGTAATAACGGAACTTAAGACCTAGTAGAACATAAGGAGTAACCACAATTGTCGCTCGATGACTTCCATCAGTTAATATGTGTCTACCTAAAACGGGTCAGACTAATAGGCGATGAATTCATGGATAAGTGCCACGTTTCCGTGTGGCCGTCCCCTAGTTTTCTATATTTTTACTTGTATATCAACCAGCATCATGAGTCGAAGTAGGAGGTCGTTGGGCACATGTAATACATGTCTCAACCACCTCAATCGGTAAAGATTTACAACCTCATCAATTTATTTCCCATGTTTGGCATGCTGCTTAACCTCAGGATTACTTTTTCTAGCCGCATGCGATGCTTTAAAAATCCATGATCGAATACCTGCAGCCTAAGGAATATCCTTCATATATTAACACGGCAGAGTGCTCCGTAGTATTTTCGCCTTTTGGCTAGCTAGTTTATAACTCGCCAATGTCATAAGTGTTAAAAACAAAGCTATCTTTCTAAATCTATGTAGAGATTTCGTAAGAGCAATCTATCAGGGCTAATATAATTTCCAAGATAAGTGATGTTGTCAACGCATTCAACTCTTTCACTTCTTACAATCAATCTAGGAAACGATGGAGATTTGTTTTGATGTAACATTTCGCATTTATTGAAAGAGCAAAACATCCCATAAATGTCTGCATTATTATGCGAGCCATTAAAATGACTACATATAGTCAGAATCTTCATCGGATAGGATTATGTCATCTACATATACTAAGTCGATGATTCATCATCCTAGTAACAAATCGATCCCAAAGCGCCAGAAGAATGTACAGTATTTGATAAAATCTAGTTTTTCAAATTATTTGTCAAGTCATGCTTTGTTTTCTATTTTACAAATTATCCGTTCTTAGGTTCTTCGTGCTGGTGGATGTGGTTATAAAGTCTTACTTCTTTTAGAAGGGCGTGGACATGTATATGTATTTCCTAGTCATGGTACTAAGAAATGGGATACATGTGCACCAGAAGCTGTTCTCCTAGCGTCTGGTGGCTTGCTAACCGATCTAATTGGACAACCATATCAATATGATATCAATGTTAAGCATGAAAATCTTCGTGGTATTCTAGCTACTCCCGTAGCTGATTGGCTACCAGCATACGTGTCGTGTTTACCTAAAGAGATTATTGATGAATTCTCAGCTCGTGATTAATTTCTTCTTTATTCTAGCTATCACACACATTTGTTTGTGTGAATAATGTTTTACTATCTTGGCTACTTCGTAGTCTTATCTGTCCTTTTAAACGTGCTATCAACCTTTATGTGATATAATCTGTATATCACCTGCTCTGTTGAGTGTGGATAATCATCATATTTTTCTATTCTGTTAAATATTTTGAGATTATTATAGTATAGCATATTCATTGAGTCATATAATTTACTTCTTTTCACTATTTTTGTTGATATTTATTTACTAGTTAATTTTCAGTTAGGATTATATTATAACCTCATCGTTTCTATATGTTCATTAGTGAAAACGATTTAATTTAGCTGTGTCAACTACCAGTTAAATGTATGCTTATGGCGCTGTGAACTAGTATACTAAACACTGATTGGTCAATGCATAGTCCTTGTCCTAGTGCTACATTCAGGAAAAGAAATGCAGTCGATTAACTTCCGTATATAAGTTAAACTGAAGATTTTCAAGACCATATAACAGGTTATTATGTAGAATAAATAATAAAAGTGTACAGATTGCTACGAGATGTGTACAAAAACTAAGTATAATTATTTGACTTTTATCTCCAGATCTGGGTCTGCTTTTCCTGAGTTTGTTGTTTATGAGCGTTAGTCAGATGAGTGTATTACATAACAGTTTGCTTCATTTTACTTTATGAATATGAAATGCGGCTTTTAAAAATGCGCAACATTCGTAAATTACTACTGTTTGATCATAGGTGTCTTTAAAGCATTACTTCTGCTCGTTAGGGCGTTTGAGTAGGCATTGTTGAAGTTAAACGCAAAGTTCTAGGTAAAGATGGTAAATCAGTTGACGTGTCTGTGAGATGTTTGGGACATGTATTATGAATCAGTCATACTATCGTCGATTCATTCACTTTTTGTTTGACTTTAAATCCCAAGTTTAATTTTACTTCATACTTTTACAACCTAATTATTTCTTGTATCATACTCTTTATATTCGTTGTTTATTATTATTTCTACTTTAGTATTCTTCTGGTTATGCTAATGAGGTGTAGCACATATGTGCCACGTCCTATGTAGTATTTGAGTAACTGGTAGTAGGTCTATGATTAATTTACAATAAATTAATGATCGAAGAAGGTAGATTAGTTAACAGGTCAGATGGAAGCTCATAATGTTAAAATGTTTTGTCTCTACAAATGATTGCTGTATTCTATCTTGCTTATCATAATATATGCCACCTGGAAACCAGTATTGTCCAATTCTGTCCTATCTAAAGTATCCTCAAGTACACATCTCAAGTTTAGGCTCAAATAATTTCATGAACTGGTGTTAGGTCTTGGTCTGTTTATACTTATTTTTCTAAAAAACTCATATGTATATCAGTCAACAGGGAATGTTAGATTGTTTGGTTTCTTTAAATAGACGATTCCGTAGAAATCGTACTAAATTAGTATTAGTGAAAATCTATATAGTCCAACAACCAGCTCAGAAGTATGCCCAAATATAATACGGATGATTAGAACCATAACGACGCAACGAATGTGAAAATCTGATTCATGTAGTACCCTAGAACAATGTAGTAACGGGAAACAGACATACAAGAAACTACATATCCATGAGTGGCTTTGGATATCCATCGCTGCTAGACCATTCAAATGTATTGATTTAAGAATGTTCGAATTTTACTCCGAATTCTAATTTTATTTGAAGTACCTGAAAAATTACTGGATAACCTTATCTTGAAAGAGTACATAAATAGTAGTAGATAATGATCATCGGCCTCGGTTATACGGTATATTGCCAAGTAATGCAAATATAATTTAACATTCACATGAATTGTGATACCACCAAAAGCTTATTTGGCTTTTCGTCAACTTACATCACCTATAAAGTAGACGAGATATCTGTCTCTCATCGGAAGGATGAATATACTGCATAGTAGTCTGCTCTATCATACTGCGTGGATGTGAAACTTGAACATCAAAACTAGATAATACTCGTAGGTTATTGGTATTTGATTATCGATGTCTTCAAAATGCTGCTTATGTTTCATAAGATACTCGGGTAAGTAAATATGAGGTTCAACTTCGGGTATTAGGAAAAGATGGTAAGTCACTTGGTTAGGTTAAAAATCTTCCATTGAGGTGGTTGGGTTGTGTTACGTATGCTCAACCACTGCCTACCTTGACGCGCGATGCCGACTGATATTGCAATAGGATGGAATAAAGTTAAGAGCAGCTAAACCAAAACATGGCACCAGTTCATGAAATCACTAACTGCTGGTTTGAGTCTTGTCAGTAGATACAGACTACTTGGTTGGGGTCCTCGCGAATGTAACCAATTGTTGGAAACTGAATAATATGGCCCAGAATGTCAAAGTGGTGCAGGTGTACTTATTCCTTGTCCTCTAATAAGTCGTTAGCCGAGAACGTTTATGTCTTTCCGTGGATTTATCCTTCCTCCCTGTACCATATTGTGCATATTATTATTACTCACTACTACTTCTGTTGGTTTGGTGTTAGTCTTGTTGTTCTGTTGAGGTGTGCCAACTTGGATTGATGGACACCTGTACCAGGTTCTATGTTGTTCGTATGTATATACATACATTTGAATAAATTAACAATATGCCAAGTAACCAATAGCTTCATTTCTATACAAAGTAAGCTCAATAATGTTAGCTTTGAACATCATCCATTCACTTGTAAGAATTAAATATTACCAAAATATAAGCATCTAGCTTAAAAACCATCACTACCAATAACAATCTTTATATACATGACAAAAACTCATTTAATTGAAATCTTTACAATATTATATGAATAGATGGTAATTCTAGAAGTCCATTTATATATTGTACTTAAATTAGGAAGAAGTTAAGAATTACAAAAAATATGGTTTTATGAAGCATATAATACAGAGAACTTGTAAAAAGAATAAAGTTAGTCTAGAAACAAGTGTATTATTCATTAGTTTTGTAGCTTTATTACATCCATCTCTATCTTGACAATAACAGACTTCTTTGTAAACACCTTGTGCTTCGAACCAATATCGACAACTCCAAGCCAAGCCTTAAAACAAGATAACATTTTGTCTTAATAGAATTACACTAACTGAATTGAACAAACCTAGCCAAACCTCGAAACTACTAAAATAGTGTTGTTGTTGGATTTGAACAACTCAGTGTGGATAGTTTAAATGGTTTAGGTTTCAGTAGCGCACAGTCGAATTGCTCTTAACAATCTATTGTAAGCATGGTATGTAGCCGTCATGGTTTACTTTCATTACGCAGACGGTACTGGCTATTGTTTCAGAGCTATTCAACAATGATCACTTAGAATCTGAAAATTTAAGAATTAAAGGGTTTCAAATGGGGTAGTGCATTGTGATCTACTCTTCTTTGTGATCAAATTCTATTGATAAATCCGCAGTCCGGTCGCTATTCTAAATAACTGATCATCATGTGTGCTGTGTCTTAGATTGTATTGGTGGAACTCTTCACATGTTGACGATTGCTAATATTAATCTTTATTTAATTAAAACAAAAGCAAATGACAGCTCCCTTAAAATACATGTAACTTTATGTAATTCTATTCAATTCTGCTATATTTGATAGTGTTAAAAAATATCTTGGAAGATTTTACTTACAGATTATGTTACAGAGCACAAGTAATGTCATTTTATGAATCTTTGAAAAGTTTGCCAACATTCCGTTGACTGTTTGTCTGTTTATGAATTAACTAAACTTTCAGTAAGTTATATTTCTTATATGTTCTTATTAAGGTGATCTGTTGCTTGGGTATTTCTTAAGTAACATCGTGTTTAAACCTTACTATTTGATATTTTGGTATTACATTATTATCAGGTTATCCTTAGCACAAAAGGATATGCAAAGTTATATGGGGCTGTTTACATTTAGAGTTATCTAGAATCAATAAAGTTATTTTGGCACAAGTATATTTATCGAGGTTGAAGTCTACTACCTACTGATTTAAAAACAAAGTTTTTATCGATAAATTATTTCCATTAAAATTTGTCCAGAGACTCATCATTGTGCAATACAAATTGTATTTATCTATAATCTACGTATTTAAATTACTAGTTTCCTACTGAGACTCCGAAAATCAGAGCAAAAAATACTTTGTCCAGCTGAGGTTCCATAGGTACTTACAACATAACTTTTAGAAAACGGCTGGATTCGATTCATGTCTTCGTTAGATCATCACTGGTTATGTTAACAATTTTAGTTTATTTTCAAGAAGCATACCATTTTAGGATTATACGAATAGCACAAAATACTCGTTTATACTTCGAATGTTAAACATGTTTCATACTTTCTATATTACGCTATTTGTCAAAAATTCACGAGGTGAGATATTCTGTAAATCAGGAAGCAACTGAAAGGTCGGTATACAAACTCTAAAGTAAAAAAGCCCACAGAGATAATAATGTCCTGTAGTGGTGGAGGATATCAATAATATTTGTTGTTGATTTATTTATAGTTAGTTTAAATCCATTTTGATTGTCGTACTCAATTTACTCGTTCATATTAAACTTATATTAATCAAAGAATCGTTAAAAATTAAAAGAGAAGTATTAAATCTAGAACTGTTGGGAGTTGTTCATCCACAATTGCATACTTTTGGATTTTCATAGAAAGTGCTGTCTATAAGTTCAAAATTATTGACTTCTTTAGAAGATAAATTAAAATAAGGATTATCAATATAAAGATATTTAGTTAAATTAACAAAATTTTTGTAAAATGCTTACCATAATCTGTTCGTGCACCACATGTTCGTGTCACCTTTATCCATGAATTCCAACCTGTACTTTCTTGATAAATTTTTACACAAAATGTTCCAGGTGAATGTGATAAGAAACTACCACAGTCAATCATTGCATTAAGTCGAGTATCAAAAAATCGTCTAGCTGGACATGAATCATCTTCATTACTATCACACTGATAACATCGAATAGCTAGTATTTCTAGGATGAATGAAATTCAATTATGCGTTATGCAGCGATTAGACTAGTAATACCTAGTGAAAAACTGTTCATAAGGCAAGCACATGAAAGGTGAAACAGAGTAGTTGTGAACTGTAACTGCCACTAATATGTAGTAGTGTCATATCGTGGTTACTCTATGGCGCTATTTTATCCTAAAAGTCTATTCTTTAAGTTTTACAACATCAAGTAGCTATTTAGGTGGCGTTACGATTAAAAGTAGCAAGATTAAAGTTCGAGGGCGAAGGTGAACGTTGATCATATAAAGGATGGGTGGTATAACATCTAAACAACTAGCATTGCCAGTGATACTTCTTTCTATTGATGAAAGAAATGGGTTGGAACTGATTACCCTAGAAAATAGAACACTTAACTTTGACTTACGAAATTTTGTCGTCGACAGAAAAGCCCTTAAAGTAAAGAGCCTTCAACAAAGCCTTAGAATATACAGTTTAGAAGTGACAAATAATAATAAATCTCTAACGGTACTTAGAATTGATTCGTTTCGTTTTAATTTTGACAACAATGAATATATAAAAAGAATTATTTCATATATCACAATTGTAAAACATATCTTATTTAAATATAATTGTAACGATTTAATAATTTAAGCATCAAAAAGTTTATCATCATTTGATAAGTAATTTTTTAACATGTTAAAGTCTTCAAATGAGAGTCTTAATAAATTCTCAGCTGCATAACTAATATATTCAATAATAGGAAGTCAGTTCGCTCTAGAAACCAGTTATAAATTCTTAACATCAATTTTTAATATTCCATCCATCATCGAATTGTATTAAGTGTTAACTTGATAAAGCAATGACTGCATCTTTCCTATAGTGCAGAAAGTTGGAATCATCTCATTGTAATCTCAGTAATAAAATGTGCTATTAATTATACAACAAAACTGTATACATTTCAGATTCTAAACAAAAATATTTTAATTCAGAATGCTCAAACTCCTAAATGCAGCATTCTTTTTTATGTGATGTCCTATGGTCCAACTAAGATCTTAATACGTTCAAAAAATGACGTGTCAGCGGTATATACAACGATTTTTGGCTATTTCAAAAGACTCACGTTTGCTATATTGTATTAGTGCTTTAATCCGTTTTTCCCCCTCTCATCCGTTTAATGATTCATTTCTAAAAGGTCACCTACTGCTGACTCAAACTACGTTTTTAGAGTAAAAGTAAACAGTGATTAGAGACGTTAAGCGTTTTCAATAATCACAGATAAAACAAAATATGTCACACCCTTAATTTTGATCTTTACTTCAATTTTATTTTCTTTCTACCAAGAAACCGCTGTTTCTTTTAAAGCCATATGATCTATTTTTCCCTTCTTGTTATTGTGCTTTTTGATATTTTGATTATTTTCAAATTCATTCCGCTAATTTTTCCATTAGTTTAAGCTAAGACGATACAAAAACTTTGGTTAATATTAATTTTTCCGGTCTGTACGTCAGCTGATACACATATTCTCTAAACAAATATTAGTAGTCATCGATTAACGGCCAAATATATGCCGGCAAACAAACTCAGTCCTTTGCCAATTTATATCATAAATATGCCAATTGTTGTAGCATATTTTATTAGAGATAAATTTATTTTTCATTATGTGGTGTATCATAATTATAAAAATTAATGAGACATATATGCCTTGGAACTCCAAGAAATGTCAACTTATCGTAATAATTAACTGTTACAAGTTGACAGATGACGATTGTTGTTTGAAATTTGGATAGCATGCCTAAACTGGCTTAAAATATATAATATGCTTAATCTTTTTATTACTAAGATTTTAATTTTAGGAAATGTGCACAATGTTTAGATTAGCTACGCTTACAATTGATGCATTTGACAGTAATGATGCATATAATAAAAATGCTAGCATAAGGATGTCAAAAATATCTTTACCTATAAATAAACATTAAAACTAACCACTTTCATATAAAAGTAGCAAAATAAATACAGGAAACAAAGTAAACATATCCGAATGACCGCTGTTGTCCGACCTTCAAAGTAATCTAATTGTTGACTGAGTCAAGAACATTTCCGCTTATAATACCGAATATCATTTTCTTTAGCTACTGTCAATCTTATGATTTCTTTGCACTTGATACTCACAGTTTTTGGCTAAGTCTGGATCTTTCGTGGTGTTCAGTGGCAGTTGTTCAACTTCTAGACTACACTAACCCCAGTGCAGTTATCTAGATAAGTCCTTTTTCAGATAAATAATTTTCAACTTTGAATTAAAGTCTCATGCTTAGCACCATTTTGATGAGCTAGTATAAAAAATTTGATGTAATTCTTCATGTAGTATCTTACTAAAAATGGCATAGTTTATGTTGTAGCAACTGGCATGAAAATTTTGGCTGTAGAAACATAATAACTTTTATATTTCATATTTATATGCTGACACGTATGCTTTGCGTGGGATAAAATATAGCTGAATTTATGCGGACTGCTTGATTTTGGACGGGTTGTGCATTTTAATCGGTTTCATTGTCAGTCTAGTAGAGTAGAACGATGGGCATAACACTCTCAAAAACAGTTCAACTGACCTTCGGCAACTCTTAGTATACCTAGTATCCTCCAGACTACCTGAATGGAAAACTGACACAGATGCCGCCAACTCTCCATGATGTTGAAAAAGCTACTTGATGTGAGTTACTTGATATGAGGGAAAGCAGTAGGACCTGATAGGTTGTCCACCGATATCGTTAGGGATAGTGGTCCAGCCTTAGCTAGTAGGTTGACTGATATATTAGTCGACGTTCGGAAACTGAACATCATCTCATTTGAGTGGTCTTGCTTACTGATTGTTTCAATTTACAAAAGGGTACAGTAATCCTCTTGTGACAACAATAGAGAAATCAGTTTGACTAATATAGTACTTAAAATATTATCCTCTACAAACATTCAGCCTTATCGAACACTAGAGAATTGCAAACTGATGAAAAGTAGACTGATTTCAGGCCTAAACGTGGCTGAATTGATCAAATATTCACCCTGATTCCAAAACTCAAACTTAGACATATGTACCAACGTCCGACTGCTATTGTATTCCTTGATTTGAAGGCAGCTTTGACTCCGTAGACGATGAAGTATTGTGGCAGTATTCGTTATTGAAAGGCGTACTCCAAAATTACGTAAACCTTATGAAGGCTGTCTACTCGGTCATCACCGATGAAATTAGAGCCTATGGAGAATCGTCACGAGAAATTTCATTCCCAGAAGTTGTTCATCAGGGTTGTCTCACCCACTTCTAACGCCTCAGGAATTAATCTCATTCCAGGAAATCCTTTCGTCGACTTAAAATACGCAGGACTTACTTGCTTCTTCACCTAGATCGATGATAGGAAGTAAAGTAACTGAATGCGTTGACCGCTTCACTTATCTCGGAAGTTTCATCACCTCTGGTGGGTCGGTATCTGACGTAATTTCACCACAGATTCAGAAATCCCGATTCGCCAATTCACGTCACATGTGGTGCAGGTGGAATATTCGTCTCTCAACGAAAGGCTGGGTGTACTGCGCAATAGTCCGCGCCATTTTAACATATGGGTGCGAAACATTGGCCATGAAAACCCATGGTTTGCGCCTACTTCAGGTATTTGACCATGGAAATCTTGGTAGCATTTCTCGTATATCATGGAACAGTCGAATAAGTAATATGGAGGTCAGACAAAAGGTCCTTGGTAAATATGGTAAATCATTCGAAGAGGTCATTACCCTTCATCAGCTGAGATGGCTAGAATACGTGTTGCGCATGCCAGACTACCGCCTGCCTCTTCGCGCGATGTTGGCTAGGGTTGAAGTAGGATGGAAGAAGGGTAGGGGCGGCCACACAAAAACGGCGTCAGTCCTTGAAGGTATTGGGGGAGGGTGGAAGAGTATACAAGAATTCAGATGCTCACTGGATGCATAGGTGCCAAAGTAAACATTGGTTATTAATGAAGTACTTTGGGATTTGAATGTAGATGGCAATAGTTCAGGACAGAGACATGAAATTAACTTGCTAAATGGGAACAAATTAGGTGAGATAAAACAATTAGTAAGAGGATGAGTAAACAAAGTAGAGTTGTGAATTAAATGATACAAATGAAGACGTATGCAGTTAGGAGAGATAAGAAAGAGGCAATAAAGTAGCTGAATCGACGGAAAATTGGCACTAGCAATGCTGAAGAAAAATATCTTAGCACCAATACAATAGGAAAACAGGACTTCGTAAATACGTGAAGATTTATTTAACCTAAAATTTAAAAAAAATTAATCCGGTGGCCTTGGTCAACAAAATAAGCAGTGCATCCCAAAGAGCGAATCTTGGTGAGAAGATATCTTCCAACTGGTAATGTGACAGGAATATTTTTATTCTTCTTGTATTCAGAATTATATAACATGACAATAAAGAACTTTAATTAAAAAATTTATTTGCTTGTGTTCAGTATTTGGTTGTTGTCAATGTTGGACTTCTTAGAGAGATATGAATTTCTAGTTGACACTAAAAAACGACGTTTGACATTAAAAGAAACTTGGAAATACACGAAAGGTACAGAAGGTCATATCACATCTTTAAATTTAATACAAACTCTGCCAGTAACAACGGAAATGTTCCAGGATATACTCGCGGAATTTCCAAATCTAACACAAACGAACCCTCAACCTTCCAGAAGTAAGTTAAAATTATGTCAAATAATCAAAACGTAAGGTGCACATGTTTTTGCTAAACCCAGGAGATTAGCACCTGATAAGCCTAAAATAGCTAGGGCATAATTCGATTACATGCTACAGCTGGGCATAATACGTCTATCTGATAGCCAGTGGGTATCTCCTTCGCATGTGTTTCCAAAGAAAAACAAAGGCGATTAGTGACCGTGCGGGAATTACAGAGCCTTTAACCGTCTAACGGTACCAGACAGATACACAATACCACATATACAAGACTTTACGAATGGTTTACAGGATATGAAGGTATTTACTAAAATCGACTTAGTCAGGGCATATCACAGTATTCCAGTAGCTGGAGAAGATATTCCGAAGACAGCTATCACAATATCTTTTGGATTATTCGAGTTTGTACGCATGTTATTCGGCCTACGGAACGTGGCACAAACATTCCAAAGGTTTATGGATAATCTACTTCGAGATATGCTGTTTGCACAGGGGTACATAGATGACTTACTGATTGCCAGCCCGGACTTGAAATCACATGAACAACATAAGACAGCAGTATTGAGACAATTAAATCAAAATGGCATGGACATTCATCAAAGTAAGTGTGTTTTCGGTGTAGAAACACTAGAATTCCTTGGGCATACCATAAGCCCTGATGGAATTACACCAATCAAACAAGAGGAAGATACTATTAAACAATGGCCTATACCAAGCTCTCTAACACGACTCCGAAGTTTTCTAGGTTTAATAAACTTTTATCGCAGATTCATACCCGGTTGTGCACAACTAATTCAACCATTGACGGATTCGCTTAAAGGAAAACCATAGGAATTTAAGCTGACCTCTGAGGCTGTCGGAGCTATTAACCAATAAAAGGATAAACTTGCTTAAATATGCTACATTAACTTATCCGAATTCTCATCACCCATTTGCTTTGATGGTTAATGCCTCGGACAAAGCCATAGGCGGTACTCTTAACCAACTAGTTAAAAACGCCTGAAAATCGATCTCCTTCTTCTCAAAGAAACTCGCTCCAGCAAAGACGAGATATTCTACCTTCGGTTGAGAACTCCATGCAACCTACTTACCACCAAGCATCTCCGACACATGCTCGAAGTCAGGGAATTCACAATTTGTAGGGATCATGAACCGTTAATCAATAGATTAAAAGCGGAAGCCGATAAATACTCACCTCGAGAAGTCCGGCACCTTGACTACATATCACAGTTCACTAGTGATATACGTCACGTAGAAGGTCAAGACAACCAGGCGGCAGAAGCATTATCTCGACTAGAAATGAATATAATATAACAGTCAACAATAAATTTCGAGACTTTGAGAGACAGCTAGGAAAATTATCGAGAATTAAAAAAATCTACTGTCAACTAAAAGCTCAAGTCTCAACCTGAAACAGCTTCCAACACCTATGAAAGATGTTATGATTTACTGTGACACTTTATCACTTTCGAATGGTTTTGCGTATCTATTTACATGCATAGATAGTTTCACGAGGTTTCCTATAGCCGTACCAATCACGGTCATCATAGCCAAAACAGTGGTCAAAGTCTTTATACAGAACTGGGTGACCATTTTTGGTACACCTATAACAATAATGATGGACAGAGAAGCTCAAATCCAATCAAAACTATTCAACAACTTAGCTAAACAGCTAGGCTCCAACAGAATTCGATGCACTGCATATCATCCTCAAGCTAATGGGATGGTAGAACGGTTCCATCGTCAAGTAAAGACCACTCTTACATCTCATACAAACATCAGTCAGTGGATAGAATTCCTGCTATTAGTTATGTTAAGAATACGGACAGCCGTCAAACAGACTCACAATGTTCGGCAGCAGAATTAGTCTTCGAGACCACTCTTAGACCACCAGGTGAGTTTATTAATCCTCCCACTGACGGTGAAACACTCGATTTAGGAATTTATGCAGAACAACTACAAGACCGAATGTCTAAACATTAGCCAATTATCACTCGTGAACAGTCACAAGCGACGTTTGTACCCAAGTATCTAAGCAACTGCCCGCACATCTGGATATGACAAAATCAAAGCACCACTCAATAGTCCTCTCGAAGGTTTATTTAAAATTATTTCAAGAAGACCTAATTATTTTGTGATTCAGAAAAAAGGAACTATCGTTTAGCAAGTATCCACAGGCTAAAAACGGCTTTTCTAGATAATGAACCACCAAACATGTCGTTAGATCGCTTGCACGACAAAACAGCCATGAAATCAAGAAGTGAAAACGTAGATACTGTGAAAGTGACTGAAAGTGTTAGGTGGGCACAATTGATTATGGAGTCACGGATGCCCACAATTTTAGTTTCAGTCTAAAACGTAATCACGTAGCTTCTAACATCTCGAGTTTTTAAATGTTAAATGTAAAAAAATTAGACAAAACATACATTATTTTTCTCTTTGCTATACGTCGACTAAACGTCAAAATAGTAATAGTTCCAAGTATTATTCTACACACTTCCACGCAGACTTTATCTTAAGATGTATGAACGATATAGTCAAATTTTTTATTATTTAAAATAAATTGTACTAAAGCGATATATTCCTAAACATTCCTAACAAACCTATCAGCGGGAGCAAGTTACTAATGAACATAGAATTTTTGATTGAAGTGAGTGTTGTGAGCTAGCCTCGCCTGCAGAACTAATCTTTTTCTAGGTTTCCACACTATAAGTAGACAATATTTACCGTAAATAACACAAAGAACCCTGGCAACAATTGATAAATTCCGAAAACAACCCAGGGGAGTTTCACTGTTTCTGCCAGTTGATTTACCAACCACACAACACTATTATTTAACATTTTTTGTATTTTTACTTAGACTAATACTAAAACCACTTTCCACGTGAGATGTATATTTTTAGTAACTTCATACGACAATATACTACAAAGAAAAAGTGTGTTGTTTTCAGCAAACATTTCAAATTCCATATTGATTTGGCTTTTCTTAGTTCTAATTATTTTTGACACAAAATATATAAATATCACGAAGCTAACTACAGTAGATCAATAAACGTCTATCTTATTTCTAACATCTTTCCAATTGTAGTGGCATAAGTCATGTCTATAATTTTAAATTCTGTTGATATATTTTTTAACTTTTTATAATTTATATGAACTTACACGACAAATCAACCCACGCATACATTGTATTTTCTCTATGCTATTTGCATTCATCAATTTTTTTTAATTCAACCTTAAATTTGTAACGTAACCTATCTTAGTAGTTAGTGCTGAGCAAATTTACTCTTATACATTGAACGATCATATCAGTTGCCTTCAAAGATGCTTGACATAGTCCAAATTTATAAAGTCAGCAGCATTTAGGTACCATAGTACCTCACTGAATTGATAAGTAAGCTATTATGTACTTATTAGTAGAATAATCTCCGGAACCTAACATTCAAACTAATCCTAAATAACCGATTACTTCTGGACCGAAAAATGATAATATAATCAGGCAGCGTAGATTTGTTTACGATTAGTTATTCATAATAGTTTCAGGATATCATCATAACGCATTGTCATGAC
This sequence comes from Schistosoma japonicum, assembly GCA_025215515.1. Classification (NCBI taxonomy): domain Eukaryota; kingdom Metazoa; phylum Platyhelminthes; class Trematoda; order Strigeidida; family Schistosomatidae; genus Schistosoma; species Schistosoma japonicum. Next base: position 246,188 of record CM046065.1, read on the forward strand.
TTTGCAATTGTGCAATATAATTGATAAAATTAATGAAACTATCAACAAACCGGATCGATAAACTGACTCGAAATTACCACTAAATAGTGTGATATCCCCACGGTTAGCTTTATACAAACAATTATTATAAATCTATGCCATTATCATAGACATGGATAAGGAGTAATACTTTCGTTGGCTCAAACCTGTGCTCTCTCAGATAATCACCTGGTTTGCGTTCAGCTTATCGACATTCGAACTACTGCACTATACCTGTTGGTCGATTGTTACTGACACTTATGACTGATAGAACTTACACACTTGTAAGATTAGAATCTACTTATTTATTAGTTGACTTTAAAAGACACAACTTCACTATGACTTACATACCTATCACTCATCGAGTGAGCAATCTGTAAAACGCAGATTATATCCTTGACCCTAATAAGCCTAAGTACCCTCATGTTCTCAGTAAGTCAATTTCTTTCCGAAGTATTTGTTATAACCTTCGGTCCTAACGTCTGTAACCACCATTACGAGCCCAGTCATGAAAGGCGGTCGTCATATGTACAAGGTGGCCTACTCGGTCTGACTTCTAGCAGGTTTAAGCAGTTATATAAGTTTGTATTTTCTAAATTGAATTGATATACATTTTTTAAAATACATTTGCATGCATAGATATCTATACTATGTCTATTTTCTCCCAGGATAACAAACCATTCTGGAAACCGAACAATTGTACATTTCTTTTGTATTTTAACATTTTGTGCAAACAGTACAGCGATTCTTAAGGTGTGACGGGGTTTCATTAATATTTTTTAAAGTAGATTCTTCTTTAATTTTGACTTGTGGGCGACTGAAGAGGCAGATGAGTAAACACCCGACTGAGCATGGGAATAAATACCTCAACAACATGGTGTTGGGTAGCCTGCTCGCGGTACTTCTTCAGATATAATTGTTTCGTTTTCTTACCCTCTGTTATTTTCCATGCTCGGGTCACCAATAGGAAATTAAGTTCATTAGGTATCCAATTATGATTTGTTGGAGAATGTAGACGCTACAAGATTAGATAACAAGGTCTGAAAGTAAATGTAATCCACGTAGTTGCATCGAATACTAACAGACTGTTTATCATTGATAGAATGTAAGGTGCGGGATGTGCTAGAATTTATCCATTGAGCTGCAGTGGCAGAACTACGATAATTTTATTAGTTAAGTTGATCGAACCGACGTTTCTACTGAAATCGATTCTAGGAGGAAGCTATTGTAGCAACTTAAGTTGACTAGTTAAGAGTTGATTTCATAACTTATGTATACACTAAAATAATAAAGCCTAAGTATTCATTTACTTCCTTATTCTTTATAGGGATTATATTTCTTGTAATCTTATATTGAATGTTGAGAGGCATTGTGTGTTCGAATGACTAGCATCCCGCTCCACTGTCTTCTGTTAACGATACTGAAATAAAGAATTATTATCAAAGATTATTGTTTCTTTTGTTAAATAGAACGGAACGTACCTAAGTACCAAATGTTAAGGAACTTGTGGGGTATGTGAGATAACGTTATAATACCTGGCCCGTCGTCTTCCATCTTACTACCATGGAATATTATATTGTTTGGACAAAACAAACCATGGTCAACAAAATATTAGCACAGTAATTAATCCGTGTTACTAAATTTGCTTTACTGCTGCATGCATTATTTTTTTAAAAATTTATTTCTTTATTATTATCTTAGTTACGATCTAGCTTCTAACCAGCACTATTTTATCTAAGGAGACTGGTCACTATAGTTAGATAGGACTACGCTGTAGAAATCTTTGAATGGCGTAACTACCTTATTGAGATGACGCATATCTATGAAGAGTGAATGCCAGGTCATTTGAAGATAGCGGATTAAGGTCAATGCTGAAGATGTCTGGATAGTTAATCCGTCATATGAGATTGGAAATTTATCAGTATGATCATCACTCCATACCTTTAAATGTGATTGTTGCCATAAATGCAACTTGGTAGCTCATATTTTTGAGGGGTTCCACGTGGCCTAGCCATCATGCCTGGTGTACGTTCGTCTAAAGTCGCCGAGACCGGAACATTAAGTAGATTAGGCGGTGTTACCACTCCACAGCCTACAATGAGTTAGGCTGAAAAAACGGTCAAGCAACGGATGCGGTTAAATTCTCTCCGTTTTTCTGTGAAGCTTGTCTCTACACGTTGTTGTCTGTAAAGTTATTTTGCCTCAAAATAGTCTTAATGACCGCAAATGAAGCACCCAATATAAAGACGGATTTCACTTTGTATGAAAAAGATTTTATACAGGCCTTCTGAAATTAGTCTTCGTTAACTTGAGTTAGATTCTTACTTGCAAGCAAAATGCAGGACATGCATTTCGTTTTATTTGAGACTTGACAAATGGATGTACCTGTATCCCAGTGTTGATTATCACATCGGGACTCAAACTCAGTTTGCTTTTTGCCAGACGTTAATTAGTTCAGACAGCCTCACCTTGACAACAGGCATATGCTAATAATTCATATGTATTTTAATTGTCCTGCTGATTTGCTACGGGCTTAATTGATAAGTCTTTGTCGTTAAACAAGCACATGTTGAATTTTACGAAAGATTGAGCCTAAAATCTATGACTACAATGGTGAACATATATATGACATGAATGTTAAATACAGGACTATCAAACACAGTCGAATTCCGACAAAGGTTACATCACTATTAATCATAATATATCCCAGAAGATGCAGGCTTATACGATAAATGATTTGGCACGACAAGGAAAGCTTGCCATGGCGGTTTAAAAGCAAAGAATAGCCATTGTGAAATTCAAGTAAATAATCTTTTTATGGATTGCGATACCAACTGACAATAGGATATATGCACTATCATAATTAAATAACATATAACCTTAAATGTATTGGTTCAGTTGATAGCACATAGAAAGAGCAGTGCAGCTTTCGTGTAAAACATTAATAATTATTGTGCTAATAGGACCTAGGATCTGAAATATATGGATAAGAATTATTTTTGTGGGACATAGGTCAACTGGGTCACCAGAGGAGAGAAATTAACTCATTGTGCTAGTTAAATGCAGAAGGATTTTCAAAGTCCCTTTCTCCACTGTCAGTTTGTTCCATAACTGAGAAACTTAAACAATAAAAGGTTGGTTGCTAGGGTGCTTGTTGAGATATTAACTGTAGTTCAAAATATTTTGTTACGGAGATAATAGGGAGAATTCTTGATATGAATCAGATTTCATCACAAATACAAAGATGCTAATTTGTGTAACAGCTTGCAATGGAAAATAGTGTTAATTTCAAAACTCCGAGGCCAAAGTTACCTGAGCTTATGAATTTAGATCTTTTTTAAATGCTTCGCATCTGTTGTGTTTTTTAGTGTGCAGAAAGTAAATTACCTTTAAACAGACTTAATTTTATTCTCTACATGCAGACATCTAAGTATACATAGATAATAATTCAAAATGGCCGTACATAGATTTTATATAACATTATTTTAGCTTCCTGGTTGTGAAAGTCATAGAGAAGTCTCCTTAATCTGCAAATCACTGTAACGACATTTTTTAAGAAAAGGATATCTTTAGAATATGACATTTGAAGGTCATTCAGTTCGCGTAATCTGTGTAACGTCATGGAGTGAATAGCCAATCGTATACTAGCATGTAGTGTGCCGAAGCATATTTAGCAGCATTTTTCAGGATTAAACTGTTGTTTATAAGTGGTGCACTAACTGTTTGCCAGCAGCATGTTATTCTGAATGAAGTATAAAATCCTGACAAGTTTCTTGAAAGAAAATGGGTATGAGATCATTAGTAAACTTAAACAACTGTCTGGTGGGGTAGCATTTGCATGTATCACTAATGTAGATAGCGAAGAAGGACCAAAAACGCTATTTCTAATGACTTCCGACGTTGTACGTTTTGGTTAACAAAGAATATAGTTAAGTAAAACTCTTTGTATATGATTGTATAATCAACAAGCGGGCGTTATGCTACGAGACACACCAATAACAGGACAAGCCTCTGACAACTTCCCAAGTGATGTAGATTTAGACCACACAACCTCCAATGCCAAGCCTTCTAGTTCTTCATTGGGTGAAAAGATGCGAACTCTCAAAGCTCAGGTAAAAGCCATCGTTAGCCAATTAAACAACTTAGGTATAATGAAAAAGGAAACAAAAAGACCGTCGGAACTAAAAGTAAGCTGCAAACAAGGTTTTGTGACCTCATCTACACAACGAGGGCGGAATACCACTGTACCTGCCACATCATTATATAGCAAGGCTGGTTACAAGACCTCATTTTCTAAAGGTAATCGACTCGATAGTAATCAAGGTCGTAAGCACTCGCAGGCGGTACGTAACCAGTCAAAACATAGCTCATTTAATTACCAGCGTAAGCCAAGTGGTGAACAAGTACACAACACATTTTACCACTCTGACGCAAATAACTTTGCAAGAAAATTTAGGTCGCTGAATACACAGCAGTATGCTCTAAGTCCTGGTAATCCTACACCATACACGACTTACTCAGATCGTATAAGTGGTTTAACTTTCCCTCCTCACTTTCATAATTATACTCTTGATGGGCTACTAGGATATCCTCCGTCTTTTGCTTATAGCCAACGTGCTGCCATGTCACCTAACTTAACCTACTCAGAACATCCTATCTCTGACAACTTTAATAATTTTTTAGGGATCAGGCAGTCACTAGTCCCGTTAGCAATACAGCTTGCTTAGACATTAGCTCAAGCAGTCAGACTGCCGTATTAAACCACCATTTAGTTACGTTAAACACGAACGATTCAGACAAAGATCTTATTCGATTCTTCACAATTCACTCTTCATTTCTAAACTTTTTAGTAATTAACACCCGCTCACTTCTTAATAAAATATCAACTCTAAAAACTATAGCCTTATTAACTAAACCTTCATTAATATTTGTCACAGAAACATGGTGTTCCTCCTCAGTAACTGACTCAGACTTAGCCATTCAGGACTATATGTTATATCGCGGCAATAGAGAATATAGACGGGGTGGCGGCTGTCTAATATACGTAAGTGTTTGTTTTTCGTCTAGTAGAATCAATGACGAAATACTAGATAAGGTACCAGAGTCGGTCTGGATATCAGTTAATACTCAGGACTACAGTTTACTTTTCGGATGCATATATAGAACCCCCAACACATCGACTACTGTAGATGACACCATTAATAATGCTTTTGTACATACCTCTGCCCTTAATTATAATGCGAAAGTCATCGCAGGTGACTTTAATCTTCCTAGGATAGACTGGAATGTTGGTAGAGGACTGTCATATGATGAAGAAAATCTTCTTAGTACATTAGAAATGCACTGTTGGACACAATGTGTACACAGTCCCACGAGATATAATAACATTCTTGACTTAGTTTTCTGTCATGATGTCACTCCTCTGTCACTTCAAGTTAGTAAAGAGCTCGAAACTAGTGACCACAAAATGATTCTATGTGCTCTTCCTTTTAATATTAATCTTAGTCACCCCAATAATCGTAAATTACGTAAAACTAGACTATATCGAGACTATAAAAATGTGGATTGGAATCTTCTACACGCCCTTCTAAGTTGCTCTGACTGGGACAATTTTTTTTTAACTAATAATCTTACTGAAGCACTAGATATATTTTATCAAATTAATGACTCGTGTTTAGATTCGATTGCACCTATTAGGATAAGCAATACAATTAAGTCAAATGATTTGTACATACCACTTTATTACCGTAAAAAGCTTAGACGCTTACAGAAGTGTTATTTTAAGTCAAATGACTTTTCTGCATTCGTGGAAATTACCATGACCTATAATCAACTAAAAGAAGTCCACAGGTTAAATGGAATTAAAGAAGAGGTGTCAGCAATGGACAGTGGCTCCAAGATACAAAACTTGGTGCGACTGTTCAATAAACGCCTGAAACCTTCTTGGAATAGTGATATTCCCTGCATTTCACGAGATGGAATACTGACTGATGACCATAATACTATAGTGAACCTGTTCAGCGATTTCTTTGCTAACAGAGGTAAGCCGCTGGATGATATTGAGGTAGAAATGATCAATTCGGCTACTAACTATTAAGAGTCCGTTACTTTCACTTATGATAATATTTGTAAATCCATCAAATCACTTAGAGCGTCAAGTAGTTGTGGAGTATATGGGTTAGCATCTATTTATTTCAAACTCGGGGGACCTAATATGCCATTAATCCTATTAAGACTGTTCGACCTATCATTGACAGCAGGTACATACCCTAGCAGGTGGAAAACCTCTTACATCTGCCCTCGCTTCAAATCAGGTGACAGAACAAACTTGCATAACTATAGGCCCATAAATATCACCCCAGTTATCTCTAGGATAATGGAAAAAATAGTATGTGACAAAATATCTGATCATTTACTCTATGAGAAACTTATCTCTAACTTCCAACATGGTTTCCTCAAAACTAGGTCTTGTATGACTTGTCACTTTGAATTCTTTAATTTAATTTTTACTGAACGAAGCCTTGGGCACTTGGTGTTAGTACTGTACTTAGACATATCTAAAGCTTTTGACATGGTTAACCACAGGCTTCTTATGGGGAAACTTTCCTCTTATGGGATTAAAAATCCATTACTTGCATGGTTGAACTCTTTCCTCAGTCATAGGCACCAAATTGTCAAAATTAACTCCACCCTATCCAAGGCAGAACCAGTTGCAAGTGGCGTTATACAAGGAAGTGTCTTAGGCCCACTGCTCTTTATAGCTTATGTAAATGACATATGCAAATGCTTCAGCATGGGAAAACCCTTTCTATACGCAGATGATCTAAAAATAGTATACTCATTTCCTCCCCATGAATTCGCACAAACATTCTGTAGCGTCACTGCTGAACTCAACAAGGTCGCAGTATGGTGCTCAAAATGGAAGTTAGACCTCAATGCTTCTAAGTGTGGTTGGATATGTTTTGGAGATAAGCGCCTCAATTTCGACCTCTTCATAAACGGTAGTAAGTTGTCTAGGCTACAGTCAGTAGTTGACTTAGGACTAAGATACTCTTATGATCTATCGTTTACAGAACAGGTCAATATGCAGACATCTAAGTCACATCGACTACTGGGTTGCATACTACGTAACTTTCATAGCAATGACTCTCATATCCTACTATATAAGGTTTGTGTCCGACCCTTACTGGAATACTGCACTTTTATTCTCAGTAATGTTTCCATTAGGAATAAACTCAAACTGGAGTCTGTACAAAGTCGCTTTACTCTTCGTATTCTTGGGACTAATTGTACTCTGGACTATAAAACTAGGTGCATTAAATTAGGACTAGAAACTTTGTGGAGGCGCCGACTCAAGTTAAACTTAATCTTCTTTTATAAGATATTGAACAATTTGGCGTTTTCATCATCTAGCACAATTAAGTTCGAGGAACCTTCTTGCTATAACCTACGCAATTCAGCTTCGAAAGTAAAAATTTCACATTCCAAATCTACTCTTTATATGAATTATTTACAAATAAATTCTCGAGAATATCGAACAATTTGCCTAAAGCCATTCGAGAAACAGATTCACTTCCTTTATTTGTGCAACAGGTTGGTCATCTCATCGATTCTGATAGCTCATTAAAAATGTTCACCCCAACTATTGTTTCTTATTCCACTAGCGAAATAATAGGGACTCTAAATGTGTGAGCACCAGTTACCTGTCATAGTCATAGGCTAGTGTTCTTCATCTTTAATCCAAGTATAAACTCAAGTATTAATACTAATTCTGCCCGTTCGTTCAGTTAACGTAAGTGGCATGTCATGTCCTTGAATGCCTGTATACACATTAATTGTCTCAGAATACCAGTGCTTTTGTTTTGTGTTTTCTCTGTCTTTGTCTTTCCTATATTTGTAGATTAATATGTATATGGCTATTATGGAACCTACTGGCACAAAACTATTGACTTCTCTTCTACGCCCAAGTTCCAAGTACTCTTGATATTATCCTGCATCTGAACACGCTCAATACTCCACTCTGCAAACTCTTAACCGTTTTTTGGAATTGTAACGCAGTGGTCAAGGAGCGCGCGGTTCTTATTCATATTAGCACCAGGATACAATATAAATATTTGATGTCCTAATAGTTAAAACTTTGTGGCAGTTGATTTGATTCTTAATTCAAATCTGTATATGTTATGAATGTCCTGACATTGACAATTTGTAATAATATTTGTATGTATGTAAACTTATCATTGTGATCATGCCTGTAAACTGGCATGCTCTCATGTGCAAAATGAGAATAAAACTATTATTATTATTATTTCCAGGACTGGACCTAATAAACTATGATAGTAGGCAATAGATGTTGAATGCCTTAAATTTCCTTAGCAACTACATGTGGTCAGCGCTGTCAGAAGTTCCAAAAATATCAAAATCTAAAAAAACTGTGTGATTTTCGCCGCTGTTAGTAGTTGTGAAGTTGGAGAAATGGAAGGGATAATTTGCACACTATTGAAATTAGATGAAACCATACTGAGTAGACGTGATGAATCCTGAAGTAACAAGTGATTAAGCGTTTTTTTAACTTAGTTTTTTTTCCATTAACAGCGAAACGACATAGGCAATGTTAATTGATCGATATCCGATTCAGAAATCATCCTATGCCAATGGATAATAAATTGGGTTCGATAGATACCCAAAAAAGTAACTGAGTTTAATGAAGTTGTGAAGATTTCAAGCAGAACATCTATGATATCATGCCTGCCATGTTTGACAAAGTAGGAATTTTTGTAGCCTAAGTCTATCAACAGTTCTACTAACGTTATTACATTTAAATTCAATGATGTTAGTTACTATTATAGATAGGTTAGAATGCCTATGAGTATTGGTAAACCGAAAATAAAATTACCTAGATTGTGATATGGCAGATGACGAAAATACAAGCCTCTACTTGTGAATAAATGTTTTCAGAATTATTAATGAGAACATATTATGAGATGATCCAGGAATAATTTTGGGCCTGTAATGTATTTTCATTGTGCAAAAAATGATATAATAAGCTTTTTGCTTTTAAGTAGCTTCTCAAAAAGTTGATGGCATACTTCTTAAAACGGAGACATCCGAAACATACCGTTTTGATTAATTGTTTCACATTATCGAGCTTGGTAACGGTTCAGTGACAGTAATATCATCATGCATCAGAGAAATGATTGATCGACGCACTTTGACAAAGGTTACTTTTGTTAATTAATTTTATTGAAAATATCAAAACTGTAGTTCCTTCAGTTATACAAAAACCCAATACAATCGAAAACAAAGTAATGGTCTACAGGAACAGTACAGAATAAGCAATTCATGACAACAAAGTCTTTCAGAGAAAAGCTCTTTATTTCAACTTTGAAGAAGGAAGAACTCTCATTGGTGTTAATTCCACATCATCTATGTTAAAACCCCGAGGAAGTTTAGAGATCCCTGTTCTTTCCGTAGCCACAAACCCACTGTTGACGTATTGGGAAACCACCCCACCGGCACGAGCTAGCGGCATCCGTAGCTGGGAGAAATAGCCGCCTATTATTCATCATTGATGTGATAAAGAAGACGATTTGCCTCATCGATATTGGCGCAGAAGTTAGCCTTCACTCTTAAACTTTATTTGACCCCCAACAGTAAGCTATATTCGATCAACTGGCAGCTGATGGGAAAAAATAGTTACGTATCCCAAAAGGCATGTTTACCTAAACGTAAATTAAAAGAAACCCATACACTGAATTTCCACCATAGTCATTGTGAAAATATTTATCATAGGAATAGATATACTGCATCAACATGACTTACAGGTGGACCCTAGCAAAAAGAGGCTGGTTGATAGCAACACTAGACTATACGTTCGAGGAACTACTACTCCAGATTGTAGCCTGTGTGCTCTTCGTTTTTAACATTGAATTAACCATTGTATTAAGTTGATGCTTGACAAGTAACTATAAATGAATTAGGCAACGTCAAAATTATCATGTGTAGCTAGCAATGTTACACATTAAAGTGCAACTACAAGCCAACCTCTCTTCTCGAAAGCACGCCGACATGCACTCAAAAAATTAAGAGTTGAAAAAAATGAATTAAATAATATGATGGATTTAGAAACAATCTGCCCATCTAGTAGCCCATGGTCATCTCCATTACATATAGTCCCGAAAAAAGGATAGCGATGACTGACGTCCCACCAGTGATTGCCTAGGACCCGGTGCTTAAACTACGCCTGATCATTACCCCTTGTCACACATCCACGATCTGATGGCCACGTTAGAATGTGTGACCGCCGTGGACGTCAGTTTGAATCTGTATTGTTCCACTCACTGATCACGCTTTTTTGAGCTTTGCGCTTTCGAACAACCGTCTGCCACCTAATGGCTTGGTCGAAAGATTTCATAGATAGCTGAATGCATCACTTTTAGCAACGAACATCCCCCTGTAGACTGATGCTTAACCACTAATTTTACTAGAAATTTGGAGCACTGTAAAAGATGCAAAGTGATATTCTTCCAAATTAGTTTACAGAACAACTATTTACCTACCATGTAAGTTCGTGAAACTTCCACCCACTTTGACAAACCTAGATCTTAATTCTTACGTGAACCGGCTTAAAAATTCAATGAGTTAAGATAAGCCTAACCCTAACCCTAAACCAAACTTGACAGCAATCGTCAGAGGTTCTTATCCAACCTACTTCGAAATATAGTAGACACGTTTTTGTACGTTGCGATGCTTTATAATGACCTCTCCTAACAATATACGAAGGGCAATACAAGGTTTTTATGCGAGATCCAAAGAAACATACTATCGACAGAAATGGACATAAAGAGGACGTCAGAATTGACCACCGAAAAGCAGCTTATCTAGAAAGTAAGCCTTTAAACGTCGAATTTGCTACAATACCTCCGAACATTGTCATCCAAAAGATCACCACGCCGGAACTAACCATTAACAAGCGGAAAGAAGCTCCAGAGAGCTTTACAAAGACAAAAGCGACACGTTCTGGTTAAACTGTACGATTCCCAGAACACCTGGAAGAATGTTGCACGTATTGATTGTCTTTTGATTACTTATTCTTTACGTATTGAAAAATCTTTTTTTTAATGTCACATGAAAACCCTTTTTTATTACAAGGTATAAATTTTGTATGTTTAAAAACATTAAAAAGATGTTTTATTTTTTATGGGTGTTGTCAATAAATTACATGCTTTTGTAGCTACAATGAGTTGCTGAATTAGTTTCTTTTTATAAAAAATGCACATATCTAAAATTTTTTGTAGATTTACAGACCGTCTTGAAACGAAAGGAAGAAACTTTAAAATGAAGAGCACATTTTCTCATCAAGTAGCCAAAAACTAAGGTACACATTAGTAACATACATTATCAGTTCTATCTGTGGTTGCTTTGAAAGAGAAACTTGGTCTTAGATAGAAAAATTACAAGAATTGAAACATGGCACTTGAGTACATTTATTACTAAAGATTGGATATGGGACCAAGGGTGTGTGGAGGGGGGCTTTAGAATTTTAAGGTCATCCTCACTTCAACAACAGCGCGGTACAGTACTCTTGTTTATTACTGCTCATTCTGTTTGTGTCAAGCATCCTGTGCAACAAAAATGAGAGGTAACGTACCACTTTTCCGATTTTTCATTGGCTACAGCCCTAGTCTTGGTAGTTAAAGTAAAGTTGCTCTTCAACTTTTGTTTTCTCTTAACTTAATACACGTTTTCTCAGTCAGTTTATCAATAAAAATAAACTCATTTTATCACCCAATTAAACAATGGGTTAGAAGATAATACTAGGTGGTCTAGAAAAAGACTGATGTAAATTGCACACAACCACAGCATAATCATAGAGAACAACTAATCCTATTTCAAGCAACCAAAACTGAGAAGCAGTTAATTTTGGCGAGCTTTTTAAGGCTTTTATTTAAGTACGTGTTTTCGACATCAGCTGCTAGGCTTCCTAACCAAATTACTCGACTCTGCACTGCACCTTCTAAATTGACTACGAACCTCATCTCAGTAAAAATATCCTTTTCTTCACATATGCTGTATGCAAAATGGCAGGTTCGCTAGCGTATTGTAATGGCTGTGGGCATTGCTTTTATCTAAATTATAGTTGTCTTTCAAGGCTTCATTTACAGAATCGAGCACTCACTTATCTAATTGTTTTCGTTATTTGTTTCTGACTCGACATGATGCACCTTATATCTACCATGCCGTGGTAGTTCTCTTTGTATATGGTAATGCAGCTAAGTGATTAAAACCCAGATTAACGAGACGACACACCATTACGGTTACTCAGCTACAAGCAATCTTGAATGAGAAATTATACACAGTAAGGAGGGAAATATATCGCAATTCTTTGTCTACTTGATTATGATAGCCACCTGTTTGTATTCGCACCCATTAGACAGTTCAAAGCGTTGCGGGCTGATATATCATACTGTTGTCTAAACACTAGTTACATCAAATTGTCACTTGTCTTTAGCCAGTTTTGCTGCATATGTGGTAGTCCTATGATTTTTGTACATATTTGCGTTATTACTACGACACAGTTCTTGTGGACCATCAGTGAATAAAATGCTTTTAGATCCCTTAGTTGGCAAACTAAACTTTAAGTTAACTAAATGATTTTATCTCGTAAGCATATCACTCAAACACATTGTGTCATTGCATTTGCCTACGAATCAGCATTAGATTCTAATTAAATGAGAAATAAATATGATGAGTGCTTAATAAACTGCTCAAATAAATTAACAACAAAATTAAGTCAGTTCCGAGTTTCGAAAATATACAATTAATGTGTGCACTATATACATCCTACGCAACCTCATAAAACTGATTAACGTGGTTTTCTTGACTATCTAAGTGTATGCATAACCCAACAGAAAAGTACTGACGGTTGGTCATAAAAATCTTTTTCTTGAGTAGTCTTTAATCTCTCAGCCCCATACTTCTCAGACCCTTTTGTCTCACTGCTCTCCAACAGACCTGGTCGTCATATTAAGATTTGGTGGAATGAACAAGTGTTCTAGACAATATGACTCGATTGGTTGCTCACGATGTGCAAGCCGAATTACTAAGTTAAAGCAACAACTACGACCGGAAATATAGACAACTTTGAATCGACAATTACTCCCAACTATTTGTTTGTGTTATTTTCTACAAAATATTCAGGTAAACGTATTCACAAAGGTAGAACTCGGAAGTTTACAGCTCCAGAAGAAATCGACCGTCAACTTGGGGTAAGCAATAATTTTTTTGTTACCAAGTTATGTCACTGGAGCTCCGTTTAACGTATTTTAAAATTACTTAAAACAAGTAAATCAAAATGAAGACGTCACATCAATGGTTTCTCTTTGACTAAATTACTTACCAGAACTGTGCAATCATACATATAGCAAATTTGACAAATAATAAAATAGAGAGGAATTACATCATTCAACAAAACAGTCGAAAATTATTTACACTTATTCCCGTGTATCGAATAAAGTATGGATTCACAATCAATTCTTTGTAAATCGTAATCCATAGGAGTGTCGCGTTACATGAAATTTTAATCTAGCAATTTGAACCGTTGCACATGTGACAGGTTATATGTTAATCATACATACATGCATCACATGAAGTTGTCTATAGTAATTAAGGGTCCTCTAGCATCGAGTGCAACAAGCCAAAACGATTTTTAGAATCTAACAAGAGAAATGTTAGAGATAATTAACGACTTGACGGATATTAAGGGATGAGAAATAAACGATAATAAATTTTTGTAAATCTTTCCTGTAAAATGAAGAAAAGACTACGATGAAATCAGATTAGACATTTCTTTTGAATGCGAAGACCAGGATGAAAAAGTCAGTTTCAGCTGCACATAAAATTCCTGACCTAAATTCCCTTCAAACTATTTCTTATAACCTGAGGTGGTGCATGGCATGAGTTGATTGTATTTTTAAAAATTTGGCTCCTTAACTGACTTGCAACATCCTTTAGATGACCGTGCAAGGTAGTACTTGAATATTCGTTTGGAGATCGCATACTTTGTGGAGCCAAAACAACTTGCTTGGCATGCGCAAGTAAATTGGTATACGCAAATCGAGCTGACTTAAAGCGGCATTTTATCCACTACACCCTTTTGACTAAGAAGACAGTCAACCAAGTGCCTAAATTGCAGCAGAATACACTGAACTCATCAAGCGTTATCCCTTTCTGATATTATGATGAAGTAAATACAACTTCTAGAAGGGCATCTTTAATGATATAAAATAAAAGCAGGGACAAGAGGGAATCCTAACGAACACCTTGGGATTGACATTTCTGATGAATCCATTAGTAGTGTTCAAGCAGGGAGCCTTCATAAGGTTTATGTGCTTCTGAGGCGCACCTTCTGATGACAAACACTGCCACAGAACTCAATATACAGAGTCGAAAGTTGCTTTCAAGTCAAAGAAAGTCACTGTTATCGGACATTGGTAAGTACGTCTATGTCCTAGGAGATGAGGCGGCGTGAATATTTTATCAACGCCTTCTCCTCTAGGACTAAAACCAACCTGGTTTTTCCGAGTTTGTATTTACCTAGCGCTGGATGCCTACATGCACTGTTATCTTAGACGCTCTGTAGTCAAACTGATCCTTTGCTGGTTATCATAAGAGGATTTCCATCTTCCCGTGGTAACTGGGACGACCAAGGATCAAGACTTTTCTGACGAGATTACGTCCAGTAATATACATGTATATATACAATATTCCTTGAGCATTTTAGGTTTGTGTCATTATGATTGATTAATTTCTGAAGCAACCAAACCAAAACATGACATCAGTTCACTAATTTGTTGATAGTTTGTCCTATGCTAGTAGTTGTAAACTATCTGGTCTAGGCTCGCTCGATAATTATGTTCGTGGTCGGTGTTGGTTGATATGGCTTAGTACTAATTGCAGTGGAGTGAATACGTTTCACTTTTATCTTTCTCCGCATTCGGAGTACCAGTATTCCCTCACATATAAGTTTTATCCACTCAGTTTTCTTGAACCATATTCTTGATTGTTTAATCTTCCTCACTGTCATTGTGACTAAGATTGTTTCTACTCGTCTATTTTGAATAGATATACCAAGTAAATTTTAGCTAACACATATTTGTTGCAGACTGGGGGTTGATTATAATTTATTGTTTCATCTGTCTTATTTCAAAATTTGTGTGGAACAAATCACTGGGTATTTTTTTATTATCGTTAAAATCTTCCTTTAGTTACCACCTAGAGGAGAAGTTGAATCGATTCAAGATAATAATATAAATGACAGTGAAACCGATGATGATGAGTATGAGGAGGAGGAAGATACAGCTGAACGTCATAAAGGTGTCGGTCATTTAATTGAAGTTTGTAACCCTAATCATATGAAGTCATCTAATGCAGTTGTGTAAGTTCTTTTAACCAAATATTCTAATCCTGACTTCGTCTAACATTTTCTACTAGTCATGTTTAGGGAAATGTTCTCATCTTGATAATCTTATGTTATTGTACTGGTGGAATTGTGACTCAGACTGATGCGTGTATCGTTTAGATTCCTTATGACTGACTGAACTGGGAACCTCGTACATATTACTCAACCTTCCCGG
Source organism: Schistosoma japonicum (assembly GCA_025215515.1). Taxonomy (NCBI): domain Eukaryota; kingdom Metazoa; phylum Platyhelminthes; class Trematoda; order Strigeidida; family Schistosomatidae; genus Schistosoma; species Schistosoma japonicum. The sequence continues at coordinate 261,838 of CM046065.1, forward strand.
TTATCTAGTTTAGTTGTGTTAGCATGATGCACCACTTTTGTGTATAAACACGTAAGAAGGTTAAACCATAAGTGTGGCCTTAATGTTCATTGCATTCTACTATACTCTCCTATCCTACGTATGAGTAACTATAACATCATAACATAAACTGTTTCGGTGTTTATTATGGTTAGGACATGGATAATACTTTGAGCATTACTTACAATTTCATACAGTTTATTCTGAATGACCACACTCCATAACTGTTTAGTTGCAAAATTAGTACTTGAAATTAATGTGGAGCGATGGCTTTTCGTTTACGGCATTTGAATTTCATTATTATTAGGTCATAGATTAAAGTTTTTCTTTGCCTATTCTAGTTTGAGAAACCGAGTAGTGACATTAGATCTCACGATCTGAATACAACTAAAAAAAACATGTACACATCTGTGTACATGGTAAATGAGTGATGTCATCATTTGGAATCTGTATGATTTCATTATAACAGACGAATACGTAATACATATCCCAAACATCCAAGTCTATTAAGATTCATAACCTCATCAACCTGTTTGCCACCTTTTTTTAGTACTATGTGCTTAACATCATACTATTACTTAGTCGGTCATTCAAGGATACGCGAATGATTCTTCAAAGACACCTATGATAAAAGATCTACAGCAAGTAAAGTAGTTGAGTGCGTTAACCACTTCATTTATTTCAGAAGTTCCATCAGACCTGATGGGTCAATATGAAGAAAGGTCAGTTCAGAAAGCTCGCTTGGCTTTTGCCGAACTCGGTCGCTTGTGGCGTAGGCAAGATATCAATCTCAACGGCAGACCCAGTGTAATGCACAGCAGCCTGCTCTCTTTTAATCTGCGGATGCGGCATATAGACCATAAAAATAGAAGATATACGTAGGGTCCAGGTTTTTGATCATAGAAATCTTCTAAGTATTGCCCGTATATCATGGATTGACTGAACAAGCAATATTGTTATCAGGTACAGCGTACTAAGAAAAAGTGACAAATCAGTTGATGAGGTTGTACATTTTCACCGACTGAGGTGAATGGGATATATGTTGCGTATGTCCGATCACCACCTACCTCGTTGTTGGGTAGGGTAGATGTAGGATGAGAAAAGGATAGGGGTGGCCAAACCGAAACATGTCATCAGTCCATAAAGTTTCTGCTTGTTGGTCTAAACCGTGTTGGCAGGTACACACTACCTGGTTATGGTTCACGCGATAATCATAACGAGTGGCTGGACAGTGGGCAATGTGGCTCATAATCCGTCACAGTGGTTTAAAGTATTCACTATTTATTCTTAAATTCTGTACGTTTGTTGCATTCCTTCCTCGTGAATCATGTTATGCTAAAGTGGTATGGAAACTTAAACCGTTGCGCATGTTTTAGTTTCTACGCTGTTTATGACTGACTGAAGGACCTACAACTCACTCATTCCCTCTATTTTCAGTCTGTGTTCTACAGATGTAAGTTACTCATCCTTTGATTGACAGACTAAATTTTTTTAAATCCGTGCAGAGACTTCATCAAACCAACTCACCGGTGTTAAGGCGACTTACATTATCACTTAAAAAAACGTTCTTTTAACGAGTAAATTACATTCAAAACTTATTCTGTTCAGTTTAGTGTGGACAGACGAATAGTATTAGTAGCTTTCACACAAATAGTATACCTCAAATTTAAGTAAATACTCAAATCTGTTTTTTAAGTTGCATTGGGTAAATGTTTTTTGAATTGTTTTCATATTTATTCATCGAATTAGCCCCTCAAAGAAAGAAGTTTCAGCTTCCATTAAAGCTACAACAGATGCAACAAAATTATTATCAGATACTGAGTTAGCTGTTAATATGGCACGTCTTCAATTAGTTAGAAAAGAACGTGAATTAGCGGCCCAAAAACTTGAAAAAGAAAAGCAAGGTAGATATGAATTTGTGCTGTTTTATACTGTTTTGTTTTATATGTTATTTAAACAGCTGCACAGAGAGTGATACTACTTGGTGAATGTTATCCATCCATCAAGTACAGATTCGGTCCGCACTTTGTGTTCTCCCAGCAACTGTTCAGTAACCCTAACTGAATCAAATAGTTGGATACGAGTATGGAATCTAGTACTTAAAAGTCGAACGGCTTATTCAATGAAAGTCCTATTTCCAGAGGCATCCTAAATGCACACGTCTTATGGATCCCATACTAGAAACAAACAGCTAAAATCGTAGCTAAATGGTTAAGTCGTTCGGTTTTCAACCATAGGGTCAAACGTTAAAGTCTTGCTGATTAGACCTGGTACTATTACTAACCTACATACATAACCCTTGCTCAGATCTAAGTACATCTATCTGTATTTGGTAAGTAAATTACTGCAGATACCACTTGATTAGTGAATTGTTTCAGCTTTGGATTAATTTCAGGTAGTTTAACCGGTTAGCAGTCGTATCAGTAAGATAATGTAAGCAACGAGTGATAATATTGGATGGAAATTTTTCATCATTGATAATCATTATATTTATACGTGGGATATAATTCTACTTAGATACCCAAGAAAAACACGAAATATTTTTAGGTCTCTGACCTAAGGGTTTGGTCCACAAGTCAGTAGATCAACGTAAGAAAATGCATTTCAATGAAAACCTATGACTAAAATTGGTTTGTGCATAGGAATAGCTCAGTGGTTTGGGATTCAGATTTGTCAACTCAGGCGAACTCACATTCACCCTGTTGGGACTGAACGACTACTTCTCATCATCTCCTCACCAAATGAAATCAGTTAGTCGGATTTTTGTGATTGGTTACAAATGCGTGGGTGCATAATAGGATTTAGAATGGAAGACCAGGATCTCCTCATTCTTGGCCGTCGCGGGGCTTTAAGAGGATAATAACATATAATTTATCGTAGCCAATTGTTGTGGTATTGAGTCTCAGCAAAGCATTTTATTAGAATTCCATGCATATATTAACTGGCTATTGCAACTAGCAGTGTATACAGTAGTCGTGAAGAAGGTAGTTTTTCTTCAACCAATAGATTATGGATTAGAATCTTATTTCGTTTGGGCAACTGAATAATCTTTCTGACTCTTAAATAAGCAATGTAACTAAAACTCAAGCTAATGGTTAGTTATCTAAGTCAAATGGAAACTCCTGCATGATTTAATATAGAATCAGGAAGGGATCCAATAGCTCCAGTGTTTTGTGGTTAATAGTGGTTACAATGTTACTCATACATGACAATATATTTTGTAACAACAACCGCTAGAGCAATCAGGTACATATTGATGTACTTAATTTCGAGTCATACTCTAAGTGTGTTACCTAGTGATATCATTACCTGGTTATTTAAACCAAAACAACTAATGTGGGGTTCTAACCTGTATCTTAGTAACTGGAAGATGAACCCTTTAACTAGTATACTACAGACAGCCATTTGCAAATTTCTGTATTTAAAATATCTTATAAAGATCATATCGTCTGTTTCTTATTTATTTATACAATAGCTCGAGAAGCACAACGTGCTGCAGCAGCGGCCGCTAAACTCACCATGCAGTCGAAATCACTACACTCTGCCAAACAACCTCATCAGAAAAGTAGTCGCAGTGGTAAACAGACCAACAGTAATAAGCACCAACAAGCACCGACTAATCAAAGCAATAATACAGATTCATCAGTAGTAACCACTGATGAGTAGTTTGTGAGCATTTTTCTGGACGCCTATGCTGGTATAACCCTACGCACATACATATACATACACATGAAGAGAGACAAAAACTTCCCTACATAATTCTCACACTTTTACCTTTTCTGTTTTTTATATTCTATAAACCTGATTCGATTGTCTTCACAATATCTGACTTTGAACAATCGCTTTTCTGTAACATTAATTTGTTGAGAGAGTACCTCTTTTAATCATTTTTACAGTAAACATAACCAGCAACATACAGCCGTCGTTCTTTTATTTCTTTCTCTGTATAGTTGTAATTGAACTTCACTCCGACTCAGTTATAGTATACGCTTCTTAACTCATTACACAAAATGCATCTACCAACAAAGCTCAGATAAACAATCAACGAAATCAGAATAATAACACGTTTTGGTTTTAACCACCTTTAATGTTTTTCCATCTTAAGCCTATCCCGATTATCGCGCGTAGAGGTGGCTGGGCATATGTAATATATACCCCAACTGTCTAAGTCGAAGATTCACAACCTTATCAATTAATTTGCCGTATATACTTAGCGCTCTGCGCCTAAAACATCACTATTGGTTACTTGGGCATCCCTAGGCTATGTCATAGTCACCTATGACCTAACATTTATTGCCTACTTCTATTTTCATAGCTCATGTTTCATTAAAATGGTAAATTCGTTTAATGAAAATGGCTAGAACAGAAATATGTTCGTATGACATTCATCCCTTTGAGATCGGAATAGGTAAGAATCACGGTTTCCGAATTCCCCTAGATGGGCCCTTCGTATCCACTGACCGACTTTAAGAGACAACTGTTCACTTCGTCATTACTTGTATTTTAATTAAAAAAAAAAGAGCATCCTTTACCATATGAATGACGTCCGTGGAAAATGCAGATTCTCCCTTAATAGCTCCCATAATAGAGTATTTGGCGGCAGTCACGCCGAAAACTTTGGAATTATCACTTACAATTTCACCGATATAAAAAGAAAGTTAGATATTTAATGTAAACAACTGGAAAACATACACATGTATTGATAAGAAGCGCAAGAAAGGGTTAATTTTTTTTTTTTTAGATGTATAACTTTACATTTTTCTGATGTTATTTGTGTGCTTACTTGTACATTCACATGATAACATGAATTACTAACCTCTTTTTTCTACAATTTGTTCAGATTTTATTAGTAGGATTGAGATGTTTTTTAATGCATGAAATTGAAAGATTGGAGACTCGTAAACGACAGAATGATAAGCTGAAGAAAAAAAGAAAATACACTTCTACAGGTATTCAGAAAATAAAGTAGGATGTAAACAGTTGTATTTACAGTTTAAAGTAAGAATACTTGAAGAATTAAGATTGATACCATTTCTGAAAAAAAATTAAAATCTCTTGATCGTACAAGTTGAAGATTCACTTTTTTTTAAGCTAGAATCTCTTAGAATCCTTTTCTTATTGGCGAGAACAATTTTTTGATTTTTTAAAAACTGTTTCATGTTGATTATTAAGTTCAAAATTAGTAGTATTATCTGAGTTGTCTAAACCTTAACTTGAGATTTTAACTTAAACTTAATACATGCTGACTACTGTCTATCTTAATGTTAGATGTCTGCAGCTAAAGAGAAATCACTCAAAACATGGTATTAGTGTATGAAGTCGCTGACTGTTCGTCTAAGCTATGTTGATAGGTTAAGATTGAAGTCGGCGAAATTATCATAATCAATGGTTAGCGATAAGACATTAACTCTGCCTTTTCTTAGATTCTGAGTTTTATACTTCAATAAATGCTTTTGAATCTAACTCCATGCCTAGTCTTTTTTATTATTCTAGGAAACTCTTTTCTTGTGTCAATATGGTGTGGCATCTTGTGACCGATGCATATTCGAGCCAGACCCTATGTTCAGTACGATTAACTGACAATAGTGGATACTTGAAGTGATAATATCTAATTTGAACAAAAATTGTTAGTCATACTCTGCCTCGAGGTTTCTAATCCATTTGAAGCGATTATTTAAGACATGTAAATTGAAAAAAAAAACTATACACATGAAAAATAGGATTAGCTTTAAAGCAGATTCCTGTTTATTCTATTCAAGCTAAAACACATTATTTTTGGTAAGACTGAATTATGGTTAGCCGAAGAATTCAGAAGGGTTGTTTCGTTCAGTTCGGCACTCTTTGAATAAATCTATTAACAACCCAGTGTTAGTGCTTACACAGAAACTAGAACTCAACACTATTCAAATGCTAACGAGTTATCCATCCAACTGCTGAGTCCATATAAACACCAACTTGTTTAGCAGATATGCAGTTGTACGTATGTGGGAGTGTATTTTTTAATTAGTCTTTGTTGTTGTTTGAAGTAGATGATCAGTCCCAAACTGGACGAAACATGGCCTATTGAGAAATACACAATCGAAATGTTCGGAAAATATAACTTAGGCATTATCGATAAAAATGCAATGCTCTTAAAATTAAATAAAACACAAGACTTTACGTCAGTTAGCATAATGGATGTATGCGTGGTATTTACAACAGAACCTGGTACATATGTTCATCGGTCGAAGTTGTCACACACCGCAGCTAAATTAACACCAAGTTAGTATAAATAGTAGTTACTTTAATTGTAGTAAGTAAAGAAATGTGGGCATATAAAATAATGATCCAGGGAGAGAGAAATAGTTCGCAATGAATGTAATTAAGTAATTCTAAGCTCACTATCTAAAAGAGGTTAATTAGTGAATACATTTGCACTGCTGTGACTGATTCTGAACCATGAAGTCTGGAGTTTCCAACAATCGGTTAAAGAACTCGTGCAAACCCCTAACTAAGTAGTCTGCACTTACCTATACGGATCGGACCAGCAGTCAGTGATTTCGTCAACTGTTGCTATGTTCTGGTTTGGCCACTCCTAGCTTTCTTCAGTCCTACTTTGACATCAGTCAGTATTACCCATCGAGGTAGGCGGTGGTGAGGCATATGTAACATATGTCTCAATTACTTCAGTCGAAGAGGCTCCGCAACGTCGTCAACTGATTTACAATCTTTCCCCATTACCCGACACCCAACCTCATTATTACTTACTCTGTGATCCCAATGAACGCTGGCAATGTTTCCAAGACACTGATAATCAGATAGCCTACGAATGTCATATCTTAATATCCACGTTCTAGATCCATACAGGAAACAGAACGAATCGCTGCGTAGTATGGTCGCCCTCTAATTGACAGACACATTTCGCTTACACTACAGGTAGCGCAATTTAGCAAAAGCCAAACGAACTCTTTGAGTCCATGAAGAGTCTTCATCAGATACCAAACCATATTAACAGATGAAATCCCCGATAAAAGTGAAGTCAACAAGCACAAGAAATTTATTCTCTATGATCAATCTAAACTATAATGCAGACCAGTTATCGAGTAACCTTTTACATTTAGAGGAAGAAAAATATACCTGAAATATGTCTACATTGTTTTTAGGAAACCGAATATATATTATCAGTAAGTTAATCAAATAGAGTTATATCACTTGCATATTCTAAGTCGATGAGTGGGTCTCCTTATACGAGATCAATCCCTGAAAATTTAGATGAAAATGTTACCTTTGTGAAGGCATTTAAGACAAAATTTAAAACCTACATATATGCACATAACTTAGCTCTTAGGCCACTTTGTTTATCTTGAAAGTTATCAGACCGGATGCGTTAATGACAGAATCCCTACATGAATTCAGAAATCATGTCTGTCTCCCATTAACTTATGCCACTTTAAGAGAAATATTCGTATGTCAACTCAAGAAAGGAGTATATTGTGCATGTGGACGCAATCTTTAAAAGTAGATGACATTCGTATATGTATGTATGTATGATCAACATAGAACATTCGTGTGTGATCATAAGTATCTTAGAAATGCTGCTAATGATTTTTGGTGTCATCGAGTAAACAATGCTGAGGTTGTGAATCTTCCTCTATTGAGGTGGTTAAAATATGCTTACATATTCGCAATCACTACTTACCTCGACGTGCGATAATGACTGACGTAGAAGTTTAATAGGAGAGAGCAAAAAGAAATCAAACTGGTATCAGTTCCTGAAGTTATTGATTGTTATTATGAGTTATGTGTAATGGGTGCGGACAGCCTGGTTCGAGGACACGCGTTTGGCGTAACTAGGCATTAGAGAAGCTTGATGACATGACTCAGAGTCACTCATGGATTTATTCACCGTGTTCGTTTATATACTGGACTTCAACCATTATATATATATATATATATATATATATATATATATATATATATATGCCAGGTTCCACATTTTACGTGACTAAGTAATTAACTCTCTAAAGAGAGTTAGACCGTAGCTGCTACCTTGTCGTGGTGGTCGGGCTTGCCTATCGTGATGACCCAACCGAGCTATACTGGCTGGAACATATATTCCTGTAGGTTCTACCATGCTAGGTAGGTCGATTGGAGAACGATGAGACTAAAAGCAGCTACTCAAGGTCTGAGGGCGAAGTCGTACTGCTGACTGCAGAGGGGTGTGACAGCAGTAAGGTGTTTCCCTCGGACAACCAGCATATGCAGCGATGCTGCCTTCTCACAAGGAAGGAGGGGTTAGAAAAGGTCGACCCTAAAAATGTCACACCTCACCCTACCTCACGGATTTCCGTCTCCGGCGGTATGGGTGCCCACTAAGGGCTTTCAAGTGCGGAGCTAATACTCAAAAAACCGTTCATAAAAAGGCGGTGCGTGACAGGCCTCAAGCAGTTGTCCCTTGGGCTCTGCTGTCACGCTCTCAGGTCTCTGAGACCGACACTAATCTGCCTTCTTTTTCAGGTTCCTCAAGAAACAACCTTCCACGGTGTGGGCAGCCGGGAAGTGACAACCGCCCTCATACCCGCAAAAGCACGAGAGTCCAAATTGGTCAAAATCAAATCCTTTCTACACCCCATAATATCTCTCTTATCTCTACGACTAACTCTACTCACATTCCTTCATCTCACTGCACCGCTAATGCAAACGATGCGAGCTCACGAAAAATCATTCCTGGTCTCTTGAAACCCCGTTCTAGACTATATGTTGGAGCTTTTAATGTACGGACATTAAGTCAAATAGGGCAACAGGCTTCCTTAGCTAAGACTTTAGAATCTCACTCAATCGATGTATGCTGCGTCTCGGAAACGCGCATACAGGATCCTAGTAAAATCATAAACCTGATTTCACCGTATCAAAACAAAGAAGCAGCCCAATTTACTCTTCGTGTATCCGGTAGCCCGGATGCTGCTTCCCGGGGTCTCGCTGGTGTAGGTATAGCATTGAGTCGTAGGGCAGAACTAGCTCTCCTAGACTGGATCCCTGTAGATAATCGGTTGTGCGCTGTCCGACTGAACGGGACAGTTAGGACTCGGAAAGATAGGGACACTCGTCGTTGCCTCTTTGTCGTATCTGCCTATGCCCCCACTGACTGCAGTTCAGACGAGGTGAAAGATGAGTTTTACAGCAAGCTTTCGGACCTTCTCCAAAAAGCTAGGCGCTCTGATATAGTTATAATGGCTGGTGACCTTAATCCTCAAGTAGGTAGACTAAGTGAAAATGAGAGACACTTGGGTGGATGTTATGGTGTCACGGCTCAAAGAACAGATAATGGCGATCGTCTGTTGCAACTATGCTCAGATAACTGCCTGTTTCTAGCGAATACTAACTTTAGGCATAAGGAAAAGCATCTTTTGACCTGGCGACCCCCAAAATCGTCTCAACGTTGGACCCAACTAGATCACATCGCCATCAGCCACCGATGGAGGGGTTCGATAGAGGACTGTCGCTCGTTCTGGGGCACATGTTTAGATTCAGACCATGCTTTAGTGCGAGCGCGTATTTGTTTGAGGCTTACTGGACGTAGGAAAGACATTGCAACGAAGCCTCTTAGGGATTTACTTAATGATAATAAAGCTAAGAATATATTTCAGGAACAACTAGAAAAACAGTTAGGCGACCGTGTAAGCGATTCCCATCCGGAAGCAGGTTGGAATGATATCAAAAATGCTGTGGAAACAGCAATGATATCTGCTAGTAAGGTAAATCATAAGGCTAGGATGAAGCCGTGGATTTCGGTAGCATCCACCGAACTGATGGATGCTCGTAAACTCATCCCACCTGGCTCTGAACATGATGAAGAGCGAAGTGAGCTTAGGCGCAGGCTGATAAAAAGCCTACGCAACGACCGTGAACAGTGGTGGGTGGCGAAAGCAAAAACGATGGAAAAGGCAGCGGCGATAGGCAACAGTAGGCAACTTTTTTGACTTATCAAGGAAACTGGTACTAGGGATCCGAATGTGAGTGAGACTATCTCGGAAAGGGATGGGATCATAATTCATCCTCAGTCCAGGAGATTGGACCGATGGGCGGAACATTTTAGGGATCAGTTCAACTGGCCTTCAGCCACACTTCGGTTGCCCACGATCCCCAGTCATCCTGAATGGCAAATCGACTTAACTCCTCCTAGTCTTTATGAAGTTGAGAAGGCTATAGGAAATCTGAAGCGAGGTAGAGCAGCAGGTCCTGATAGGCTTACCCCTGAAATTTTTAAGGATGGTGGTCCAGTTCTAGCAGCTAGATTGACTGAAATCTTAGGTAGAATCTGGGAACTGGGCGTAATACCATCTGACTGGTCTCAATCCCTGATTGTCCCAATTTATAAGAAAGGACAAAAGTCTTCTTGTGACAATCACAGGGGAATCAGTCTGACTAATATAGTTTCTAAATTGTTAGCATCGATTATACTTAGACGCTTAACTAGAGCTCGTGAAGAGCAGACTAGAGAAAACCAGGCTGGATTCAGACCTGGACGTGGCTGTATAGACCACATCTTCACACTGCGACAGGTCCTGGAACACAGACACACATTTAGGCGTCCTACAATAGTTGTCTTCCTGGACCTAAAGGCGGCATTCGACTCTGTTGATCGTGAGGTTCTGTGGCAGTGTCTGTCATTGAAAGGTGTACCAAAGAAGTACATTAACCTTATACAAGCTCTCTACTCTAAAACTACAGGTCGAGTGAGAGCTTATGGCGAACTGTCATCGGAATTCCTCACTTCAAGTGGTGTCCGTCAGGGATGTCCACTTTCCCCATTTTTGTTTAATTTTGTCATAGACATGCTCCTAGATATAACCATGTCTTCGTCTGACTTTTCAGGAGTTGACTTACTACCAGGAGCCTCTCTTACTGACTTAGAGTATGCTGATGACATAGTCCTATTTGGTGAAGACGCTGACAAAATGCAGAGTCTTCTGACTACCCTGAGCAGCAATGCAAGCATGTTCGGGATGCGGTTTTCCCCCTCGAAATGCAAAATGTTGCTCCAGGATTGGGTTGCATCGGCACCTGAACTAGTGATAGGGAGTGAAGTAGTCGGGCATGTAGACCGCTTCACGTATCTGGGGAGTCTCATCAGTGATGATGGCCTGGTGACTGACGAAATCTCAGCACGGATACAGAAAGCTCGATTGGCTTTTGCCAAGTTGCGTCACTTATGGCGCAGGCGAGATATCCGCTTGCTAACCAAAGGACGAGTGTACCGTGCAGCAGTTCGCTCTGTCCTACTATACGGTAGCGAAACATGGCCGTTAAGAGTAGAGGACATTCATAGGTTACTGGTCTTCGATCATAGGTGTCTCCGAAGCATTGCTCGTGTATCATGGGACAACCGAGTGAGCAATGCTGTCGTTAGGAAACGGGTTCTAGGAAAGGAGGGCAAATCAATAGATGAAGTATTGAAACTTCATCAGTTGAGGTGGTTGGGACATGTGTTACGCATGTCTAACTACCGTCTGCCTGGACGAGCTATGTTTTGCGGCGTAGGAATAGGTTGGAAGAAAGCTAGGGCGGCCCAACCAAAACATGGCAGAAATCGATGAAGTCACTGACAAGCAGACTAAGTCATGTTGGTAGATGTAGGCTGCGTGGTTGGGGTCCGCGAGACGAAAGTCACCAATGGTTAGAGACCTTGAACGACATGGCTCAGAATCGTTCGCAATGGCGCAGGTGCATCCACTCTTTGTGTGCTCTCAAAATCTAACCTTCCGAATTCTCTATATTTCTCCTTTCAAATTTATCTCACTGAATTATACTTTTCGAATCATATCTTCGCTCCCTAATTTTCTGCATTACTGCTAATACTCCTATTATCGTTATCACTCTTGGATTTGAACTGACAGTTGCGTCTCTGTGCTGATGTGGTATGGCGACCTGAACTGATGTACTTACGTACAAAGTTCTGCGTTGTATCTGTCTGTCTGTCTAACTCTCTAAACAGGTTACTTGAACTCGATTGATAATGTGTTGGCTTTTGAATCGATAAGTACTTGGTCCCACACCAAATGTAAACATATACACTGGAATGTAGGTACATCCCCGACTGACAAGTCCTAACTAAGAAGAAATGTCCATTCAAGATTCTACTCTTAACTGCAATCTAATCCTTAGAAGAAAACAAATGAACATCCACATTCTCTACTCAACATAGTCCAAGCTTACCTTAATCTCATAAATATTACAGAATAATAAATCAAGAGACCAGCTGTTACGATGAATGCTGTTAGGAATTTCTGCGATACGGGAGTTTTTACCTTTGAAAGAAACAAGATACAAGGCATGTAGCTTATTCTTAAAATAATTAGATAATGAGAATAAACTTTCAGTTGACTAAACTACAAAGAGTGTCACTCCCCACAAGACTTTAGGTTCTGCAAACGAATTCTAAATAGCACGAAGCTTAGGTCTAACGATTTTCTGCAAACTACCGTGGCACAAACTATATTCTATCACAGTTCACTATTTTGGTTTAAAAGAAGTAATACTGATAATTTAAAAAATATACATGTAATATTTTGAAAGGATGGAGATTTTCAGTTCAGGTAAGGACTTCTATTAATGTGCCCTTTGGAATCAATCATGATGCTTTCACTGCTGTTTTGAATATCAGTGAACCTAATTCAGAAGTAAAAGTGAATTTTCCACTTATGCAACAGACGATGACATCATTGGTTGCACTCATTTGTAATTGCGATCCTGGTGACTATTGTGCATTTGATATCTGACCATGTGACCGAAAAAATGTTTTCGTATTTAAGTGGCGAAATTCTGGATTGTGGATTCTAGAAATGCCAGAAAATTTCTTGAAATACAACACTTAGAACATTCGACAATCAGTAAACGCAGATTTGATACAAGAATCTATACGGAAAAGGTCAGAGGTCAACTGAAGTAGATAGGCTACAGGATTATAAAAATGAACGAAGACGACACACGTTAGTTATAGTCACATACGTTTTATTCAAGAGGGGAACTCACAAAAATATCCGAGAAAAGGACTTATTTAATTATATCGGCGAATAGTATACACTGTCGGAAAAAGTCATAAAGCCTAGTTTTCTTGCAAATGTTTTCTGAAAATGTGGATAATGTTCCACGCGTAAATGAAAATTGTACTAATGAGAAAATTTAGTGTAGCACTGACACTAAAAATTACTGAGTAATACAAAAGTTTCAAATTCAGAGGATGTTCACTAATTGCTGACAACGATTTGACATCAAATCATAGTGCCCTAAAAATGATGAATCACGCTAGTAGCCAAGTTAGTTATAAAACTCTAAGACGGAATCCTATGGAGCAGTGTTAAATATGCTAATTTTAAGGTTGACGTTTCCTAGCTTCATCCGGTTGTAGGAAGGCAGCATCGTTGTAGGTGCTGGTTGTCTGACGGAAGCACCTTACTTTGGTCATAATCTTAGACAGTCGGTAATTCGGCTCGGTCACTATGACTCACGTTTGCTGCTTTTTGTTGTACCACCCGTCAACCCTTCAGCTTGGCATGATGAGGTCAACAATTAACAGATGTTCCAAGCAAATGCATGCCCGATAGCGCATTAAGGTCGAAATGCATTCACATACAGAATGGCAGCTAACTTCGTTTAACTTTCCAAGTACAAACATATATAATCGACTACTGAGCCATGCACTTTTATTCGTGAATTTTAGTGATACTACCTGGTCCCCCAAACCGAAATAGGCATATAGAAACTTGAACCTATGATCTGGCAATCTGGAGTCAAGCACCTTAAGGACCTAGACATCTCAATTTAAGCTGTATTAAATATGAAATATTAGTAAGGATAAAAAGTTGAAGTAATCACATCAAAATAAGAAATAATATAGCAACTCAAGCATTAACTTACATGGGAATCTGGCAAAATCCAGTAACGATCACAAGACAAGTGGTCACATAATGTACTTCGAAGTAATTCTGTATTTCGTTATCATCATGATTGTTATGATGACAGTCAACCATTCATTTACCATATACAAAACAAGATAACAACAAAAATATTAATACAATACACTACAATAATTAAGTTGGATTGTGATTGGTAAGCGGAATCCAGGATGCACGTCTCGTCCTATTTGGGACGCATCGGCTGGATGTATTTGCATCCCAATGTTGATGTGCACACTAGGATTCGGACTCAGTTCGCTCCGTACCAAATGCCACCGCGTCCTGGATTCTACTTGCCAGTCACAATCGAACTTAAATATTACTTGTGTACTACCGCCATATAGATGCAATCCGTTAAGGATGCACATATGACAACAGAGGCTGACCAGTTTTAGTCCATTACAAATCAACGGAAAGATGCAAGCTTATTCTAACAACAATACACTACAGTTTGAGAAAAACAACAACGTAGTGGATGCAATGATGAATACCATAATCGAGGAACTTTATTTCAACTTAATCGAAAGAATTTGTGCAACACTAAATAGAACTAGATAAACATAACATTTGTCGCTAATTAGTCAGTTCCACAAGAGATCGGTTGAGGCTCAAACGCTTCAGTGGTAGCGGTTGGAAATTGTGTAGCTGGATGGTGTGGACTAGAAACTCACAAACTACTTATTTCGCCAGAGATCGTAGGTAGGTCATGCTGACATAGCTACCGACAAGCATGAAACTCAGGTCTATGATTTCCTATCAACTACCATACATCAAATTATGGAACGTAGTACATATATACATCAGTTCAAGTTGCAGCACCACAGTACAATGCAATGAGATTATCACAATGAAAATAATATTAGAGATGCCTAAAAATGATTGGGCTTGAAGAATGAATTTGCTGAAACAGAATTTAAAAAAAGTAATCTTGGAACTAAGGATCAGAATACATGTATTTGCATCCACTGAGACCGGATCTGAGTTGTCACCCAGTGTGTCCAACTAATGATTATGAAATTCAGGTAGATTTCAACCAGGTTGCAAGTATTTATCTTCGAAGGATTGCCCATATATAGCGAAATGGCTATGAGTAGTGCTGAAGTTAGGTTTAGAGTACTACGCAAAATAGGAAATCAGTGAAGATAATTGGCATGTATTACTACCCCCCCCCCTTGAAACTACCGATTACATCGGTGCACAACGTTAGCTGGTGTAGGAGTAAGTCACGATTAGGGAAACCAAATAAAAACGTGATATTACTCCATGAAGTCCATGCTGCGACTGATGCTGATAATGACTGACGAAACTGATCGACTATAAATAACGAGAAGTTTAAAAAACGATCTGCAACTTACGACGCAACTGAATACCACTGCTATCATTTACAGGTGCACATTTATTTATGATATCCTAATTCATAAATAAAAAGTATAAAATAAAATTTACTGAATAACAAGGTATGATTCAATTTAAAGTCAAGTTTATAAAAAAAACTAACCTGTAACAAGATGCTTATTGGTTGACCACATAAATTCGTCACTTCTAAAACTTTTTACCAAGATATCAAAAAGTTCTAAGAAATTGGCGACTTATTGGTCAAAACACATAGTTTTCGACTGGTAGGCTATCAGTCCGAACCTTCCTCACTTGATTTGACTTGGTTGATTTGGTAGTAAACAATCCAAGCGCAAAAAATGTGGTTTAAAAATAATTACGAAAAAACCCACGTAAAATAGATTATACAGCAGTGACTTTTATGATACTGTTGAAGTGGGGTTAAACCTTTACCGGTTCACAAGGGTTCTTAGTACCTGTGTAGTTGCGTCACATAATTGGGCTGTTCACGTTGAACACAGATAGAATTGTTGTCTCCCTGGAAGCCAATGTCGGACAAAACTTTTGTGTAGTATATTCTATGTATGAAGTTTGGCGTTGTCATATTGGTTAAAAGACTTGGTTCTTAACTCGGTCATACTCAAAACACGCTACACAACCTACTTTTAATTAGTGTGGTTAAAAGCTGTCATAAACACGAAACTAAAAATCAGACAAAAACGCAGTTATTCGTAGGTGTCGAACTTCCGGCTTGCAACACAACTAAATAATTGAATGCGACAATTTTGAGAAACAAACAACTGTACGCATTTCTGAATATCGTTTGTTAATCAAAAGTAACACGTAAACGGTAGAGTAACGGCGTATTAGTACAAGCCATCGAATACAATTATTAAGACCACTTATAACTCAACTAATTTTTCGGGTATGTCCCAGTACACAGATTTTAGTCGCATACTCTAAGTGTGAGACAATGATACAACCCAGTTCCTCAAGCTGAATTATACGGAGTGGAATTCGAACATAAGATTTAGTAAGTAAAATCCTCTAACCAATGATTCGTCACTTCACATAGGCAGTAGAATTTGCATTAATAAAATCATCGTTCATAGCTGCCTACATAAGCCTGAAACAGAATATTCAGTTACAAGACAGAAGTAAAAAGTACCTACTAACCTCACACTGCTTTGAAATATCTTCAAATGACAATGGATCACATAAAGCTTCATCCCAAAATATTTGATTGCCATAATCAATTTCAGGTTTCAATACGGAACATCGAAGTAAAGAACAATAAGATGATAAACAAATAGTACGATTAATACTATAGGCATTTGCTTTATGTCTATTGCCAATATGTAAATCAAATGATCTTTCAGTATAAAATCGTTTACCACATAGCTGACATTCCCAATCGTAATCAGAAATTTTATTCTTCATTTGTTCATGAATGCTATAGATATCATGTTTAGGATTAAATGGACACTGCTCATTTACGACAACATTTGCGTATTGAAATAGCGGAAAAACAAGCTAATTTGAAATCAAAAGGAGGTTTGAGTAATAAAATAAGCATACCTCATTTAAGATGGAACGTGCCAAACGACTCTGAGAAATACTGCATTTATCTAAGACAATGTTAGTGTATATTGATGAAATTGATGCAATAATTAAATAACAGACACACAATATTTGCATTATTACATGGTCGTTAGAAAAGTTATAGTAAACGTTAACTTCATCTGCTTTTGATCAAAAATACTGAGTTGTAGCTAGCATAACTAAATTAAATAATAAATAAAACAATATTGCAAGTTGATTTAATGAAGTTACCAAAAATTACGACAGTCATAAACAAACATAAGACTTGGCATGTATATGCATTAGTCCAAATCCTAACCCAATATCAGTACAGCGAAATAAATACCAAAAGTACGAGTATATACTGTTGCCTACACTTGTATGAAGTGTACAGAGGCAGTCGCTGACGAAAATAAGTTATCGTGGAAACGCATTTTAAATATCAAAAACTGGTAGTTATGTAAATTAGTATCCCAACATCAACATGAGCTCCAGATAAAAGAGTACTGTTGAACAGTATGATTGTGTACAGTTACAAATATTTCTGTCCAGAATTTATTAACGTTTAGACCGCTTAAAAATCAGATCTCAAGGTTTTCAAAAGATGCTAGTCAGAAGATCGAATGATTCTTTTGCAATATGTCTACAGTGACATGAAAGCCATCTGCCGAAATTGAAACAACCAATGTAAATATTACAAGGTCACGTGTAGCTGCGATTTAAAAATGCTAACAACATAGGTATGAGCGCTTTTGGGTATGCATACGAGAACACCAGAGAACTTGGCACATGTATGTATCAGTCCAAGTCGCCACACCTCATCAGCACAGAAGATGTTTTTTTTATTTTTATTCGATCATTTTACCATTACGGATTTGTGTCAGTTTATATCCATCCATTCTGTCCTAGGCAGTCTTGTCTGTGAATAAGACTTTATTGATTACTATGAGATGTATAACAGAAGAAGAGTTGCAATTCAATTTTAAAAACTAATATCAAGTTTTGACCCACACCCCACCTATTCCAGGAAGCTTTAGGTGTGGCACATAGTCCCCTAGCCGTCTGTAAAACTCACAAAAGTAGGGGCCGTGGTTATAACACCAGGCAGTGTGTTCCAGGTGGTGTATATTCCCATTCACAAAAAATTAACCCGCATGTGCTAGTGCTCACCGTGTATTTCTCTGAGACATACTAATTTGTCGGAGACCATTACACTTTCAAGATAAGAGAAGTGGTCAACGACGAAGTGAGTTACAATTGGTCGTTTTTTTATAATTCTCTGCGTCCACGATGACGTAAGCACAGCGTGCTTGCATTGGAGTATGAACAAAGTCTAAGCAGTTACTCCCGAAAAACCGGTATCCTTCTATCGAGTTTTCCCGAGAATGATTAACAACTGTGTGGTCAATTCAAGCTTATCGTGGAGTAGTTGCAGGAGGATGCGTTGTTAGACGTCTCTTCCTATACCTGAAGTTCGTCTTTACTAAAAATAAACAATTGTCTGAGCAAGCAACAACCAGTGTCATTGTCTTCTGATTTGAAACATTATAGCAGCCGGCTAAATACCTTTCAAACCTACTTAAGCCACCTACTTAGGGAGTTAAAATTGTCAGCGGTAAGTACCAAATATAAATGTTTAACCTTATAAGTAAAATGAAAATGCCCTCTGTAAAATTCACTTTTTAACCTCTTTCTGGCTGCAGGAGGAAGTAACAGAAGAACAACAGCAAATGTCCTTGTTTTCCAGAATCCTTATCAAGCCACGTCGCCAAACAACATATAGGCGACCGTCCGCAAGACTGAGTTTAAGTAGTACTGATCAAGTCTTCATACTTAGTTCAATGGCTATTCCGGTAAACCTACAAAAAATGGCTACCGAGTCTCCAGATAAACGTACAGTATACCAGGTAGATTTTTCATGCCGACAAGGTATGGCTAAGTGAATAACCACGCTTGGATCCTGTATATGTGTACTGAAGGTACAACATACATCTGCTGCAGGAGATCACAAAGTTTTAGCAAGTTAGAATTTTATTTCGTAATCACACCGTCGTAATTTTAAAAAAAGGTTTCTATGCCGCTACAAAATTATTTATTATTTACTATAACAATTATTTGCATATTAGGGAGAATATATGATTTATTGTTGCGAACGTTCAAATAATTTGTTCTTTGATGAGCTTTCAATAACCTATTAAGTATTACATAAATAAAGACGACCATGATACCCTTCTTCAGTCACCTGCATAACCGAGTGGATTGTTAATCCAGGACCGCATGAATTTTTTTGTGTTTCATATGTAGGTCTTCATTCGATGTATTGTGCGACAAATTATATGCTTATAGTGTTTCCGAAAAACAACTTCTATGCTTTCAAATAAACTAAGTCTTAAGGATCGACTCGTAAAGTATGTTTCTAATGCCATATTCGCCAGCCATGTTTAGGGAAATGTTTGCTGCATGTGACCGAATCCAAACATTATTGGAATAGCCCTTTTCACCGTTTGACTGTAATCGTCTGTTATCTTAGCATATATAATAGAAAATTTTGGAAGAAAAAATAAAATAATAGTATACCGACAATTTATAAAGCATCATCTCAGTGTATTTCTATCGTGAGCTCGCATTTGCAATTTATGAAGTGGATTTCGCAAAGATGATGTAGTTTTGAAAAACGTACACCTGTAAAGAGAAGTTTTTTAGGTACTGTATTACAGTATATGATTGAAAACGTCTTCTGACGCTAGTATTACTTCATTTAGATTATAACATGATGACAAGTTGCAGCATTTATTAGAAAAGAGCAAAATATTTGATCGATTATCTTGTTATCTTCTGACAAAAAGTACTTGTGTTCATTGTATTTAACCTGCATTCTTATTATTTAGATAGTAGTCCATGCTCTTTAGTAATGCTAGTGGCTATTCAAGGCCTTCTGTGATGACGTTGCTTGACCGTGATATCAATCACTTAATGCTACTGGAAGTATTAAACTGACTGCCTGAAATGAATTACGATCTTTTGTTGCCTGATTAAGTTGACAACTCAAAGGTGTTTTTTTACAAAAGCCACCAACGATTGTTTTGCTGTGTCACAACCCAAAAAGTTGCAGCTAAGTCAAATCTTCGGACAGAAAAGGAAAGAAATAGCTAAATTATTCGTGCTTACTTATGCTCTCAATAAGATGCACCAATCCGTGGATATAGTAAAGGATGTTTTTCTTTATGCTGATCATTGCACAGTTGTACGCAAAATGTTGTAACTGAGGGTTCACCAAATTTTTCAATGAATGGTAGTGATGTGGACGACACAACACATCAAATGAAGTTAATAATTCTGTAAAGTGATCAAATGTAAACAGTGGTAATACACTTTTGAAATACAAGGATCAGCCTATAATAAAAATTTTTTGCTTCCGCATCCTTTCATTATTGGCTGTGGGAAATTGGCTGCATTTTCCTAAAAAGTCATGCCAAGCCATTTCTGTAACGGCTATCAGTTTTGCGGTGATAAATAATTTACTAGGCAGGTAGACGTTATTCTCAATGTTGAGCAGTCACCATTTTTGAAGTTGTTGGTGGGCATGATGACGTGCCTCCGATTGAATTGCACGCACTTTGCTTGTCTCGGTGTTTTTAAAATCATATACTAATTATGGAAGGATTCGGCAACGAGCCGATAGAAACCATTGTGAAGTTCAGATTTGTGTCAATCAATGGTCCGAATGAATCTAAAAATTATAATAACTCATTATGAAGGTGGGTTGAAAGATCCGTCACCCAGTATCCACTTTTTGAATCTGCTGAAATGTGCTGATATTTTTTATAAAACATTGTGGCATATTTGACTTGGCGAATACTCGTCGACTAGGTCTCTTGAGATAGAATACCATATTACCACGAGTCGTTTAGTGGTTGCGCATGATCCAGTTAACCAGAACAGTTAAAGGGATGTTGGCTTAAGCATTACTCTAATTCCTTTTGCATGGCAGACGGCGTGGTGCAACTGTTTGATCTAAATAAAATTACGTTTAAGTTACGATATCTGCTGATTAGATTAGCGCGGCTCATCCTAACCCAGGCCAGGCTTCTCTATTAATACGAACTAGATATAAGTTTTATTTTAAAAGAAGGGGTTCACGAAAGACGCAGTCTGACTCCAGCATTATTTATTCCATGATACAAGTTAATTATTCAGCCATTATTAGCTCCATACGTTTTTTGTCACTTTAAAGCAACATAAAAATCAATGAGTAATCTAGATAAAGGACATGTGCGTGGGATAGCGTCAGGTGTTTCACTGAGCCAACGCAACTGCAGCTAGATTATCCACACTACCTTTGTTGCAGTGAAATTAACCCAAACTTAGTAATACATGTATATTTGTACAGCAGTCAATAATATTGGCAGTATGCTACACACCAAAGAGGTTTAGAAAATAAAACTGTTAATAAATTACAAGATATTTCTGGTGGTATTTTTTCTATACTCGTCACACAAACGGCCAAAGGGGTCTATAACAGGTACTGCAACAAACGAATTTGGACAGAGCTATAAAAACAATGGATTGGCTGTATCAGTGTGTGATTGACAATGACATAGGAACTTGTGGTTTGGATTAAATATTTAAGAAATACATCGCTGTCAAGCCGTTTGAATGTGCTACGAAAAGGCTATGGCTCACAAAAGTCTATGATTGCTTCAAAGTTGTTCATCTTTATAAAACCGTCGTACAGTGCTCTTCTGAGTGGATCAAAATCGTTGTCAATTAGTGCTACGATCGTGACAGGTAGACCAGGCAGAAACAGCGCGTCTTTTGACAGCAAAATAGAGAGCTTGGTGTAGACAAATGATCTATAAGGGTTGGCATTATGGTTTCTACCGTCAGGTGAGTTATCTTACTTGCATGGTTACTTACTAAGCCAATTTCCATTATATAATAACTGGCTTGGTCCAACTGAATTACTAACGTAAAATTACACCGGCTAATGACTACATCAGCTTGGTCGACCTTTACCTAGGTCGTTAGGCTTCATGGCTAGTGCAAAAATGGCTTGCAGCTAGGATGGATTTAAGATGACAATAACAAAAGACAGTCGTATAAACACACATCACGTTGGGCCGAGTCTCATTAAGCTGTTTAATTAGTACGTGATTATCACCACCGTCCTTCTTTCTTCGTCTTTAGACAACATAACGCTATCAAACTTTCGAGATTGATGACGAAATGTGTGGTTGGCTTGATTATTCCAGCGACACCACATATCTCTCAAAAGGACTCGTCACAATTTATATTTTCACTTAAGAAACATGTACAACGTCGCTTTACTATTCGTATTCTTGAGGTTGATCATACTCTAGACTGTAAAACTTGTAAAATCTATTTTTGCTTGTATAAAAATCCCTCCAAGTTTCTTTTGTATTGAACAGTTTCTTAACTTGAATTTATCTCTTTGTTGTGCTCTGTCTCCGTAACAGTTCATGTTTCTATCTGTTTGCTCTTTATTTTTTATAACAGTTACGGAATTTTACCCACAATTAGGTTATTACATGTCCATTTCGTAGTATATATTACATCCCGTTGACCTTCAGTTTTGTTTTGTTGGGGTTCAAGGTTTTGTTGTAAGCCATATTGGCTTAATATTTTCTGTCTGTCTGAGTGAATTGGCTCAGTTGGTTGATTTCCCACGTTAGGTTCCTTTATTTGTTAGGAACACTTTCTTAGGACAAGTAACTAATTTACTGTCTCTTCACTATCTATTTGTTATATTACAGATTAATTGTACAATTGCTTCAATCCTTTGGGCTGTACAGGAAAAGGGAACTGTTGAGAATTGTGTATTAAATTTTGTTTATTGTTAAATATAGCATTACGTTTTGCACCAATAAATTGTGTTATTGGCTTTCTTATCGCGGATTTGTGCGTAACTCAATAACCAGAAGGCTCTATACAGAACGACGTTATTCTTCAAAGTTATCAGTAGCTTGGTCTATACAAAACTAGATGCGCTGTTACAACTAGATACTCTATAGAGGCCCCGACTCAAGTTAAACTTAATCTTCTTTTACAAGATACTGAATAAACTAATGTATTCATCATCTGAATACAATTAAGTTGGAGAAACTTTCTCGCTATATCCTATTCAATTCGACCTCGGAAAAAAAATTTTGCATTCCAAATCTGCTCTTTATATGAATTATTTTACAAATAACTACTCGAAAATCTGGAACAATTTGCCAAGAGCCATTTGAGTAACAGATACACTTTTTCTATTTGAACGACAAGTCGGTAATTTCGACTCTTCTGATATCTCAATAAAAATGTTCACATCAACTATTGTTTCCTAGTCCACTAGCGAAATAATAAGGACTCAGAACGTGTATGCACCAATCACCTGTCTTAGTCATATGCCAGTGTTCTTCCCTTTTAATCCATGCATGGACGGAAGTATAAATAATAATTCTGCGCATTCGTTTTGTTAACGTAAGTGGCATGTCGTGTCTCTCAATGCCCGTAGAGGAACCCGATTTCGCTTAATTGTTTCAGGACACCAATGCTGTTGTTTTGTGTTATCTGTGTTTTCGTATTTCCTATACTTGTAGACTGATTATGTACAAGACGATTATGCAACCTGCTGGCACAGTAATATTGACTTCTCTTCCATGCCCAAGTTCCAAGTACTCTTGATCTTATTCTGCATCTGAAGATGCTATATGATCCACTCTGAAATCTCTTTTCCGTTTTTAAGAATTACAACTCCTTTGTTAAGAAGCGCGCGGTTCTTAGTCATATATGCACCCTGATACAATGAATATATTTGGTGTTTCAGTACTGTGAACTTTGTTGCAGTTGGTTTGGTTCTCAGTATATATCTTAATTTGTTATGAATGTTGCTGACAGTGACACTTCGTCATAATATTTGTTTGCATGTAAATTCCCATAGATTCATAACAGGATTTACAGATCTTCAACATGAGAAAGTGCTAGGTGATGCGTTACTGCATGCCAGACGGTACACAACCAGACTACTTATACGTGGGATACGAACAACAAGTGCCTCGAAAAACTGGTCCAAGGTTAACATTTCACAGACAGACTGATGACTATGTAAAACTTTCAAGTGGATGTCACAAAAGCCTACATCATGATGTATCTAATTTGTTGACAGTTAGGTATAGTGACACCGATTCTGCGCCCAGCAATATTTAGAACTCGCGTCGCACCGCATTTAGAAACTTACAGCACAGACTTACCCGACTGTCCACCACCCTGACATGCAGAGATTTAAGTCTTATCCTAACCAAAACATTTAGTACCAGCAGTGACCATCTGTCGGGATGTTACAGTCGAGGGCGATGTCGCACTTCACTTCCCCAAAAGCATGTAATCACGTTCACTCCTGAACTCATCCTTGTCACCTACAAGACCTATTCACTACTATATCTAGGTGCCAACAACATTCCCAAATCTCTTCACTCGAAACGGGACTCAAAACTAATGGGTAAGATGCAGTGATGGGTTGCAAAGTTGGTCAATGGACTCAGCACAAGAATTTGCAAAAACTCCCTATGTGTTCCTGGTATATTGTCAAACAGCTACAGAAAAACAGTGAGTGACTTGGCAACAATTTACTAAATCCTAAACAGTTTAGTCCACACGTCTGAAGCATTACAGCGTCCAACCCTCTTTATGTGCAACCAAGTGTGGGTCACATCTCCCACTAAGGGCCTGTTCGATTCTGAATGTTCTCCCAGCTGCCATGACCTTAGCTGACTCAGTAAACACTAATAGGCTGAGGTTAGACGTATGTATACACATGAGCTTCCATCCCAATCATGGACCAGAAACTGACATCGTCTAGTCAACCCTCGACACTAAGTATCTATTTTCTATTGCTAATGCATATATTGCGAATACCAGAACCCTAACTCATTTTCTTATCTTTATATTACCATTTGAATTTGATTAGCTAATCTAAAAATTCGAGATACTAGATCATTTACATATCTACATATATATATATATTTATTCAGCTAAAACTGCTGGAACTAGAGCTGTTGTGTAGCTAAATAAACATTATTGAACAGAACCAAGGAAACGGAACTAAAATCAAAGCACTCACGAAGCGAGCGATAAGTAACCAGTGGGTCTACAATACTTTGCTATACAGATATCAGCGCGCAGTTTCAACTTTGATGTGCCTTCTTCTCAATTATCACAAGAATCACCAGTTCCCACTAGCCACCAGGAATATTTAGGTTGCAATCTCACTAAGAATATATCTGCAACACAGTTTACTGGTTACGACTGTCATATACATTCAATTCACTGGGCGGAGTATTCATCCAACCTGGTTGACTGCTGCTCGCTGCTTTTTCTTGGTGGCAACAACTGGTCACAACATATACACTGTAATTATTAAAACTGGTTTTCTGTTATATTGTTTTTCTTCATTGTCTTGACAGTTTTATTCTCTGTAGACTGTCTATTTTCGAATGCTGCTACTTCGTTCTATGAGCTTTAGCATTATTCAGACAGCAGAAGTCAGGGTGGCCGGGCTAGCCTATAACCCAGATGTCGTTGGTAGTATGTCACGAATCCCGGTCCCCTAGTGTCAGGTTATGCTCTAAACTCACTTACGCGATCCTCAGGTAAAATTTACATGAACGAATCAAGCAAATTAGCTCCCTCACAATCCTTTTCACCCTCTACTAGTACCTGGGTATAATATCAATGGTTGTTGATTTGGTCCACGTTGATAGATGGATACTTAGTAGTTTTCGTCACTGGTTAGCACAATTGTGTTGTATTATATGTGATGTTTTATTGCTGTTCGATGTTTTAAATATAATGCTTTTTAATTGATAACTTTTTATTCATTCCATTTGAACAGTACTCTCATAGTTGCCTTTTTTTGAAGCAAGTCATACAATTTGGTAGATTATCGACAGTCTGACTAAATTCACTAGGTTTTTGTAGTTGAGGTTTGTTTGTTCACTGTACGTTGATTTTGTACAAATGTCATTATTACTCGGCGTGTTTAATGATGTTCCCTACGAAACAGCCATGCTCAGCAACTCGATTATTTTTCTACTTTTTCATGAAACATGTTTTTTGCTTCTTTTTCATTGTATCTACTAACAAGTACTATAATATAACTGTTGAAATACATTTTTCTTCATATTTGTATACCGTAACTACTATACTTAATTAATTTTGCGATTTGACACTCGATAAATCTTTCTGCAAGGTATTCAACCTTCATTATTTATATGAAGTTAATTAGTTCCTTCATAAATGCAAATATCTTCTTTATGCTTATCAACGAAATCCTTAAATCATTAATTACGACCTAGCTAGCTAGTCATTTTCTGTGTATGCGGTTCAAACCAACTCCTCCTAGAGATCTTCATTAGATGTTTAGATAGCCTGTTGCATGTTGTACGTATCAAAGTGTATCATCTGATCAATTGTAGCACACAACTTAGTTCCGTTGGTGTACTACAGGTTTTAGACGTGCACGGTATACGTCAACTCGTGCTGATGAATGAAACATTCTTTTCCACACTACGTTAGTATTTTATGTCTCTAAATCTAATTATTAGTTACAATCGGTTCTCTACCACACGGTGTATTCTATCGTTATGTGTCCTGCCAATGATAGCTACCACCTAAAAGCATGCAGTAACCAAGAAATTATTCGAATACATAATGTAATTAAGCATGTTTTGACCATCTAATACTCAATGAGCATTGCCCTTCTATTTGGTGTCTACAGGAAGTTAAGACTAGCGTTTCCGAGGTGATTGTTAACGTCTAAATGTTCTTGTATTCCGATAGCTACTCTATTCCACATCTCCAGGATCTCTCACTGGCGTTGCACCGTTCAGACTATTCGAATTTGTACATGTGCAACTTGATTTATAGAATGCCGCTGAAACTTTCCAAAGCTACATTGAAGGCATTTTAAGAGACTTGAAATGGAGTCAATGTATATTTAGCATCAAATTCAAATATAATATAAAAGTGCATGAGAACAACAAGCTGCATTTTGGTGATGATAGTTTTTAATCTAATCGATAGAGCGATTAGAGTATTCAGTAAGTGCAAATTTATTTGTGCAAATCAAAAGCGCTGTGTTTGAAGATTTAAAAAACTAGGTAAAGAATCCCGATAATAACCAATCCAATGATGATGATCAGTATAATCAGTAAAATAGTTCCTAAATATAATGTAAGAAATCAAAGCATTTGGATAACATTGCAAACTATAACCAAATATAACAGAATTTAGGAACTTGATCTTGATAACAGCTTCACGAATTTACCCGCAATGCAATACACGCTCTTCATTGAGTGCTAGTGTATGCAAGTGATTGCAGCACTTGCAACTTACTTTGAATGCTGTATAGATATGTCTTAAAAATCTTCAAATGATTCAGAGAGAAATTGCTGTTGGGAATAACTGAATTAAAATTCTCGAAAACAGCGAATGAAAATTCGTATGAATTGGTAATATAATCAACGTTGGTTTAACGAAATATACCGTACCAATTTAAACTCGCTCATGTAGACATAGGACAAAAGACACTAAAAAACAATGATGTTTAAGTGACAAATTGAGCTGATGTTGTGAAAAACATGTAATAGAGGTGAAATGTATGAAAAGAGTTGGTGAACAAGGCGTCTGGCAGTTAACACACATATTCACTGGTCTATAGGATGAGATGAATAGCAAATAGAAAAGTGGCTAGGAAAGTTGAGAGTTGTATTAATATAACTTGTTAAAATGCCACCTCATTAGATGTTAAGAAGAGACAGAACTAGTTGTTTTTCCTGTAAATATTCATATTTTTGCTATTTTTTAATTGATTGTAAAGCAGACGGTAACCAGTTCTACCGTCCATTCTCTACACACTGACCTTGCAATTTATGATTGGTCGTTGTGAATTTTGGTGTGCTAATTATTGTAATTATTACAAGGTGGTTGTTGTAACTATATATAAAAATATATGTATGGCTTTGGAACTACACAGAATCGAATCTTCTTAGTACTGCGTTGGTGTCTTCTTGATTAGGCTTCGCGCGAATAGGCAGTTGTTGGGTCGTTAGTTGCCGGTTGCGATATCTGTTCGTGTAGATAAGTTTGCGAGTCAGAATTATGGTCAGTGCCTACGGGTATAAAGTAGGCGCTAAACATATCATCAACCCAGACTTTCAGTGTGCAGGCAAGTATAAGTTGCACCGGTGACAGGCATCACTATTGTTATAAATATAGAAATCGTGAGTTAGTGAGTAAGACTGAGGTAGAAATAGAATCGTGTACAAATTAGTGTAACACACAATTTTGATGCTGTCAGCATCACACATTGTAAGCATTAGAGTAGGACTAACCTGTAGTTGATGCAGTTTCATTTGTCGACAACACAACTTGACTTGATTTCATTGTTGTCTCTGTTTGTGGTGTCTCCCCATCCAACTTCATTTGCCCTGTTGATGCTTTTTCAACAACAAATAAAACAGACAAATGGGCAAAAGATTTTGAATGTCTATTTGTGGAAACAAGCTTATAGGTAATTCCAAGGCAGTTGACAAATTATCATATATAGGCAGGTCTGTAAGTAACATACATGTCAATGTTGATGCTGCAAACGATAACGATGATGATAATGTAAACATTGACACTAAGTGTTTGCCAACATGATACTCTGAAATCAAGTGCATTAAATAAATCACCCCAACAAACTACTGATCCCAAAGTAGGACAAATGTGATTTACCAGGTGACTTTTCCAGTGTCAAGACACCAGTATTTACATCAGTTTCTAAGAAAGTATGTTTGTACATGGTCATCATGGTCACATGGTTACCATGTTGACCAGTTAACAAATGAAGCAATTACGTTCAATTGACAAATTGAGCTGATGTTGTGAAAAACATGTAATAGAGGTGAAATGTATGAAAAGAGTTGGTGAACAAGGCGTCTGGCAGTTAACACACATATTCACTGGTCTATAGGATGAGATGAATAGCAAATAGAAAAGTGTCTAGGAAAGTTGAGAGTTGTATTAATATAACTTGTTGAAATGCCACCTCATTAGATGTTAAGAAGAGACAGAACTAGTTGTTTTTCCTGTAAATATTCATATTTATGCTATTTTTTAATTAATTGTAAAGCAGACGGTAACCAGTACTACTGTTCATTTTCTCCACACTGACCTTGCAATTTATGATTGTTCGTTGTGAATTTTGGTGTGCTAATTATTGTAATTATTACAAGGTGGTTGTTGTAACTATATATAAAAATATATGTATGGCTTTGGAACTACACAGAATCGAATCTTCTTAGTACTGCGTTGGTGTCTTCTTGATTTGATTTAGTGGTAATAGTCAGTCTGTCTGTCTGTTTTATACATGTCAATGGTAATGTCACAAATGATAACAATTATTATAATGTTTACGTCAAGTTTTTGACATTTCCGTTTGTATATTTTGTCAAAGGGATTTGTTTCCTTGTTGATCACAATCGACTTTTGATTTGACCTATATTATTTTTCTATGTTGTATATCATGCTTGATGTCATTGAAAGTGTTTTATTCAGTACAAACTTTTCAACATGTTTATCTTATATTTTTAATCTACATAAATGTCGACCATATTTTGTAAGCAAAACATTTGAATTTACTTTATGACAGAACACAGCAAATGGTTGCATGCATTCAGCTGATGTCGAATAACTGTAACAAGAATTCTGTGTCAACTTTCAATATGAAGTATTATTTGTCAAACGATTATGTAAATTCTGAATACTTGAAACTTATAAAATGGTCAAAAATGATTTGTAAATATTCTAATACAATAGAGCTGCCATATTGAAATAAAAAATGCTTATTTTCAATTTCATCCTTGCCACATTTATGACGTCTACATTGTGCAGACAAATAAAGTTGATGTACTTAAAGAATTTACCAGAAAATACAAGCCTTCTTGAATGCAGTTGTCTTTTTAACAATAATGTACAATGATAATAAACTTGTATCTTACCGTTGGTTTTGTTGTATCGAAACAGGGATGGCCGATATTATCAATTTTGTTATCTGCCGCGCTATGTCTTACAGCCGGCACTCATCTTCGCCTTAACCTATTGCACAGGCACAATAATCCGACTGATTTATCAAAAAAGCCACCTGGTCGCTTACACGCAGGTATTACAACAACAATAAACAAATAATATACAAGATATATATGCATATAACACCTAGCCTTTGATTCATTTGTCTGTCACACTTTATTACTCATTCACATGACTTCTTTCAGATATGTCACCTTCCTTCTGTAGTGTAGGACTGGGCTTTTGGATCAATCGACAATAGTTCTCTGTGTCTACGCAGTCCTACGTGGTCTACACTCCACTTCATTCTGATTGTCATGTCTTTCCATATGTTGACGTATAGGTGATGACGTAGGTAGTGGTATATCAAATAAATCATACACGATTTTAATGGCAATTCTACCTTTTAAGTGTAGACCAACATTATCTCTTCTATGTCCCAGTTGATTAATATGTCGTATTATCATCATGTCACCCACCCTTTCTTCATTTACCACTTGGCGTTTCCTAGCAGCAATTGTTTCATTCATCCATTTCAGCCTACAAGCCCTATAATCATGTGTATGGACATAGTTACCGACGTTGAAATTAAGAATTTTTTTCATAATCATTTCCACCATTATTTGATGTCACAGTGAATTTGTCTCTAGTATGCACAATATCAAAAACCGTTCTCATTGGTAAGCCAAACATAATTTCGCTCTATATAAAATAAGAAATTGTTGCAAGGCTTCCTTATCATTGAAAGCCTCTTCTTCTACTTTCAACAAAGCATTTTTCAAATATCCACGACCCTGTCAACTTGGCCATTCGATTATGGGTGAGATTGTGGTATTTCGATTATATCTTATTCCACAACGTCAGCAAAAGTTAGCAAACGGCTGAAATAAATTGCGACCCATTATCTAAAACCAGAATAATTGGCGCATCGAACCTACCAAATAACTGACGTAAATGAAATAGAGAGTAGGCATCCACCACTACTAGAGAGTATCGACCATTAATAGGATTAGCATAATCAACGTTTAACCGTATCCATGGTTTGTTGACCTCCAGCCATGGCTGACTGTCTGCCTTAGAAGACTGTCGTGAAAATTCAACACACCGATCACATTTAGCGACATATTCTATCATTGATCTGTCCATAAAAGGCCAGTAAACATGACAACTCATAAGTGTTATAACACGTGAAACTCCTGGATGGCCCAAGTGAAACTGTTTGAGAATAGGAAACTGAAGAAAGTTAGGTACATTATCACGATCACCAAACATTAATCAGTCATCGTGGACAGAAATTGAGTCACGACCTAAAATGCTTGGTGATATTGTTTATCAGATTTATCCTCCTCACAGCCGTTCTGCAACGACTTTTATCAGCATGCACAGAGGGTCGGCAATGAAAGCTGCTCGCACCATGCTGGCAGTTACAAGCAAAGCCCTCAAAGCGTCACAAAATACTCGCTTGATATCTGATTCTAAAGGCACCATGATCACAACCATATCCAATTTCGATGAATGGTTATAAGCAGTTAACCGCGACAAAATATCTGCGTGACACATGCTAGCTGACTGTTTGTACTGTAACTTAAAATCGTAACCTAACAACATAGTTGCCTACCTCTACAAACGGTTAGCAGAATGAACAGGTATACCTTTTTTGGAACCAAAAATGGCTAATAAACTCATATGGCCAGTCTGTTCAGTGAACTTTCTACCATGTAACATTATATGAAACTTCTCTACAGCAAACACAAGCGCTACAGTCTCTTTCACGAATTGACTATACTTTTTTCTGCTAAGAAAAGTGTACATGAGCTATGAGCTTTAACTTTCTGAGACTTATTCTGCAAACCAGTAGAGAACATTGCTCCAATACCGTAGTCGGAAGCGTCGGAAGCCACAATAAGTTCGTGCGCAGAGTCGTAGTGAGTAAGAAGTAGATCAGATGTCAAGATCTGTTTCACATTTTCAAATGATGCCCAACACTCCTCAAACCAATGCCACTTGATATTTTATACTTATGGTTTAATAAATTAGAGCACAAAGACTGTGCATGTTAGCCACCAACTGGTTATAATAAGTTATCATTCGTAAGAATGTCTGTAGTTTCTGGTTATTAGATGGTACTGGCATATACACGATTGCATTAACTTTTTCAGGGTCAGGTCTTCAGACATTCAAATCGGTAATGATTCCTAAATATTTAATACTAAACATAAAAAAGAAACATTTTTTGGCTTCATGCAAAACCCATATTTGCTAAGACGACGTAAAACTTTGTAAATAAGCGTTATGCTCTTTCTCATTTTTACTAGCGACTATATTATCGTCCATATAAGCCATGGAGAACGATAAATCAGCCAACATAGTATCCATTATTTGTTAAAAATTGCCGGAGCACACTTGACTCCTAACGGTAGTCTATTTTACTGTAATAACCTTCGGTGTGTGTTTACTGTTAATAACGATCTGGATTTCTCTGCAACTTCAACAAGTAGATGAGCATCCACAAAGTCGATTTTCGAAAATACAGTACAAGCGTTCAGTTTAGTAAATAAATCTTCAGGAATAGGCAAGCGATATTATTGATCTTGTAATGCCTTATTAAATCTCGTTGAAAAATCTCTGCATACTCTTAATTTATCCTCTTTCTTTTTGACGACAACTAACGGTGTAGGTCCAAGCTGAATGGCTCACATAAGATAACGCCAATATGTTAAATACGTTCAAGCTTGGCATCCTGGGCCGCAACAACTGAATAAGGTACAGGACGTTCGGAGAGGAAACAGGCTTGGCATCCAGAAAAATTGACAACCAAGCTTCAGCCTTTGTGAATAGCCCTGACTGGTTTCCAAAAACACAAAAGAATTCTTTCTGCAACTGTTTTACACAATCTAAGCTTTACTTATTTTTTATGGCTTTCTGTTTGTATGTATTTGTAACGTTACGACAAATAATATGAAGTGGCTTATCCCAAAATCCTAATTTCCCAATCCAGTCTATGCCAAGTAAATTGGATTTAGGGTTTTTTAAAACAGCATTTACCTACATTCAAACTTACCACATAAAGTACGATTCAATAGAACTTTACTCAGAAGATTTTTAATTTATCCTGTAGCACTTTTAGTTTTATGCGACGTAGGATACGACTTTGCTCTTTCGATGATTACCCATGTTACCTTCTGAAATCATTATAAAATCTGACCCTGTATACACTTGTAACGTAATAGATTTACTTCCGTAATAGTGTCATAAATTTTCTCTTTGCCGGAGTAATTCACTCCTTGTGTTTGCAGGAATAACATTAGAAATTTGTGAGGCATCTTGACACTTATTCACGTTATTAAGCCCTCGAAAATTACCAAAACGGTTACTTTTCTTTGCCGTCAACTAGCAGCATTTTCGGACGTGGCCCATTTTATCACATTTATAACAGTAACTCTTTCCTAATCGACAAAATCTGGAAAATTGATACTCAACACAACGTTAGCATTGTAACCTCCGATCTGTTTGATGCTTCACTTGATCATTTGTAACAATTATCTTATACGATGTAGACTCATACAATGTATCAATTTCAGTGGATGGCTAGCATACGTCAAATAGTCATCATTGGGTATTTTGACCAGTCACAAGCAGCTGTTTCAAGTGTGAAAAAGAGATGACTTTTCCTTGAACATGTGTGTCAGATACTAAACTGTTTACGGAAACTGTAGGTCGGCAGGATTCTTTGGAAGGATATAATTACAATATTTCTCATGCGCAGATACAACAAGCTTTCAAAGTAACTGTATAAGATTTGAGCCTTTATGCCAATGTTTGCAATCATTAATAAATAAGTCTTCATATTTTCTAAACCAAACATTGAAGGTTACTCCATTTTCAGGATCATAAACAAACTGCGATATTGAGTTTGCGATGGCTTCTGACTTCATAACAGAATTTTCCTGGCTTGACTTTAGTAAGACAGATAAACCCTCAACCATAAGATCGATAAGAGTGTTTTGTTTCTGTAGAAATAGCTGAAAGTCATCCATTGTGAAGTATGAAACCAACAATGAGGAAATTCTGAGCTCGATTTCTAGTCAACATCACTGTTCCTGTATCAGCCTCACCTTAACCTATTGCACAGGCACAATAATCCGACTGATTTATCGAAAAACCATCCAGTCACTCACATGCATGTATTACAACAACAATAAAAGAATAATATACACGATATATATGCATACAGCGCCTAGCCTTCGATTCATTTATCTGTCACACTATATTAACCAATCACATGTATTCTTCTAGATATGTTAAACTTGTAACGGACTGAAATTGATCAAACTGTGTTGCTAAATGTGCATCCTGAGCGGGTTGCTTTGATATTACGATAGTACACAAGTAATATTTAGGTTGTATTGTGACTGGCAAGCGGATTTCAGGACGCGCGTTCCGTCCTATTTAGGACTCATTACAAATAAACGGAAAGATGCAAACTTATTCTAGTTACATGTATACCCGTTGAACAAGTGTGACTGTCTAGACACAGTAGCCTAGTGGTAAACGCAGTGGCGTTTGGCATGAAGCGACTGATTTGAAATCTCAGTGTAAACATCAACATTGAGATGCAGGTACATCCAGCAGATTTGTCCCAAATACGACTAAACGCGCTTCTTGGATTCCAATTCATTGCATCGATATACACATTTTTTTAGTTCATTAATCAAATAAATAAGAAGTAAAATGGTCTGTAGAATAATTTGGTTTATATGTAGCTCAAATTAAGATAAATTGTAGGGAATGTAGCAAAAAGGTCATATATACGTCAGTTAAGAGATTTTATAACTCACCTGTATTTTTCAATGTAGTCGTTGATGACATCATGGTTGTTGATTGTCCCAATAAGGTTTCTTCTCTTATAACATTTGTTTTAACTGATGTAGAAAAGAGCATTGAAAGATATTCAACATGTACAAATACAACCAATGTTTCTAGTTATATCTGGATCATTATGAAATCAACGTACTCAAGTATGTTTATCAATTTCGTGGCTTATCATGTGATAATTATTTATTGCTTTCAAATCATTAAGATAACTAACGAAATGATATGTGAAATATGCAACCTGAACAACTGATGTTTGCTGATTGCATAGATAAAGGAATAGTAAAGCAAGTGTGAATCAACTAAAGATCATCAATGGACATTTTATTCAAACAAATGTTACAATGAGAATATTGCAAATGCAATGATAGATAATGGTACACGTGATAGAATAAGGCACTACAAACAAGCATTCAACTACTCTTTTTCATTACTTTTTTCAGATGTACACATCAAATATCCATCGTCATCGAATCGTTTGAAAAGTTTATCATGATGCAATTTTAGTGGAGACTAACATACAGACTTTACTACATGTTTCAATCTATGCAGTTTGTTATACGTTGTAACTGTGACACTGTGTAGGAGAAATTTGATGTCTACGAACATAATCTACTTCGATTATCTTCAAACTGTGTGTACTGAGATGTTAAGTCACTCTAGTTAGAAAACACATTGTGAGCTTGCTGTATCTGATTAAATGTTTTGCGTTTATAAGAAAATTTAGTTAATATATTCCATCAAGCAATTATATATAACTATGCAATTTAAATAATAGAACTCACCATCTAACGCGAAATGTGCTATACCTAAAGACAATTCAGAAGTGCCTTGTGAAATGGTTGAAACCACGTCATCTATTAATGTGCGCAAACTAAGACTGGCAACATTTGAATATGAATATGAAATGCTTGACTTTGCAATGGTACACAAAACATTAATTCCATAAATTTGAACGTTTATTGGTAAAAAGACAGCTTCACCACATTCCCAGCCATCTGATCCTAACGGAACTGAACTGTTTGTACAGTGAAACATCTAAATTTAATTTATAAAGTCAATAAAACCTTTATACAGAATTCATAATCATTGATATACAACAATTAACGTCTTCTGGATATCTAAGAGTGATGACAATAATACTAG
This sequence comes from Schistosoma japonicum, assembly GCA_025215515.1. NCBI lineage: Eukaryota > Metazoa > Platyhelminthes > Trematoda > Strigeidida > Schistosomatidae > Schistosoma > Schistosoma japonicum. Next base: position 297,834 of record CM046065.1, read on the forward strand.
TCACATTCATTAACTGACATTAATAATAATAATAGCTTTATTCAGTAGTAAGTTCAGTACAATATGTTTATATTTTCATGTCTATTCAGTAATGCATGTTACCAGCCACCGTGATGTCATCGCTTAGATTTAACTGAATTACTGACGATAGGTCGTAGACCTTTTATAAAGGTGCATGTGTACGCAATCTGATTTCGGGATATGACTGAGCAATTAAAACAAAACATGAGACGAAAAACTAACTTGTTAAAATATTTAGTAAAAAGTGGTAGCTCAAGATTACAAACAGGCGGTCAAAAAACCTAGTTTTATTTAGAGTAATACTAGTGATGTGTCATGAACAATTGACTGTTTACTACTAACAAATTTGTTCAAACTATTGCAGTTATAGATGCAGTAGATTGTTACTTAATGCCTGAACACCGAGCCCGAAGCTTACTAGTTCCATGCAGGAATGAGAAAACGCAAGTTGTAGTCAAATATGGATTCGTGTCATTCTCGTATATTCTCAAAACTGATCTTGCAACAAGCTGACTGGAACAATAACATTGATACAAAACATTGGCATGAATCGTAAGTAGACAGAAAAGTATACACATAGTCAATCAACTACAACTTATGAACAAAAGTGATGCTCTAAGCACCAAAGAAGATTGATTGTCTTCGAGATCTATTTATCAGTAGACTATTTCATTAATTCTAGGTGTATACAAGGTGAACATTATATTTCTATCATTATTCACATTTCCTTGCCCTATCCTCTTATTTGACAAACTAACTGTTAGTATGCCATTTTACAATCACCTAATCATCATTTTTATTTTGCCTGCAAGTTGTTAAATAATAATGCAAACTTTAAACATGTTCATTGACAACATTACGTTTATGATTTACGTGAGCATGAACTATGTTTAATTAATGTTAAAACTAAACATACCAATTGACATAAGTCGTCAGATAGTTTTCTGTATGCAGGTGAAGTAGATTCATTGTAAATAGGATTCCAGTAAACTAAATCAATTTCTGCATTGTTTACTAATATAACATCTTTCAATACAATTGTCAACTCTGAAAAAATGATAAAGTTATGAGATGAATTTACAACATAATTCATACTCTACTCATAATTTGTAAATCAAGTCAATTGTGATATATCATTCAATGATATTCTAGAGAATATCGGTTATTCAGATGAATGAACTCAGGAGATGAGTGTCAACAAGCAAGTGATTGCCTACTACAACTTATTGAACAGACTATTCATAAGAAAATCATAGTGACTGTGACATTTTCACATAGATTTATTACATAATTCACTTCAAAAATCACTTCTCATTCGAGATGTTTACAACCAGTTGTTTAGTTATATTGATGATCATTTCCGATTGATGAATTATCTGTTGTTCCAGATTCTATTCATCTTGTCCTCGTTGTACAACTGATCAAAATTACAAAGTCGATTATGCACATTATTTCATTTGTTTGTATGATGCATGTCAAATTCTCTATAAAGCATTGTAAGTGTAGATTGGTGATTGCAGAAATTTCTTAATCAGGTTTCCATCCAGCAAACAGATAATCATGAATCATCCTTCATCCTCCAAAGTTACAAGTGTGTGTCTCGTGAGTGTAACATTAGATAAATGAAATAAACTAAACAGTATTAGTTAACCTCTAACCTAGTGGATACAAATTTGAAAGAGTAACTACTGGAATATGGTAGAAACATTTTCATGAATATCGAATATAATAGCGATACAACTTCCTAATTTTTGATAACCCTCTCTCAGATGCTCTAGGCAAAAACAATTGATTTCACTTATCTTCGTATATTATTTCTAGGTTTAAGTTTGTATGAAGGTGTATCAGAATAAGGCAGCCAGTTAATATCACACTAATGAGTACATACATGTTCATATTTTCTTCCAAAGACGGTAATATTTTCCACGCAAAAAGAGTTAGACAACAGTTCATTTCTAAACATTATCTATACCGCCTGTTGAAATGTGTATAGAACTCTGTTATTCAACACTTTGTCGCTTAAGATCACATTACTCTACTCAAATCTATATTCAAATTCATATACAAAATAAGAATAATTTTCTTATAATGTGAGCAGTATAGTAAATAAGCACACTTAACTCTTCATTAATCCATTAACTAAAGTCTAACTTCTGTTCAGTTATAAAATATTTTCAGTCACTTATGCAATTTTTAAACTAACCACCAAATAGACAATCGTAAATATCAATAAACATCTTACTAATGGTAATATGAAACAACCAACATATTGAAATAACTTACTAGTAAATTTGACTTCAGTAAAATTATTGAATCTTAGGTCATCATAAGTCAAATTAGTATTTTGTGATTTGATTGTAAGTAACTTAAACAAGAGTAACACCGTTGAAATATTGATTGACATTGGACAATCGCATTTCTATAGAACAAATAAAGTCGTCAGTTTAATACAAAGTACATTGTAAGAAGTGTGCCAATGTAACTTCATCATAGCATGGTTTCAATCATCATCATGCGATTAACATACGATATCGGATAGTCAACATTCCACCAAAGTACATTATTCAAATAATTATATATTTAAAGACATAACAGGATTATTGGAATACTAAGATAAACATGAATTCTCATACATTTGAATTGCTAATGGAATTTCAGTGTCTATTAAATCAATACAGTCACAATATGGATTACTAAGACATTACACTTCATCTTTTGGTCTTGATGTTAAGAGTACTGTTAGATGTAGGTCGTGTTTTGGTTGACTTGCTCTGTAGCTGTAGTGGTCACTCAAATCTACTTATGTCTGTTTCAGTGAACACATGTATCATGGTTACTGTTACCGAATAAGGCTAATACCAAAATCACTTGCTACCCTAATCACTAAGAATGTAGTGATAATCAACGTATCACCAAACTAGAAACATAACTGTACATCTGATGACTGTCTCACTGATCTACCTCATGTTACAGTGCGAAAGAATGTGGCAATCACTACGGTTGTTAATTAGTGAGTATAATTACCGTAACAATTGGATACTAATGACAAATTACTCGTCAATGTGATGCTGTACATCGAATATCTCATGAAATGGCCTCAAGTATACACTATATTCAGTTATTATCAAAGTATAATCATGTCAGCCTATAAAGCATCACTTTGTACTGTTTTCATATCATAACAACTACAACAAAATAAATCAAAAACAATCGGACCAGAGGATACTTCATCGTCAACAGACTGAAACATGTCAAGTGACATTCTATCTACTTGTATTAAAGTTAAGCATGAAGCATAGTTAAAAAAACATATGACTTACTTCACACGTAGGTTATATGAAAGTAATGGCAGAATATTTGCAACTGGTCACAGATATTCACTGTTAACACTGAAAATATGCTGTCTTCTGTTTCATTCAAATTGAGCTTATATATTGAACTATTACTGATACTAGAGTTTGTCAATGGTGAATACTCAATGTACGGACAGCAAATAAATGATCAATGAGTATACTAGCCAATAAAACACACACATTCATATCAACTAGTCTCGTTTGATGGTAACAAACATCTAATTAGTAAATGGAAGAAAATCTCATTCACGCTTTTTTATTTGCAATGAATAGTTAGGTTAGTTTAAGAGTAGATAAGAGAAATTAGTTATTTTATTCAGACAAATAGAATTTTATCAAAGTATTCAGTAGATGTATGCACTTATCACAAGCCATAATGAACATTTCATGGTTTCCGCATGCTCACACACACAGAGTGCCAGTCCAACATTTCACCTCGGAGAACATTTGAAAAGCATCATATGACTGACTGTCTGATAAAAAGAAACACAATTCATAATAAAAATAATGAGACTGTTTGCTGATAAAAATTAGTATAACTTATAATGAATATACGTTTTCGTAAAATACACTAGAAAGTCTGCTGAAAGTGTTCTGATAAGGTTTTAACGCGCCATTATGGTGTAGTTTCAAAGTTTCAGTAACTTAACTGCTGATTACTGAATTCTTTATTTGCCTACGTGTCGTAACGTGCACTTCTTACAATTCTGTTATCTTCATTTATTTGATTTATAATATTTATATCAGAGTAAGGTAAACATTTTGGTGTTATTTAACAACAGATTTTAATGTAAAAACCTTATTTGAATCAGCTTAGTTTGCTAGTTTAGAAGTTAGATGGTAGAAGTAATTTGTATATAAAAATAAATCATTAATTTTAGTATCTTAAATTTCGTTTCAGATCAAAACACAAGCAAAGTTAAAACTTATAATCAATCGTCAGATTGTCTTAGATTCGTCATTAGTATCCTTAACTGTTCTTGTATTGTAACTGGGTGTTTTTAAAGGTTGCTGAAATTGAATTTGACACCATGTATTGACTAGTGATTTAGTGGAGTTGAACTATGTTGAACTAAGCAAGTTAATCGCTCATTGTGTAACATTGTGTAGTTTTTCTGGTTTAAACATCACAATGACCGACGATATTATTAGAAAATATTTTACCAGAAGGCATAATTGCATGTTTCCCAGAATCGAAGACACTGACAATAACTTTAAAGGAAATTCTAATTCTAATTAAGAATGCAGCGCTCAGTCGTTGAATACGGTAGCTATGAAACCAGATATTGAAGAAACAAATGAAAATTGTTGTAGCCTTAGGTCATTAATAATTTGATAAACTGACTAGCCTTTACGTTTGGTAGGATATATCCGAAACAGTTATGGCAGATAACGATGTTGGATCCTTTTTGAGCTATTCGATTTTCAACAAATAACCTCGTGAATTTTTCATGAATGCTTATTACCAATGCTAATTAATGTTAATAGGTTCCGGACAAATCGTATTTGCTAGTACTTCGAACGAGTGCTTCGAAATGATCGATTATCACTTTCACTCAAACAATCAATCAATCAATCAATCATTTTCCATTGTCATTCACGATTTCCAATGCATGTCTACTCCTCATCAATGGTTTGTGAGTTTAAACTATAATACTCAGTAGTATTCAATAGTTGATGACTGTTTGAAATGTGTCGCGCAAGTGTATCACAGCTCTGATGAACTTGGTCTTCTTATCGTATTGTCAAATCGTGTTATTCCTTAATATCGTTGTTTCATTGATTAAATCCAAACTAATTCGAAATAATAAATTAACATTTAACAGTCTTTACAAAACTGAGGTACAGGCAATATCAGCTTACTACTGACTAGTCACTTTAAGCGATAACTGGATTTCTTGTGAAATGACATAATATGTGTAGAAAAACAATGTGCAGTGTGAGGCATTCACCACCGAATAAAATGAAGGGGGTCATGTATTACGTAATATAAATTTACTGGATTTAAAATATCAGCCATCGGTATTCAGCTCAGTAGCTTGACAGTAAAGTGTTCGCCTCGGAGCTAGGAGGTCTTGAATCTGATCCCTCATGAGATTGTACATAACCAATGCTGAAGCGTCTCTTACATGAACGAAATAGATGTCCACTGCTTTATAGTGATCAATTGTTGTCTAATTCAGACCAATCAGTGATATCATATCGGCAACAAAACATTTACTTTGTTACTAATAATAATAAATATTAGAGTGAACAATTGGCTTCCATGACATATTTATGGGCCAAAATATGACAAACATATGAAATGTTTGAAAATGTCAAACTTTCAATTTTCATAGTGTTGTCGGTTAACAAAAACCGACCATACCATCATCACAAAGACTTTGTAATCTCGAGTCTAAGCATATCACCAACTTTCAGTTTCCAATAAACAGTAAATAATACTAACGTTGGTATACCACATTCGCGTGTAATGTATCAATCAACCAAATGTGTAAAATCTGAAGGAACCCTGAGACTTAGTGATTACTACACTCGATTATTCTACTAGTTCACACTATGCAAAACGCCAATTAACCTCAATAATGAGTACAGAAAGGCGGTACGTTCAACTTTTGCGGTAATTAGTTGAGTATTCCCTAAATAACTTAATATTTCTAACACTTGTCTTTGTTGGTTGACGCTAATACCTTTGCTAGCTTACATCGACTGCAATTATTTACTTATAGGTCATCTATCTAAATAAACAAGCTCGTCAAAGCTCACAGTGGTCAGTTAATAACAACTCTACCACCGAACAAACTTCTAATCTAGTGACTCTGGATTTGACAGACCCATTAATGCTTGATTTCACACCAGTAATTTAACTACCAAAAATTTTTGATAGGGAATCAGAACTAGACACTCAACGTCGCCGCCGTTCCTCGCCGCTGAACGAACTAGAACAAAGCTACACTGGACGCTTGGGTTTATATAAATGTGTGGTGGTCATTTGAGGAAGTTATCGATCGCCTCAAACATTGCAGTTGATCCAAGTAAACTAGTTTCTGATAGACATTGGGCTTATTATGTGTACTTGTTTTCATTGTTAATATAGTATTTATTCTGATTGACTGTTTGTAAGGCGTTATTGACTCTGTAGTGTTCCGCGGCTGCCACAACAGCATCTAACTCAGCAGCTAGCAAAAATGCGTTTAAAGTGGAGTCATTCTCAGTTATATTCTGTGGCTTCAAACAAGAACTTAACATACTGTCGCCCCTTAAATTGCTACTAACAAAGGATACATGTTCATCTGTACTCGAAGACGTTACGAAAGTAAAAATCGTAATCAACTTCACTACTACAGAAGTAACTAAGCGTATGATATCCTTATCAGAGCGTAATTGTCTACAATATACCGGATAAGGCACCACTAAGAACCGCTAGGTATTCATTACTGAAAGCATCTCATCTTTCAGATTGTTCTTGTCAATGCCTCCGCCTTAACAAGAAACATCAGAAGTACTCATGCCCTATTCTCTTCCTATTTGATTCTCAGTCGGCAGCAGTTTAGTTAAAGTGGGCTGAACAATTAATAACTGCATCCACTAATTATAAGATGCCTGTGTATTTGAAAATAAGACTGCAATCCAAAGATATATGAGACTAGAAGCAAACTAAGGTAGGCTCCAAGCAAGGTTTTGTGACCTCATCTACACAAAGAGGATATGATATCAGTGTACCTACTGCATCATTATATATCAAGGCTGGTTATAAGGCCTCATTTTCAGAAGGTAATCGGCTCGGTATTAATCAAGGTCGTAAGCACTCACAGGCTGTACGTAACTAGTCGAAACTCTGACACAAATAACTTTGTAAGAAATTCTAGGGCACCTAATAAACATCAGTTTACTCAAAGCCTTGGTAATCTTACACCATACACGGCCTACTCAGATCGCATTAGTGGTTTCACTCTGCTTCCTCACTTTTATAATTATACTCTTGATGGGCTACTAGGACGTCCTCCGTCTGTTACACATCGCCAACGAGCTGCCATATCGCAAGTGGCTTTAGTCTCCCTAGGATAGACTGGAATGTTGGCAGAGGACTGTCATGTGATGAAGAAAATCTTACTATATTAGACATGTCCTGTTGAACACAGTGTGTACACACTCACTTGAGACATAATAACATTGGTAACCTAGTTTTTTGTCATGATGTCACTGCTCTGTCACTTCAAGTTAGCAAAGAGCTCGAAAGAAGTGACCACAAAAAGATTCTATTTGCTCTTTTTTTTAATTTTAGTCACTCCAATAATCGTAAATTATAAATACTGACAATGTCAAGACTATAAAATTGTGGATTGGAATCTTCTACACAGCCTTCTTAGTTGCTCTGACTTGGACAATTTTTCTTCTTATCCAATAGTCTTACAGATGTACTTCATATTTTTCTTAAGCAAATTAATGACTCCTGTTTAGATTCTACAGCACATTTAAAAGTAGGCAATATAAATATGTCAAATGATTTGTACGTACCATTTATTAGTAGAATGAATTTGTATATTCCCATTGATTTGTTATAGACTGAAGCTGGTCAGTCACTTGCCAGTCCACTTGCCAGTCACAATACAAATTAAATGATCACTATGAGTAATCGCTATATCGAGGCGATCCGCACAGGATGCACATATAGCAACAGTGACTGACCAGCTTCAGTCTATAACAAATCAATGGGAATATACAAATTCATTCTACTACCAATTCGCACATTGCACAAACGTGACTGTCTGGACTCAGTAGTCTAGTGGTGTACGCGGTGGCGTATGACACGAACCGGACTGAGTTCGAATCCCACTGTGAACATCAACATTGGGATGCAGGTACATCCAGCCGATGAGTCCCAAATAGGACAGAACGCACGTCCTGGATTCCACTTGCCAGTACCACTTTATTGTTGTGAGAAGCCAAAGCGTCTATAGAAGTATTATTTTAAGTCAAATGACTTCTCAGCATTCGTAGAAATTACCATGACCTATAATCAACCAAAAGAAGTCCACAGGTTAAATGTGATTAATGGAGAATTATCAATATTGCACAGTAGCTCCAAGATACAAAACTTGGTACGGCTGTTCAATAAACGCCTCAAACCTTCCCGGAATAGTGATATTCCCTGCATTTTATTAGATGGATTAATAATTAACGACCATACTATTAAAGTCAACCTGTTTAGCTATTTATTTGCTAACAGAGGCAAGCCGCTGGATGATATTGAGGTAGAAATGATCAATTCGGCTACTAACTATATGTAATCCGTTACCTTAAATTATGACATTTGTAGATCAATAAACTCACTTAGTACCTCAAGTAGTTATGGAGTAGATGGTATGGCATCCATTTACTTCAAACTCGGTGGACCTTACATCCCATCACTCCTACTGAAACTATTTGGACTTTCCTGAGCAGCAGGCACTCACACTAATAGATGAAAAACCCCATACATAAGACCTCGATGTAAATCAGGTGACAGGACAAACTTGCACAACTATACGCTCATAAATATCACCCCAGTTATCTGTGGAATAATGGAAAAAATTAATATGTGATGAAATGTCTGATTATTCACTCTCTGATTAACCTATTTTCAATTCGCAGCAAGGTTTCTCTAAACTAGGTCTTGTATGACTTGTCACTTTGAATTCTTTAACTTAGTCTTTATTAAACGAAGCCTTAGGCACTTGGTGTTAGTATTATACTTAGACATATCTAGAGCGTCCGAAATGGTTAACTACAGGCTTCTTACAGGCGAACTCTCCTCTTATTGGATTAGGAAACCATTACTTACATGGTTAAACTCTTCTCTCAGTCATAGACATCAAATTGTCAAAATTAACTCCACCCTGTCCAAGGCAGAACCAGTTGCAAGTGGCGTTATACAAGGAAGTGTCTTAGGCCCACTGCTCTTTATAGCTTATGTAAATGATATATGCAGATGCTTCAGCATGGGAAAACCCTTTCTATACGCAGATGATCTAAAAATAGTATACTCATTCCCTCCCCATTAATTCGCACACACATTCTGTAGCGTCACTGCTGAACTCAACAATGTTAAAGTATGGTGCTCAAAATGGAAGTTAGACCTCAATGCTTCTAAGTGTGGTTGGATATGTTTTGGAGATAAGTGCCTCAATTTCGATCTCTTCATAAACGGTAGTAAGTTGTCTAGGCTACAGTCAGTAGTTGACTTAGGACTAACATACTCTTATGATCTATCTTTTACAGAACAAGTCAATATGCAGACATCTAAGTCACATCGACTACTGGGTTGCATAATACGTAACTTTCATAGCAATGACTCTCATATCCTACTATATAAGGTTTGTGTCCGACCCTTACTGGAATACTGCACTTTTATTCTCAGTAATGTTTCCATTAAGAATAAACTCAAACTGGAGTCTGTACAAAGTCGCTTTACTCTTCGTATTCTTGGGACTGATTGTACTCTGGACTATAAAACTAGGTGCATTAAATGAGGACTAGAAACTTTGTGGAGGCGCCGACTCAAGTTAAACTTAATCTTCTTTTATAAGATATTGAACAATTTGGCGTTTTCATCATCTAGCACAATTAAGTTCGAGGGACCTTCTTGCTATAACCTACGCAATTCAGCCTCGAAAGTAAAAATTTCACATTCTGAATCTACTCTTTATATGAATTATTTACAAATGAATTCTCGAGAATCTGGAACAATTTGCCTCAAGCCATTCGAGAAACAGATTCACTATCTTTATTTGTGCAACAGGTTGGTTATCTCATCTCTTATGATAGCTCATTAAAAATGTCCCTCACAACTATTGTTTCTTACTCCACCAGCGAAATAATAAGGACTCTAAATGTGTAAGCACCAGTTACCTGTCATAGTCATAGGCTAGTGTTTTTCATCTTTAATCCAAATATAAACGCAAGTATAAATATTAATTCTGCCCATTCGTTCAGTTAACGTAAGTGGCATGTCATGTCCTTCAATGCCTGTATACACATTAATTGTCTCAGAATACCAGTGCTTTTGTTTTGTTTTCTCTGTCTTCGTCTTTCCTATATTTGTAGATTAATATGTATATGGCTATTATGGAACCTACTGGCACAAAACTATTGACTTCTTTTCTACGCCCAAGTTCCAAGTACTCTTGATCTTATCCTGCATCTGAACACGCTCAACACTCCACTCTGCAAACTCTTAACCGTTTTTTGGAATTGTAACGCAGCGCGCGGTTCTTATTCATATTAGCACCAGGATACAATATAAATTTTATTGTCCTAATAGTTAAAACTTCGTGGCAGTTGATTTGATTATTAATTCAAATCTGTATATGCTACATTGACAATTTGTAATAATATTTGTATGTATGTAAACTTATCAATGTGACCATGCCTGTAAACTGGCATGCTCTCATGTACAAAGTGAGAATTACACTATTATCATTAAAGTACTTAACTTTTACAGCAATGATCCTCATATTCCGCTGTATAAAGATTGTGTCCGGCCTTTACTGGAATACTGCACCTTTATTTTTAGTAATGTTTTGATAAATGATAAACTCAAACTACAGTCTGTACAACGTCGCTTTACTATTCGTATTCTCGAAGTTGATCATACTCTAGACTATAAAACTAGATGCGCTAAGTTGTAACTAGATACTCTATGGAGGCGCCGACTCAAGTTAAACTTAATCTTTTAACAAGATACTGAATAAACTAATGTTTTCATCATCTAATACAATTAAGTTATCCTAATATATTATAAATGTTCTGACAGTGACACTTCGTCATAACATTTGTACGTATGTAAATTCCTATCATTATGATCATGCTAGTAAATTGGCATGCTCTCATGTACAACATGATGTTTGAGAATAAAAAGTACTATTATTAACACACTTGTCATAAACAATAAGAGGAAACCAATTTTACGCAAACAAGAAGTTTTGAGTAAGCCACAGACACCACTGCATATATATGACCCTGAAATCGATTTTAGACTCATGTACCTCAAATTTTATATGACCTGGTAGGAAAGGAGATTCTCACTAATGCAGAGGCAATCTAAGATTTCAACGCCTATTTTAGAATGCGTCTAGACCAACTTTAGACGTCATCGGCTAGACAGCTGCCACATTTTCAAAAATAAGGCTAATGCACATCAATATCGATCGCGGATAATCTTCAGGTAAACTGTGGAGTAAAATCTCTAAGGTTGTCTGGCTGTGATAATATGAGGCCGGCAGTAATGAGGCGGTGCACTGCTCAATCTGTAGGAAGTGAACATGAGAGATCCTGCTTATTACAGGCCTATGAAAATGCTGCCAATATTGAAGTATTGGGAGGTGTTAAATGCTATCAGATATGGCGATTTGCTGAAAGGCGCTACTAACATCACGAGGCACATTAGGGATTTCGATGAAGCAAGTTCCGTTATACAATCATCTTTTTCTGCACTGGACTGATGAGGTACGAATATCTTGGTCCATGCAATATCTCTTGATTGATTAACTTTTGTTAACAGTCTCCCATTAAGTATTTACTTGTCGCTTACTATATATACGGACGATGTCAACCTGTAGAAGGCTATCAGAAATGACGAAGACCCTTTAAACCCACAAAAGAATTTAGAGATCCCTAACACAAAGAAATGCTAGGTGATGCGTTACTGTATGCCAGACGGTACACAACCAGACTACTTATACGTGGGATTACGAATAACAAATGCCTCGAAGAACTAGTCCAAGGTTTACTTTTCACCGACAGACTGATGACTATAAAAAACTATCAAGTAGATATCACAAAAGCTTACATCATGATGCATACATTTTGTTGACATTCGCGTATAGTGAAGCCGAATCTGCCTTCAGCAATACTTAAAACTCGCGTCACACCGCATTTAGAAACTAACAGCACTGTTTCACCCAACACTTCAATACTGGATGCAGAGCTATTAAAAACATCATAGAGGTTGGCCAAAAGGTAGGTAACTGGACACATGAATGAACAATACACTGACCGGTTACGCCATTCAGGTTTGCTCTGGCTACTACCACCTGCATTTTAACTTAGAACTTGCTAGCACGTTAGTGCAAGAAACCAAGGAACTGGAATCAAAATATATGCACTCAAGAAGCAAGAGTGAAGTAACTAACTGGTTTGAAATAGTTCGTCGAGCAGATGTTAAAATATCACCAAAATTTGTAAAAGTTTGGTGGACGACCAAATGTAGAAGCATATTGGCGAACACCGAATGTGTCACAAAGAGCAGAACTGCTTCAAAGAAGACTGATCATGCTCTACGAATTTTTTCCTAGTCTGAAATAGCTGGACGGGGTCAGGAAATCCTAGTTCAAATAATATTACTTCACTTTGTTATGGCATCCAACATTGACTCACAAGGTGTGGATAAGAAAGGCTTCAAGTATAAGCTACTCTGAACTGCTGCCCACATGACTCCAGAACAATCTGTGAGACCAAGAATTCTATACTTTACATGCGAAGAGCGTAAGCAATACCATTATGTTTGAGGATACCGACTGTCTGCCACCCTAACTCGTAGAGATTAAAGTCTTATTCTAACCAACACATTTAGTAGAAGTAATAACCATCTGTTGAGATGTTACAGTCAAGGGTTATGTTGCACTTCACTTGCCCCAGTAAGCATGTAGTCGCGTTCACTCCTGAACTCATCCCTGTCACCTACAAGACCTATTTTCTACTATGTCTGTGTGCCAACAACATTTTCATACCTCCTCACTCGAAACGGGACTATTGGGAAAGATGCAGTGATGGGTTGCAAAGTCGGTCCTAGGACTCAGCTCAATAATATGCATAAAATCCCTATGTGCTCCTCGTATATTGTCACACAGCTACAGACAAACAGTGAGTGACTTGGCAACAATTTACTAAATCCTAAACAGTTTAGCCCACACGTCTGAAGCATTACAGCATCCAATTTCTCATTATGTGCAACCGAGTGTGGGTCACATTTCTCATCAAGTGCTTGTTTGATTCTGAATGTTCTCCCAGCTGCCATGACCTTAGCTGACTCAGTAAGCACTATTAAAATGGGGTTGAACGTATGTATACACATGAGATTCCATCCATATCTTGGACCATGAAACTGATCTCGTCTTATCAACCCTCGACACTAAGTATCTATTATCTATTGTTGATGCAGATGTCACGAATACCAGTAACTTACTCATTTTCCTATCTTTATGTAAGCAATTTATTCAATTGGCTAATCGAAAAATTCGGGATACTAGATCATTTACACATATATAGACAGACAAACAGATACAACGCAGAACTTCGTACGTACGTACATCAGTTCAGGTTGCCATACCACATCAGCACAGAGACGCAACTGTCAGTTCAAATCCAAGAGTGATAGCGATAGTAGAAGTATTAGCAGTAATGCAGAAAATTAGGGAGCGAAGATATGATTCGAAAAGTATAATTCAGTGAGATAAGTTTGAAAGGATAAACATAGAGAATTCGGAAGGTTAGATTTTGAGAAAACACAAAGAGTGGATGCACCTGCGCCATTGCAAACGATTCTAAGCCATGTTGTTCAAGGTCTCTAACCATTGGTGACTTTCGTCTCGCGGACCCCAACCACGCAGCCTACACCTACCAACATGCACTCAGTCCACTTGTCAGTGACTTCATCGATTTCTGCCATGTTTTGGTTGGGCCGCCTCTAGCTTCCTTCCAACCTATTCCTACGCCGCAAAACATAGCTCGTCGAGGCAGTCGGTAGTTAAACATGCGTAACACATGTCCATAACCACCTCAACTGATGAAGTTTCAATGCCTCATCTATTGATTTGCCCTCCTTTTCCTAGTACCCATTTCCTAACGACAGCATTGCTCACTCGGTTGTCCCACGATACTCGAGCAATGCTTTGGAGACACCAATGATCGAAGACCAGTAACCTACGAATGTCCTCTACTCTAACGGCCATAGTTTCGCTCCCGTATAGTAGGACAGAACGAACAGCTGACCATACACTCGTCCATTGGTTAGCAAGCGGTTATCTCGCCTGCGCCATAAGTGACGCAACTTGGCAAAGGCCAATCGAGCTTCCTGTATCCGTGCTGAGATTTCGTCAGTCACCAGGCCATCAGCACTGATTAGACTCCGCAGATACGTGAAGCGGTCTACACGCTCGACTACTTCACTCCCTATCACTAGTTCAGGTGCCGATGCAACCCAATCCTGAAGCAACATTTTGCATTTCGAGGGGGAAAACCGCATCCCGAACATGCTTGCATTGTTGCTCAGGGTAGTCAGAAGACTCTGCATTTTGTCAGCGTCTTCACCAAATAGGACTATGTCATCAGCATACACTAAGTCAGTAAGCGAGGCTCCTGGTAGAAAGTCACCTCCTGAAAAGTCAGACGAAGATAAGGTTATATCTAGGAGCATGTCTATGACAAAATTAAACAAGAATGGGGAAAGTGGACATCCCTGACGGACACCACTTGAAGTGAGGAATTCCGATGACAGTTCGCCATAAGCTCTCACTCGACCTGTAGTTTTAGAGTAGAGAGCTTGTACAAGGTTAATGTACTTCTTTGGTACACCTTTCAATGACAGACACTGCCAAAGAACCTCACGATCAACAGAGTCAAATGCCGCCAGGAAGATAACTACTGTAGGACGCCTAAATGTGTGTCTGTGTTCCAGGACCTGTCGCAGTGTGAAGATGTGGTCTATACAGACCTGCTGCTCTTCCCCGCTTCAGATTTCCTATAGCCTTCTCAACTTCAAAATGACTAGGAGGAGTTAAGTCGATTTGACATTCAGGATGACTGGGGATCGTGGGCAACCGAAGTGTGGCTGAAGGCCAGTTGAACTGATCCCTAAAGTGTTCTGCCCATCGGTCCAATCTCCTGGACTGAGAACGAATTATAATCCCATCCTATTCCGAGATAGTCTCACTCACATTCGGATTCCTAATACCAGTTTCTATGATAAGTCGAAAAAGTTGTCTACTGTTGCCTATCGCCGCTGCCTTTTCCGTCGTTTTTGCTTTCGCCACCCACCACTGTTCATGGTCGTTGCATAGGCTTTTTATCAGCCTGCGCTTAAGCTTACTTCACTCTTCATCATGTTCAGAGCCAGGTGGGATGAGTTTACGAGCATCCATCAGTTCGGTGGATGCTACTGAAATCCACGGCTTCATCCTAGCCTTATGATTTACCTTACTAGCAGATATCATTGCTGTTTCCACAGCCTTTTTGATATCATTCCAACCTGCTTCCGGATGGGAATCGCTTACACGGTCGCCTAACTGTTTTTCTAGTTGTTCCTGAAATATATTCTTAGCTTTATTATCATTAAGTAAAACCCTAAGAGGCTTCATTGCAATGTCTTTCCTACGTCCAGTAAGCCTCAAACAAATACGCGCTCGCACTAAAGCATGATCTGAATCTAAACATGTGCCCCAGAACGAGCGACAGTCCTCTATCGAACCCCTCCATCGGTGGCTGATGGCGATGTGATCTAGTTGAGTCCAACGTTGAGACGATTTTGGGGGTCGCCAGGTCAAAAGATGATTTTCCTTATGCCTAAAGTTAGTGTTTGCTAGAAACAGGCAGTTATCTGAGCATAGTTGCAACAGACGATCGCCATTATCTGTTCTTTGAGCCGTGACACCATAACATCCACCCAAGTGTCCCTCATTTTCACTTAGTCTACCTACTTGAGGATTAAGGTCACCAGCCATTATAACTATATCAGAGCGCCTAGCTTTTTGGAGAAGGTCCGAAAGCTTGCTGTAAAACTCATCTTTCACCTCGTCTGAACTGCAGTCAGTGGGGGCATAGGCAGATACGACGAAGAGGCAACGACGTGTGTCCCTATCTTTCCGAGTCCTAACTGTCCCGTTCAGTCGGACAGCGCACAAGTGACTATCTACAGGGATCCAGTCTAGGAGAGCTAGTTCTGCCCTACGACTCAATGCTATACCTACACCAGCGAGACCCCGGAAAGCAACATTCGGGCTACCGGATACACGAAGAGTAAATTGGGCTGCTTCTTTGTTTTGATACAGTGAAATCAGGTTAATGATTTTACTAAGATCCTGTATGCGCGTTTCCGAGACGCAGCATACATCGATTGAGTGAGATTCTAAAGTCTTAGCTAAAGAAGCCTGTTGCTCTATTTGACTCAATGTCCGTACATTAAAAGCTCCAACATGTAATCTAGAACGGGGTTTCAAGAGACCAGGAATGACTTTTCGTGTGCTCGCATCGTTTGCGTTAGCGGTGCAGCGAGATGAAGGAATGTGAGTAGAGGTAGTCGTAGAGATAAGAGAGATATTATGGGGTGTAGAAATGATTTGATTTTGACCAATTCGGACTCTCGTGCTTTTGCGGGTATGAGGGCGGTTGTCACTTCCCGGCTGCCCACACCGTGGAAGGGTGTTTCTTAAGAAACCTGAAAAAGAAGGTAGATTAGTGTCGGTCTAAGAGACCTGAGAGCGTGACCGCAGAGCCCTAAGGAAAAATGCTTGAGGCCAGTCACGCACGGCCTTTTTATGAAGGGTTATTTGAGTATTAGCTCCGCACTTGAAAGCCCTTAGTGGGCACCCATACCGCCGGAGACGGAAATCCGTGAGGTAGGGTGAGATGTGACATTTGTAGGGCCGACCTTTTCTGACCCTTCCTTTCTTTGTGAGAAGGCAGCATGCTGGTTGTCCGAAGGAAACACCTTACTGCTGTCACACCCGTTTGCAGTCAGCAGTACGACTTCGCCCTCAGACCTTGAGTAGCTGCTTTTAGTCTCATCGTTCTTCAATCGACCTACCTAGCATGGTAGAACCTACAGAAACATATGCTCCAGCCAGTATAGCTCGGTTGGGTCACCACGATAGGCAAGCCCGACCACCACGTCAAGGTAGTAGCTACGGTCAAGATTTACATTCATATATATATAAATATATTCAGCTAGAAATGCTGGAACTAGAGCTGTTGTGTAGCTAAATAAACATTATTGAACAGAACCAAGGAAACGAAACTGAAATCAAAGCACTCACGAAGCGACCGATAAGTAACCGATATGTCTACAATACTTTGCTATACAGATATCAGCGCGCAGTTTCAACTTTGATGTGCCTTCTTCTCAATTATCTCAAGAATTACCAGTTTCTACTAGCCACCAGGAATATTTAGGTTGCAATCGCACTAAGAATATATCTACAACACAGTTTACTGGTTACGACTGTCATATACATTCAATTCACTGGGCGGAGTATTCATCCAACCTGGTTGACTGCTGCTCGCCGCTTCATCTTGGTGACAACAGCTGGCCACAACATATACACTGTAATTATTACAACTGTTTTTCTGTTATATTGTTTATCCTCATTGTCTTGATAGTTGTACTCTCTGAAGACTGTCTATTTTAAAAGACTGCTACTTCGTTCCATCAGCTCTAGCATTATTCAGACAGCAGAAGTCAGGGTGGCTGGGCGAGCCTATAACCCAGATGTCGTTGGTAGTATGTCACGGATTTTTGTCCCCTATGTCAGGTTATGCTCTAAACTCACGCGATCCTCAGGTAGGATTTATAAGAACGGATCAAGCAAATTAGCTCCCTCATAGTTCTTCTAACCCTCCACTAGTGCACTATCTAACCTGGGTATAATATCAATGGTTGTTGATTTGGTCCACGTTGATAGATGGATACTTAGTAGTTTTCGTCACTGGTTAGCACAATTGTGTTGTATTATATCTGATGTTCTATTGTTGTCCAATGTTTTGGAATGTAACTATTTTCAATTGATAACTTTTTATTCATTCCTTTCTAACAGTACTCTTATAGTTGCCTTTTTTTGAAGCAAGTCATACAATTTGGTAGATTATCGATAGTCTAACTAAATTCACTAGGTTTTTGTAATTGAGGTTTGTTTGTTCACTGTACGTTGATTTTGTACAAATGTCATTATTACTCGGCGTGTTTAATGATGTTCCCTACGAAACAGCCATGCTCAGCAACTCGATTATTTTTCTACTTTTTCATGAAACATGTTTTTTGCTTCTTTTTCATTGTATCTACTAACAAGTACTATAATAGACCTCTTGAAATATATTTTTCTTGATATTTCTATACCGTAACTACTATACTTTATTCGTTTCGCGGTTAGTCTACTGTAATTCTTGCGATTTGACACTCGATAAATCTTTCTGTAAGGTATTCAACCTTCATTATTTATATGAAGTTAATCAGTTCCTTCATAACTGCAAATATCTTCTTTATGCTTATCAACGAAATCCTTAAATCATTAATTACGATCTAGCTAGCTAGCTAGTCATTTTCTGTGTATGCGGTTCAAACCGACTCCTAGAAATTTTTATTAGATATTTAGATAGTCTCTTGCATGTTGTACGTAATAAATATGCCGACTAACATAACTGGTAAGTTTGTAAAAATTTACAAATTTGATGAGTGGATTATCATAGTTCATCATCTGATCAATTGTAGCACACAACTTAGTTCCGTTGGTGTCCTACAGGTTTTAGACGTGCACAATATACGTCAACTCGTGCTGATGAATGAAACATTCTTTTCCACACTACGTTAGTATTTTCTGTCGCTAAATCTAATTATAAGGAGCAATGAGTTCTCTACCGCACGGTGTATTCTATCGTTATGTGTCCTGCCAATGAAAGCTACCAGCTAACAAGCTTGCAGTAACCAAGAAATTGTTCGAATACATGATGTAATTAGGCATGTTTTGACCATCTAATACTCAATGAGCATTGCCCTTCTATTTGGTGTCTACAGGAAGTTAAGACTAGCGTTTCCGAGGTGATTGTTAACGTCTAAATGTTCTTGTATTCGAATAGCTACTCTATTCCACATCTCCAGGATCTCTCACTGGCGTTGCACCGTTCAGACTATTCGAATTTGTACATGTGCAACTTGATTTATAGAATGCCGCTGAAACTTTCCAAAGCTACATTGAAGGCATTTTAGAGAGACTTGAAATGGAGTCAATGTATATTTAGCATCAAATTCAAATATAATATAAAAGTGCATGAGAACAACAAGCTGCATTTCGGTGATGATAGTTTTTAATCTAATCGATAGAGCGATTAGAGTATTCAGTAAGTGCAAATTTATTTGTGCAAATCAAAAGCGCTGTGTTTGAAGATTTAAAAAACTAGGTAAAGAATCCCAATAATAACCAATCCAATGATGATGATCAGTATAATCAGTAAAATAGTTCCTAAATATAATGTAAGAAATCAAAGCATTTGGATAACATTGCCAACTATAACCAAATATAACCAAATTTAAAAAACTTGATCTCGATAACAGTGCCGCGAATTTATCCGCAATGCAATACACGCTCCTCATTGAGTGTTAGTGTATGCAAGTGACTGCAAAAAGTTGCAACTTACTTTGAATGCTGTATAAAGATCTGTTAGAAAGCTTCAAATGATTCTGGTAGAAATCGTTTTGTAGAATGACTGATTAGAATTCCAGAAAACGACTAATTAGGTTTCGTAAATATTGATCAATTAATCAACATTTGTTTACCAATACATCATGTAGTTTTTTCTTAACTCTCTTAAATATACACATAATTCTTAATGTTACAAATAATTGTGGCTACTGTACATTAACTATCGCTTAAAGCTGACAGTTTCCACTACTTTGTAAACATTTGTTCACTTGTAGAGGAATGATTTAGACTGAGGGGTGAGTATGAAGTTATTCATAAAACATTTATTCGTAAAATTATCTAACGCAGATTGTTATGTTACTTTGGCAGTACAACTGTGAAAATGTTCGTCTATCAATATTGTTTACCGACATTCTATGGGTATTTTTGTATTTTAGTGTCAGCAGTCACATTTGACCAATTAAAGGGACTGGCTTAGCGAAATGACGTAAAAAAATAATAACAAACAATAAAAGAACAACATAAATTGAATAAGACAGTTAAATATTATCATCACATAACATGAATTTGTAATAAACAATATACATCGAACAATATCCAATAAATATGCTGATCGTTGAAATAAAACTTTGTGGTTAGAAGAGAAAAACGTGAAGAATAAGTAAAAACACTTGTGCAACTTACTTTCAGTATTCTAAAAATATTAGGAATGATGGTGACGATCGAGCTGTGAAAAAAAAATTAAATAAAACATTATAAGACAGAAAAACACACAAAATACTTTAAAAGAAAAAAACACAATGAACAAAAAATAGGTTATCAATGTTGACGGAAAAGATTTGAATAGGAAAATTATAGTGAACGTATTAATATATAAGGAAAGAAGTAGATACAACAACACAAAAATACAACCAGAAATAATGTTAACTTTTTAGTTATTGCAGTTTCATTTGTCGACAACACAACTTGACTTGATTTCATTGTTGTCTCTGTTTGTAGTGTCTCCTCATCCAACATCATTTGCCCTGTTGATGCTTTTTCAACAACAAATAAAACAGACAATTGGGCAGAAGATTTTGAATGTCTATTTGTGGAAACAAACTCATAGGCGATTCCAAGGCAGTTGACAAATTATCATATATAGGCAGGTCTGTAAGTAACATACATGTCAATGTTGATGCTGCAAACGATAACGATGATGATAATGTAAACATTGACACTAAGTGTTTGCCAACATGATACTCTGAAATCAAGTGCATTAAATAAATCACCCCAACAAACTACTGACCCAAAGTAGGACAAATGTGATTTACCAGGTGATTTTTCCAGTGTCAAGACACCAGTATTTACATCAGTTTCTAAGAAAGTATGTTTGTACATGGTCATCATGGTCACATGGTTACCATGTTGACCAGTTAACAAATGAAGCAATTACGTTCAATTGACAAATTGAGCTGATGTTGTGAAAAACATGTAATAGAGGTGAAATGTATGAAAAGAGTTGGTGAACAAGGCGTCTGGCAGTTAACACACATATTCACTGGTCTATAGGATGAGATGAATAGCAAATAGAAAAGTGTCTAGAAAAGTTGAAAGTTGTATTAATATAACCTGCTGAAATGCCACCTCATTAGATGTTAAGAAGAGACAGAACTAGTTGTTTTTCCTGTAAATATTCATATTTTTGCTATTTTTTAATTGATTGTAAAGCAGACGGTAACCAGTTCTACCGTCCATTCTCTACACACTGACCTTGCAATTTATGATTGGTCGTTGTGAATTTTGGTGTGCTAATTATTGTAATTATTACAAGGTGGTTGTTGTAACTATATATAAAAATATATGTATGGCTTTGGAACTACACAGATTCGAATCTTCTTAGTACTGCGTTCGTGTTTTCTTGATTTGGGTTAGCGTGAGTAATCAGTCTGTCTGTCTTTATTATACATGTTTATGTTAATTTCACAAATAATAACAATTATGTTAATGTTTTCGTCATTTTTAACGTTTTTGGTTTATATTTTTCTATATGCATTTCTTGCTTTGTCGATGACGATCGATCTAATCCATTTGATTTGATTATACCTATATTATTTTTCTATGTTGAATATCATGCGTGATGCCATTGAAAGTGGCTTATTCAGTACAAATTGTTTTAGCATGTTTATCTTATATTTTTTATCTACATAAATGTCGACCATATTTTGTAAGCAAAACATTTGAATTTACTTGATGACAGAACACAGCAAATGGTTGCATGCATTCAGCTGATGTCGAATAACTGTAACAAGAATTCTAAGCCAACTTTCAATATGAAGTATTATTTGTCAGTCGATTATCTAAATTCTGAATACTTGAAACTTATAAAATGATCAAAAATAATTTGTGAATATCATAATACGATAGAGCTGCCACATTGAAATAAAAAATGTTTATTTTAAATTTCATCCTTGCCATATTGATGATGTCTTCATTGTACAGACAAATAAAGTTGATGTACTTAAATAGTTTACCAGGAAATACAAGTCTTCATGAATGCAGTTATCTTTCCAACAAGAATGTACAAAGAGAATAAACTTGTATCTTACGGTTGGTTTTGTTGTATCGGAATATGGATGTCCGAAATTATCACTTCTGTTATCTGCCGCGCTTTGTCTTACAGCTGGCACATATCCTTGCCTTAATCTATTGCACAGGCACAATAACCCTACTGATTTATCAAAAATCCACCTAGTCACTCACACGCATGTATTACAACAACAATAAACAAATTATATACAAAATATATATGCATATAACGCCTAGCCTTTGATTCATTTGTCTGTCACACTACACTACCCATTCACATGACTTCTTCCAGATATGTCACCTCCCTTCTGTAGTGTAGTACTTGGCTTTTGGATCAATTGAAAATAGTTCTCTGTGTCTACGCAGCCTACGTGGTCTACACTCCACTTCATTCTGGCGTTCATGTCTTTCCATATGTTGACGTATAGGTGATGATGTAGGTAGTGGTATATCAAATGTATCATGCATGATTTCAATGAAAATTCTACTTTTTGAGGGTAGATCACCATTATATCTTCTACATCCCAGTTGATTAATATGTCGTATTATCATCACGTCACCCACCCTAACTCCATTTACCACTTTGCGTTTACTAGCAACGATTGTCCCATTCATCCATTTCGGCCTACCAGCCCTTTAATCATGTGCATGGACATCGTCACCGACGTTGAAATCACGAGTTCTTTTATAATCATTTCCACCATTATTTGATGTCACATTGACTTTGTCTCTAGGATGCACAATATCAAAAATCGTTCTCATAGGTAAGCCAAACATAATCTCAGCTGGAGACTTTCCATCTCTTCTGTCAAGCTTGGCGTCGCTCTATTTAACATAAGAAATTGTTGCAAGGCTTTCTCATCATTAAAAGCCTCTTCGTCGACTTTTAACAAAGCATTTTTCTAAATATCCACGACCCTGTTAACTTGGCCATTCGATTATGGGTGGGATTGTGGTATTCGATTATGTCCTATCCATAAGGTTTGCAAAAGTTAACAAACTTGACTGAAATAAATTGCGACCCATTATCTAAAACGAGAACATTTGGTGCCCCGAACCTACCAAATAACTGACGTAAATGAAATAGAGTTTCACATGTATTAGGTGTTATCACGGAAAAATCTCAAGTCACTTAGAATAGGCATCCACCACTGCTAGAGAGTATCGACCATTAATAGGTCGAGCATAATCAACGTTTAACCGTATCCATGGTTTGTTGACCTCCAGCCATGGCTGACTGTCTGCTTTAGGAGACTGTCGTGATACTTCAACACACCGATCACATTTAGCGACATATTTTTTATAGATCTGTCCATAAAAGGCCAGTAAACATGACAACTCATAAGTGTTATCACACGTGAAATTCCTGAATGGCCCAAGTGAAACTGTTTGTGAATAGGAAACTGAAGAGAGTTAGGTACATTATCATGACCAAATAACATTAAACAGTCATCGTAGATAGAAATTGAGTCACGACCTAAAAGGCTTGGTGATATGCTTTATGAGATTTATCCTCCTCACAGCCGTTCTGCAACGACTTTTATCAGCATGCACAGAGGGTCAGCAATGGAAGCTGCTCGCATCATGCCGGCAGTTACAAGCAAATCCAACAAGGCATCGTGAAATACTTGCTTGACCTCTGATTCTAAAGACACCGCGGTCACAACCATATCCAATTTCGATGAATGGTTATAAGCAATGAACCGCGACAAAATATCTGCGCGACTCATGCTAGCTGACTGTTTGTACTGTAACTCAAAATCGTAACCTAACAACATAGTTGCCTACCTTTACAAACGGTTAGCAGAATGAACAGGTATACCTTTTCTGGAACCAAAAATGGCTAATAAACTCATATGCTCAGTCTCTTTAGTAAACTTTCTATCATGTAGCATTTTATGAAACTTCTTTACAGCAAACATAAGCGCTACAGTCTTCTTACAGATTTGACTATACTATTTTCTGCCAAGAAAAGTGTATATGAGCCATGAGCATTGGCTTTCTGAGACCCATTCGGCGAACCGGTAAAGAATATTGCTCCAATACCGTAGTCGGAAGCGTTGGCAGCCACAATAAGTTCGTGCATAGAGTCGTAGTGAGTAAGAAGTAGATCAGATGTCAAGATCTCTTTCACATTCTCAAACGATGCTCGACACTTCTAAAACCATTGCCATTTGCTATTTTTCACTTATGGTTTAATAAATAGAGCACAAAGGTAGTGCATGTTAGCCACCAACTGGTTATAATAAGTTATCATTCGTAAGAATGTCTGTAGTTTGTGGTTATTAGAAGGTACTGGCATATACACAATTGCATTAACTTTTTCAGGGTCAGGTCTTTAGCCACTCAAATCGATAATGATTCCCAAATATTTAATAATAAACATAAAAAAGAAACACTTTTTCGACTTCATGCAAAACCCATATTTGCTAAGACGATGTAAAACTTTGTAAATAAGCGTAATGCTCTTTCTCATTTTTACTAGAGACTATAATGTTGTCCATATAAGCCATGGAGAACGATATATCAGCCAATATAGTATCCGTTATCTGTTAAAAAATTACCGGAGCACACTTGACTCCTAGCGGTAGTCTTTTTTACTGAAATAACCCTCGTTGCGTGTTTACTGCTAATAACGGTATGGATTTTTCTGCAACTTCAACAAGTAGATGATCATCCACAAAGTCAACTTTCCAAAATACAGTACAAGCGTTCAGTTTAGTAAATAAATCTTCAGAAATAGGCAAGGGATATTATTAATCTTGTAATGCCTTATTTAATCTCGTTGAAAAATCTCCGCATACTCTTAATTTATCCTCATTCTTTTTGACGACAACTAACGGTGTGGCCCAAGCTAAATAACTCACAGAAGATGACGCCAATATGCAGAACACGTTCAAGCTTGGCATCCTGAGCTGCAACAACTGAATAAGGTACAGGACGTTTAGAGAAAAAATAGGCGTGGCATCTAAAAAACAGACAACTGAGCTTCAGCCTTTGTGCATAGTCCTAACTGGTTTCCAAAATCACAAGGGATATCTTTCTGCATCTGTTTTGCACAATCTAAGCTACACTCATTTTTTATGGCTTTCTGTATGTAAGTATTTATAACATTACAACAGATAAAATTAAGTGGCACATCCCAAAATTTTAATTCCCCAATCCAGTCTATGCCCAGTAAATTGGATTTACAGTTTTTTGAAACAGCATTTACCACATTCAAACTTACCACATAAAGTAAGATTAAATAGAACTTTACCCAGAAGAATTTTGTCGTATCCTGTAGCACTTTTAGTTTTATGCGACGTAGGATACGACTTTGCTCCTTCGATGATTACCCATGTTACCTCTGTAATCATAATAAAATCCGACCCCGTATCCACTTGTAACTTAATAGGTTTACTTCCATAATAGTGTCACAAATTTTCTCTTTGCCGGAGAATTCACTACTCGTGTTTGCATAGTAACATTAGAAATTTGTGAGGCGTCTCGACACTTATTCACGTTATTAAACCTTCGGAAATTACCAAAACAGTTACTTTTCTTTGCTGTCAACTAGCAGCATTTTTGGACGTGGCCCTCATTATCACATTTATATCAGGAACTCTTCTTAAAATGACAACCAATGGAAAAGTGACACTCACCACAACGTTAGCATTGAAACCTCCGATCTGTTTGATGCTTCACTTGATCATTTGTAACAATTATCTTATACGATGTGGACTCATGCAACGCATCAATTTCAATATAGTTGCGACACTCCATCAACTGGGTATCATGTTTCAGGCTTACAAACTGCTGACATTCCACAGAAACAGACTGTGAGGTTATATGAGGATCAGCTTCGATTCTAGTTAGTGTGCAGACGTGAACATCAGCGTCTGTTGGTGACTTTTAACCACAAAATATACAAGACACTTGAACTGATCTGCGGTTATTTCGGGCAATCAAAATAGCTCACATTGAGAATTTACGTGGCTAGCATACGTCAAATAGTCATCATTGGGTATTTTGACCAGTCACAAGCAGCTGTATTGAGTATGAAAGAGAGATAACATTTCGTTGAACATGTGTGTAGACACCAAACTGTCCGGAAACTGTAGGTCGTCAGGCTTCTCTGGTTAAATATAGTTACAATATTTCTCATGCACAGGTACACCAAGCTTTCGAAGTAACAGTCTAAGATTTGAGCCCTTATCCCAATGTTTGGAATCATTAATAAATAAGTCTTCAAATTTACTAAACCAAACATTGAAGGTTACTCATTTTTCAATATCATAAACAAACTGCGATATTGGGTTTGCGATGGCTTCTGACTTCATAACATAATTTTTCCGGCTTGAATTTAGTAAGACAGATAAATTCTCGAAAATAAGCTCAAAAAGATTGTTTTGTTGTTGTAGAAATAGCTGAATGTCATCCATTGTGAAGTATAAAACCTTCGACAATAAGGAAATTCTGAAATCAATTTCTAGTCAACATTACTGTTCCTGTATCAGCCTCTCCTTAACCTATTGGACAGGCACAATAATCGGACAGTCGCATCAAAAAGTCACCTAGTCACTAACAGGCATGTATAACATCAACAAAAAACAAATGATATACAAGAAATATATACATATAGCGTCTAGCTTTTGAATCATTTGTATGTAAAATATATTAACCAATCTCAAGTATTCATCTAGATATGTAAGACTTATAATGCACTGAAATTGGTCAACGTGTGTTGGTAAATGTGCATCCTGAGCGGGTTGCTTTGATATTACGATAGTACACAAGTAATATTTAAGTTGTATTGTGACTGGCAAGCGGATTTCTGGACGCGCGTTCCGTCCTATTTAGGACTCATTACAAATAAACGGAAAGATGCAAACTCATTCTAGTTACATATATACCCGTTGAACAAGTGTGACTGTCTGGATACAGTAGCCTAATGGTAAACGCAGGGGCGTTTGAAACGAAGCGAACTGATCTGAAATCTCAGTGTAAACATCAACATCGCGATGCAGCTGCATCCAGCAGATTAGTCCCGAATACGACAAAACCCGCTTCCTGGATTCCGCTGACCAGTCACCATACAACATAAAGAATATAAAATGGAAGCTTATATGAAGTGAAAATCAACTTCATTTCATCAAT
The DNA here is from genome assembly GCA_025215515.1 of Schistosoma japonicum. Lineage (NCBI taxonomy): Eukaryota > Metazoa > Platyhelminthes > Trematoda > Strigeidida > Schistosomatidae > Schistosoma > Schistosoma japonicum. The sequence continues at coordinate 325,360 of CM046065.1, forward strand.
ATACACATTTTTGTAGTTCATCAAACGAATAAATAAGAAGTAAAATGGTCTGTAGAATAATTTTGTTTAAATGTAGCATAAAGGGCATATATACGTCAGTTAAGATATTTTGTAACTCACCTGTATTTTTCAATGTAGTCGTTGATGGCATCATGGTTGTTGATTGTCTCAATGAGATTTCTTCTCTTATTACATTTGTTTTAACTGATGTAGAAAAGAGTATTGAAAGATATTCATCATGTACAAATACAACCAATGTTTCTAGTTATATCTGGATCATTATGAAATCAACGTACTCAAGTATGTTTATCAATTTTGTGGCTTATCATGTGATAATTATTTATTGCTTTCAAATCATTAAGATAACTAACGAAATGATATGTAAAATATGCAACCTGAACAACTGATGTTTGTTGATTGCACAGATTATGGAATAGTGAAGCAAGTGTGAATCAACATAAGATCATCAATGGACATTTTATCCAAACAAATGTTACAATGAGAATATCGCAAATGCAATGATATGCAATGATGGTACACGTGATAGAATAAGGCACTACAAACAAGCATTCAACTACTGCTTTTCATTACTTTTTTCAGAAATACACATCAAATATCCATCGTGATTGAATCGTTTGAAAGGTTTATCATGATGCACTTTTAGTGGAGACTAACATACAGACTTTACTACGTGCTTCAATCTATGCAATTTGTTATACGTTGTAATTTTCACACTGCGCAAGAGAAATTCGATTTCTACGAACATAATCTACTTCGATTATCTTCGAACTGTGTGTACTGAGATGTTTAGTCACTCTAGTTAGAAGATACATTGTGAGCTTGCTGTATCTGATTGAATGCTTAACGTTTATGACAAAATTTAGTTAATATATACTATCAAGCAATTATATATAATTATGCAATTTCAATATTAGAACTCACCGTCTAAGTCAATATTTAGTAAACTTAAGGGCGACTCAGGATTGCCCATCGCAAAGTTTATTATAATATATTCCCTTAATATCTCCTTATTTGGGATGTCAACATTTGAATATGAATATGAAATGCTTGACTTCGCACTGGTACTCAAAACACTTTTTCCAAGTATTTCGACGAAATCTGGTGAAAAGACAGCTTTACCACATGTCCAGCCATCTGATCCTGTCGGAACTGAACTGCTTGTACAGTGAAACATCTAAATTTAATTAATCAAGTCAATAAAACCTTTATACAGAATTCATAATCATTGATATACAACAATTTACGTCTTCTGGATATCTAAGAGTGGTGACGATAATACTACTCACATTCATTAACTGATAGCAATAATAGTAATAGCTTTATTCAGTAGTATGTTCAGTACGATATGAATTTTCTGCATACAGTGTCTCAACAAGTTGCTCTTTACACATGCACACATCTCATTAATAATACATTTATATATATATATATATACATATATATATATATAATGTCAGCCAAAGTAAGTGCTCGATAGTACCAAAACTATGTAATCGCTTCACATATTATATTAAAGTAAAAAGTCCTCTTTGATATTCACAAAACATTCAAAGACCAAGATAGATCAGAAGTAAAAGTTACATCAAGATAAGTGACGTTCGACGTAGTCTAGTTTATAGAACCTTCAATTTTGCAAACATCATACGAATTCACACAAGAGCATTTAAGTCTTTTTCATGTCTAAGACTGAATTTGACTGTTTGACGTTCGAAGGGATTAAGATGAAGACCATTCATAGTAGACCATCGTTGAATATTCACTAAGAAACAGTCCATCTCACAACAATTGAAGTAAGAAGAAATGGCTATACAAACGGTAAGATCATCTGCGCATTTAACAAAAGAGGACAAATCATTTAAGATAAGTGTGCAAAGAACAGCACTTTGAAGTACACCAACTTTTGTTAATAGATGAGTGGAGCACTTTCCTTTGTACAAAGTACATTGTTTGCTTACAGTAAAATAAGAATACAGCCACCTGACTATCCAGTTTCTATGTTCATATTCTCATGTCTATTCAGTAATGCATGTTACCATCTACCCTGATGTCATCGCTTAGATATAACTGGATTACTCACGATAGGTCGTAGACCTTTTATAAAGATGCAAGTGTACGCAGTGTGATTTCGGGATATGACTGAGCAATTAAAACAAAACAAGAGACAGAAAACTAACTTGATAAGATATTTAGTAAAAAGTGGTAGCTCAAGATTACAAACAGGCGGTCAAAAAACCTAGTTTTATTTAGAGTAATACTGGTGATGTGTCATGAACAATTGACCGTTTACTACTAACATATTGGTCCAAACAATTTCAGTTATAGATGGCAGTAGATTGTTACTTAGTGCCTAAACATCGAGCCCGAAGCTTACTAGTTCCATGCAGGAATGAGAAAACGCAAGTTGAAGTCAAATATGGATTCGTGTCATTCTCGTATATTCTCAAAACTGATCTTGCAACAAGTTGATTGAAACAATAACATTAATACAAAACATAGGCATGAATCGTAAGTAGACAAAAGAGTATACACACAGTCAATCAACTGCAACTTATGAACAAAAGTGATGCTCTAAGCACCAAAGAAGATTGATTGTCTTCGAGATCTATTAATCTGTAGACTATTTCATTAATTCTAAGTGTATACAAGGTGAAGATTTTATTTCTATCATTATTCATATTTCCTTGCCCTCTCCTCTTATTTGACAGATTAACTGTTAGTATGCTATTTTACAATCACCTAATCATTATTTTTTATTTTGCCTGCAAGTTGTTAAATAATAAAGCAAACTTTAAACATGTTCATTGACAACATTACGTCGATGATTTACGTGAACATAAACTGTGTTTGATTAATGTTAAAACTAAACATACTAATTGACACAAGTCGTCAGATAGTTCAATGTATTCATCTGAAGTAGAATCACTGTAAATAGGATTCCAGTAAATGACACCCCCTCCTGCATTGTTCATCAATATAGCATCTTTCAATAAAATTGTTAATTCTGAAAAAATGATAAGGTTATGAAATAAATTTACAACATAATTCATAGTCTACTCATAATTTGTAAATCAAGTCAATTGTGATATATCATTCAATGATATTCTAGAGAATATCAGTTATTCAGATGAATGAACTCAGGAGATGAGTGTCAACAAGCAAGTAATTGCCTACTACAACTTATTGAACAGACTATTCATAAGAAAATCATAGTGACTGTGACATTTTCAGATAGTTTTATTACATAATTCACTTCAAAAATCACTTCTCATTCGAGATGTTTACAACCAGTTGTTTAGTTATATTGATGATCATTTCCGATCGATGAATTATCTGTTGTTCCAAATTCCATTCATCTTGTCCTCGTTGTACAACTGATCAAAATTACAAAGTCGATTATGCACATTATTTCATTTGTTTGTATGATGCATGTCAAATTCTCTATAAAGCATTGTAAGTGTAGATTGGTGATTGCAGAAATTTCTTAATCAGGTTTCCATCCAGTAAACAGATAATCATGATTCATCCTTCATCCTCCAAAGTTACAAGTGTGTGTCTCGTGAGTGTAACATTAGATAAATGAAATAAACTAAACAGTATTAGTTAACCTCTAACCTAGTGGATACAAATATGAAAGAGTAACTACTGGAATATGGTAAAAACGTTTTCATGTATATCGAATATATAATAGGGATACAACATCCTAATTTTTGATAACCCTATCTCAGATGCTCCAAACGAAAACAACTGATTTCACTCAACTTTGTATATTATTTCTAGGTTGAAGTTTGTGTGAAGGTGCATTATAATGAAGTAGCCAGTTCACATCACACTAATGAGCACATACATGTTCATATTTTCTTCTAATAACAGTTATATTGTTAAACTTGTAATGGACTGAAATCGGTCAACGTGTGTTGCTAAATGTGCATCCTGAGCGGGTTGCTTTGATATTACGATAGTACACAAGTAATATTTAAGTTGTATTGTGACTGGCAAGCGGATTTCTGGACGCGCGTTCCGTCCTATTTAGGACTCATTACAAATAAACGGAAAGATGCAAACTCATTCTAGTTACATATATACCCGTTGAACAAGTGTGACTGTCTGGATACAGTAGCCTAATGGTAAACGCAGGGGCGTTTGAAACGAAGCGAACTGATCTGAAATCTCAGTGTAAACATCAACATCGCGATGCAGCTGCATCCAGCAGATTAGTCCCGGATACGACAAAACTCGCCTCCTGGATTCCGCTGACCAGTCACCATACAACATAAAGAATATAAAATGGAAGCTTATATGAAGTGAAAATCAACTTCATTTCATCAATATACACATTTTTGTAGTTCATCAAACGAATAAATAAGAAGTAAAATGGTCTGTAGAATAATTTTGTTTAAATGTAGCATAAAGGGCATATATACGTCAGTTAAGATATTTTGTAACTCACCTGTATTTTTCAATGTAGTCGTTGATGGCATCATGGTTGTTGATTGTCTCAATGAGATTTCTTCTCTTATTACATTTGTTTTAACTGATGTAGAAAAGAGTATTGAAAGATATTCATCATGTACAAATACAACCAATGTTTCTAGTTATATCTGGATCATTATGTAATCAACGTACTCAAGTATGTTTATCAATTTCGTGGCTTATCATGTGATAATTATTTATTGCTTTCAAATCATTAAGATAACTAACGAAATGATATGTAAAATATGCAACCTGAACAACTGATGTTTGTTGATTGCACAGATTATGGAATAGTGAAGCAAGTGTGAATCAACATAAGATCATCAATGGACATTTTATCCAAACAAATGTTACAATGAGAATATCGCAAATGCAATGATATGCAATGATGGTACACGTGATAGAATAAGGCACTACAAACAAGCATTCAACTACTGCTTTTCATTACTTTTTTCAGAAATACACATCAAATATCCATCGTGATTGAATCGTTTGAAAGGTTTATCATGATGCACTTTTAGTGGAGACTAACATACAGACTTTACTACGTGCTTCAATCTATGCAATTTGTTATACGTTGTAATTTTGACACTGCTGCAAGAGAAATTCGATTTCTACGAACATAATCTACTTCGATTATCTTCAAACTGTGTGTACTGAGATGTTAAGTCACTCTAGTTAGAAGATACATTGTGAGCTTGCTGTATCTGATTGAATGCTTAACGTTTATGACAAAATTTAGTTAATATATACTATCAAGCAATTATGTATAATTATGCAATTTCAATATTAGAACTCACCGTCTAAGTCAATATTTACTAAACTTAAGGGCGATTCAGGATTGCCTGTTGCAAATTGTATCATAATATATTCCTTTAATGTGTCCTCATTTGTGATGTCTACATTTGAATATAAATATGAAATGCTTGACTTCGCAATGGTACTCGAAACACTATTTCCAAATATTTTGATGGAATCTGGTGAAAAGACAGCTTTACCACATGTCCAGTCATATGATCCTGTCGGAACTAAACTGCTTGTACAGTGAAACATCTAAATTTAATTAATAAAGTCAATGAAACCTTTATACAGAATTCATAATCATTGATATACAACAATTTACGTCTTCTGGATATCTAAGAGTGGTGACGATGATACTACTCACATTCATTAGCTGACAGTAATAATAGAAATAGCTTTATTCAGCAGTATGTTCAGTACAATATGAATTTTCTGCATACAGTGTCTCAACAAGTTACTCTTTACACATGCACACATCTCATAAATAATACATTTATATATACATATATATATATATAATGTCAGCCAAGATAAGTGCTTGATAGTACCGAAACTATGTAATCGCTTCACATATTATGTTAAAGTAAAAAGTCCTCTTTGATATTCACAAAACATTCAAGGACCAAGATAGATCAGAAGGAAAAGTTACATCAAGATAAGTGACGTTCGACGTATTTTAGTTTATAGAACCTTCAATTTTGCAAATATCATACAAATTCACACAAGAGCATTTAAGTCTTTTTCATGTCAAAGACTGAATTTGACTGTTTGACGTTCGAAGGGATTAAGATGAAGACCATTCATACTAGACCATCGTTGAATATTCGCTAAGAAACAGTCCATCTCACAACAATTGAAGTAAGAAGAAACGGCTATACAAACGGTAAGATCATCTGCGCATGTAACAAAAGAGGACAAATCATTTAAGAAAAATGTGCAGAGAACAGCGCTTTGAAGTACACCAACTTTTGTTAATAGATGAGTGGAGCACTTTCCTTTGTACAGAGTACATTATTTGCTTAAAGTGAAATAAGAATACAGCCACATGACTATCCAGTTTCTATGTTTATATTTTCATGTCTATTCAGTAATGCATGTTACCATCCACCGTGATGTCATCGGTTAGATATAACTGGATTACTCACGATAGGTTGTAGACCTTTTATAAAGATGCATGTGTACGCAATCTGATTTCGGGATATGACTGAGCAATTAAAACAAAACATGAGACAGAAAAACTAACTTGATAAGATATTTAGTAAAAAGTGGTAGCTCAAGATTACAAACAGGCGGTCAAAACACCTAGTTTTATTTAGAGTAATACTGGTGATGTGTCATGAACAATTGACCGTTTACTACTAACATATTGGTCCAAACAATTTCAGTTATAGATGGCAGTAGATTGTTACTTAGTGCCTAAACATCGAGCCCGAAGCTTACTAGTTCCATGCAGGAATGAGAAAACGCAAGTTGAAGTCAAATATGGATTCGTGTCATTCTCGTATATTCTCAAAACTGATCTTGCAACAAGTTGATTGAAACAATAACATTAATACAAAACATAGGCATGAATCGTAAGTAGACAAAAGAGTATACACACAGTCAATCAACTGCAACTTATGAACAAAAGTGATGCTCTAAGCACCAAAGAAGATTGATTGTCTTCGAGATCTATTAATCTGTAGACTATTTCATTAATTCTAAGTGTATACAAGGTGAAGATTTTATTTCTATCATTATTCATATTTCCTTGCCCTCTCCTCTTATTTGACAGATTAACTGTTAGTATGCTATTTTACAATCACCTAATCATTATTTTTTATTTTGCCTGCAAGTTGTTAAATAATAAAGCAAACTTTAAACATGTTCATTGACAACATTACGTCGATGATTTACGTGAACATAAACTGTGTTTGATTAATGTTAAAACTAAACATACTAATTGACACAAGTCGTCAGATAGTTCAATGTATTCATCTGAAGTAGAATCACTGTAAATAGGATTCCAGTAAATGACACCCCCTCCTGCATTGTTCATCAATATAGCATCTTTCAATAAAATTGTTAATTCTGAAAAAATGATAAGGTTATGAAATAAATTTACAACATAATTCATAGTCTACTCATAATTTGTAAATCAAGTCAATTGTGATATATCATTCAATGATATTCTAGAGAATATCAGTTATTCAGATGAATGAACTCAGGAGATGAGTGTCAAATATATAATAGGGATACAACTTGCTAATTTTTAATAACCATCTCTCAGATGCTCTAGACAAAAACAATTGATTTCACTCAACTTTGTATATTATTTCTAGGTTGAAGTTTGTGTGAAGGTGTATTATAATGAAGTAGCCAGTTCACATCACACTAATGAGCACATACATGTTCACATTTTTTTTCTAATGATGGTTATATTTTCCAAGCATTAGGAGTTAGACAACAGTTAATCTTTAAACTTTATTTTTCCCATCTGTTAAAATGAGTATACAACTCTGTTCTTCAACACTTTGTCGCTTCAGATCACATTACTGCACTCAAATCTGTATTTATATTCATATAGAAAATAAGAATAATTTTCTAATAATGTGTGCCAGTATAGTAAATAATGCACACCTAACACTTCATTTATCCATTAACTATTGTCTAACTTTCGTTAAGTTATAAAATATTTTTAGTCACTTATGCAATTTTTAAACTAACCACCAAATAGACAATCGTAAATATCAATAAATATCTTACTTATGGTAATATGAAACAACCAAAATATTGAAATGTCTCTTTATTAAATTTGACCTCAATAAAATTATGGAATTCTAGGTCATCATATGGCAACTTACCAATTCGTGCTTTGATTGTAAGCAACTTTAAGAAGAGTAACACTGTTGAAATATTGATTACATTGGACAATCGCATTTCTATAGAACAAATAAAGTAGTCAGTTTAATACAAAGTACATTGTAAGAAGTGTGCCAATGTAACTTCATCATAGCATGGTTTCAATCATCATCATGCGATTAACATACGATATCGGATAGTCAACATTCCACCAAAGTACATTATATCAGTGATTATATATTTGAAGACATAACAGGATTATTGGAATACTGAGGTAAACACGAATTCTCATACATTTGAATTGCGAATGGAATTTCAGTGTCTACTAAATCATCACAGTTATAATATGGATTACTAAGACGTTACACTTCATCTTTCGGTCTTGATGTTAAGAGTACTGTTAGATGTAGGTCGTGTTTTGGTTGAATTGCTCTGTAGCTGTAGTGGTCACTCAAATCTACTTATGTCTGTTCCAGTGAACACATGTATCTTGGTTACTGTTACCGAATAAGGCTAATACCAAAATCACTTCCAACCCCAATCACTAAGAATGTAATGATAATTAAAGTATCACCAAACTAGAAACATAACTGTTCATCTGATGACTATCTTACTGATCTACCTCATGTTACAGTGTGAAAGAATGTGGCAATCACTGACGGTTGTTAATTAGTGAGTGGAATTACCGTAACTACTGGATACTGATGACAAATAACTCGTCAATGTGATGCTGTACATCGAATATCTCATAAAATGGCCTCATGTATACACCATATTCAGTTATTATGAAAGTATAATCATGTCAACCTATAAAGTATCACTTTGTACTGTTTTAATATTATAACAACTACAACGAAATAAATCGAAAAGCAATCGGACAAGAGGATACTTCATCGTCAACAGATTGAAACATGTCAAGTGGCATTCTATTTATTATTATTAAAGTTAAACATGAAGCATAGTTACAAAACAACAAATGACTTACTTCACACGTAGATTATATGAAAGTAATGGCAGAATATTTGCAACTATCCACAGATATTCACTGTTAACAATGAGAATATGCTGTTTTCTCTTGCATTCAAATTAGCTTATATATAGAACTATTACTGATACTAGAGTTTGTCAATGGTGAATACTCAATGTACGGCCAGTAAATAATTGATCAATGAGTATACTGGCCAATTAAACACACACATTTTTAGCAACTAGTCTCGTTTGATGGCAACAAACATCTAATTAGTGAATGGAAGAAAATCTCATTCACATTTTTTTATTTACAATAAACAGTTAGGTTAGTTTTAAGAGTAGATAAGAGAAATCAGTTTTTTTATTCACATAAATAGAATTTTATCAAAGTATTCAGTAAATGTGTGCATTAATCACAAGTCATAATGAATATTTCATGGTTTCCGCATGCTCACACAAACAAAGTGCAAGTCCAACATTTGACCTCGGAGAATATTTGGTAAGCACCATATGACTGACTGTCTGATAAGAAGAAAAATAATCCATAATAAAAATAATGAAACTATTTGCTGATTAGTATAACTTATAATGAATATACCTTTCCATAAAACACACTAGAAAGTCTGCTGAAAGTGTTCTGATAAGGTTTTAATGCGCCATTATGGTGTAGTTTCAAAGTTTCAGGAACTTAACTGCTGATTACTGAATTCTTTATTTGCCTACGTGTCGTAACGTGCACTTCTTACAATTCTGTTATCTTCATTTATTTGATTTATAATAATCATATCAGAGTCGGTTTAACATTTTGATGTTATTTAACGACAGATTTTAATGTAAAAACGCTATTTAAATCTGCTTAGTTTGTTAGTTTAGAAGTTAGATGGTAGAAGTGATTTGTTCATAAAAATAAATCATTAGTTTCAGTATTTTAAATTTCGTTTTAGATCAAAACACAGGAAAAGTTAAAATTTATAATCAATCGTCAGCATGTCTCAGATTCGTCATTAGTATCTTTAACTGTTCTTGTATTGTAACTGGGTGTTTTTAAAGGTTGCTGAAATTGAATTTGACATCACGTATTGACTAGTGGAGTTGAACTATGCTGAACTAAGTAAATTAATTGCTCGTTGTGTAACATTGTGTAGTTTTTCTAGCTTAAACATCACGATGACCGACGATTTTATTACAAAACATTTTACCAGAAAGCATAAGTGCATGTTTCCCAAGAAACGAAAACACTGAAAGTAACTTTAAATGAAATTCTAATTCTAATTGAAAATGCAGTGTCAAGTCGTTGAATACGGTAGCTATGAAACCAGATATTGGAAAAACAAATGAAAATTGTTGTAGCCTTAGGTCATTAATTATTTGATAAACTGACTAGCCTTTACGTTTGGTAGGATATATCCGAAACAGTTATGGCAGATTACAGTGTTGGTTCCTTTTTAAGCTATTCAACTTTCAACAAAATAACTTTGTGAATTTCTCATAAATGCTTATTACCAATGCTAATTAATGTTAATAGGTTCTAGGCAAATCGTATTTGCCAGTACTTCGAATGAGTGCTTTAAACTGATCAATCATCACTCCCACTGGATCAGTCAATCAATCATTTTCCATTGTCATTCACGATTTCCTCATCAATGGTTTGTGAGTTTGAACTATACTACTTAGTAGTATTCAATAGTTGATGACTGTTTGAAATGTGTCGCACAAGTGTATCGCAGCTCTGATAAACTTCGTCTTCTTATCGTAATATCAAATCGTGTTATTCCTTAATGTCGTTGTTTCATTGATTAAATCCACACTAATTCGAAATGATAAATTAAAATTCAACAGTCATTACAAAACTGAGGTACAGGCAATATCAGCTTATTACTGACTAGTTTCTTCAAGCGACAACTGGAGTTCTAGTAAGATAACACAATAAGTGGAGAAAAACGATGTGGGTGGGAGGCAGTTACCACCGAATGAAATGAAGGGGGTCATGGATTACGTAATAGGAATTTAACGGATTAAAAATATCAGCCATCGGTATACAGCTTGACAATAATGTGTTCGCTTTGGAGCTAGGAGGTCTTGAATCTGTGCCGACAAACTTAAAGACCTTATATTTTGTTAAAGTTCATCGGTGTTATGTATGTAATTAGGTTTTTGCATTAAACGTTATCAATACATACTGTACTATTATTATTTAAATGTATCATTATCACAATTGTACACTGCTACCAAGACACACACACTTCGCCCTTGGCGCACTATCGAACAACATATGGAGGAGCTGTGAATTGTTCTCGACCGCATTCGTGCGAATAGGCTGAAGCTTAGGCCTAATAAATGTCAATTTTTGAAACAGTCAGTAACATTCCTAGGTCACAACATAACATCTTGGGGGGTTCAGACAGATTGTAGCAAGGTACAGGCAATGCAGAGTTGGCCAACTCCCACATCGGCTGCCGAGGTTAAGAGTTTTATGGGGCTCGCGTCGTACTATCGTCGATTCGTGGCAAATGTTGCTGGTATTGCGGCCCCACTTCACCGTCTAACAGAAAAAGGAAGAAAATTTTTGTGGACAGCAGAGTCCCAGTCAGCATTTGAAGAGTTAAAAGCTAAGCTTGCTGCTGCCTCAATTCTAGGGTTTCCTGACACATCACTGGGTGCTGGTCCATTTATACTGGATACGGATGCCACTAATTACGCCATTGGGGCTGTGTTGTCGCGAATCTCCCCAGGCGGGCAGGAAAAGGTTATCTCGTACAGCAGCCGGAAGCTAGACGAAAGAGAGGTAAACTACTCTACTACTAGATGGAAGATGTTGGCGTTAGTATATTTCATGAAGCACTTCAGACATTACTTTTTGGGACGTCATTTCCGTGTTCGAACAGATCACCAAGCCTTACAGTGGCTTAGCGATTTCCGGGAAGCAGATGGACAGTTAGCACGTTGGCAAGAGACTCTGCAGGAGTTTGATTATGTGTGTGAATATCGAAGGGGGGCTCAGCATTTAAATGCAGATGCTATGTCACGCCACCCCGCACCTGTCAAAGTGGTGAACAGCCGACAGTGAAGTGGATTGGGGCTCCCTACAGGCGGTGGACTCAGACTTAGCCTTAGTATATGCCCGCCAGCAGCATGGGAATAATAAACCTACGAGTCAAGAGATGGAAGACATGACGACAGTAGCGCGATGTATCTGTGTCAAGTGGGGACATCTACGATTATGTAATAATGTCTATATACTTAACGCAGCCGTCCAAACCTCCTCGCCTGATTGTTCCTCGAGCTAAAACATCGTACGTGATAACGCGAATGCATGAGCAGTTAGCCCACGCAGGGACGAGAAAGACTGAAGCTGCAATTCGGGCACGGTTTTGGTGGTCGCTGATCCATCGAGATGTCGAGGAGTTTTGTAAGTCCTATGACACGTGTGCCAGAGTCAAGTCGCCTTCCAAACACAGTCGTGCTAAACTAATACCGATGGTAACTACTGCACCATACCAGCGAGTAGGAGTTGATGTGATGTGTCCATTTCCGACTTCGCAGCATGTGAATCGCTATATACTAGTTATGGTTGATTATTTCACGTAGTGGTGTGAAGTTGTACCTATTCCTCAAAGAGACGCGGCGACAATAGCTAAAGTATTCATCAACACCTGGATAGCTCGTTACGGTGCCCCGACGGCGTTACATTCAGATCAGGGGCCAGCGTTTGAAAGTTACCTAATCGCAAATGTATGCTCATTCTTTTGCATCAGAAAAACACGCACTACAGCATACCATCCACAAGGGAGTGGGTTAGTAGAACGCACGAATCGGACTCTAAAAATGTTGCTACGCTCCTTTGTGCATCAGGCACCTGCTGCAAATTGGGATGATTTGCTGCCACAACTTTTGGACCTGAATCTGATCTCGTCTTATCAACCTTCGACAATAAATATCTTTTTTCTGTTGTTGATGCAAATATCACGAATACCAGTAACCTAACTTATTTTATTATATTTATATTAGCATTTAATTGTAATTGGCTCATCTTGAAATTAGGGATACTAGATCATTTACATATCTACATAAACATATATATATTCAGCTAAAACTGCTGGAACTAGAGCTGTTGTGTAGCTAAATAAAGATTATTGAACAGAATCAAGGAAACGGAACTGAAATCAAAGCACTCACGAAGCGAGCGATAAGTAACCAGTGAGTCTACAATACTTTGCTATACAGATACTAGCGCGCAGTTTCAACTTTGATGTGTCTTCTTCTTAATTATTTTAAGAATCACCAGTTCCTACTAACCACCAGGAATATTTGGGTTGCAGTCGCACTAAAAATATACCTACAACACATTTTCCTGATAACGACTGTCATACACATTCAATCCATTGGTCGGAGTATTCATTCAACCTGGTTGACTGCTGCTCGCCGCTTCATCTTAATGGCTGCAGCTACAATTCGACTACATATCACAGTTCACTAGGGATATACGTCACGTAAAAGGTCCAGACAATCAGGAAGCAGACGCAAATTAATATAATACATCAGTCTACAGTAAATTTCTATACTTTGAGAGACGGTAAAATTATCAAGAAATAAAAAATCGGCTGTCAACTAAAAGCTTAAGTCTTAACTTGAAACAGCTTCCAACACCTGTGGAAGATGTTATGATTTACTGTGACACAACAAAGGCTCGGCCCTGAACACATCCCTAAAAATATGCGACGATTAGTATTTAATAACTTCCATTCGTTTTTTCCCCCTGGAGTGAATTCTTCAACTAAACTAATCAATGCTAAATACATATGGCCAAATTTTAGAAGGATGAACGTAAATAAGTGAGTGTTCGACGTATCAACAATCAAAAATAAATTGACACAAATTCACCTTGCGGAGTTTCTTCCCATTCAAATGGTCGCTTTGCACATGTACATAATGACTTAGTAAGCCCTTTACCACTTTCGGACTGTTTTACCTATCTATTTACATGTATAGATAGGGTCACAAGGTTTCCTATAGCCGTACCAACCATAGACATCATAGCCAAAACAGTGGTCAAAGTCTTTATACAAAACTCGGTGACCAATTTTGGTACACTTATAACAATAACGACGGACAAAGGAGCTCAGTTCCATCCGGAACTATTCAACAACCTGGCTAAACTTCTATGCTCCAATAGAATTCGATTCACTGCATATCATCCTCAAGTAAATGGGATGGTAGAACGGTTCCATTATCAACTAAAGGCCGTTCTTTTATCTCATTCAAACCCCAGTCAGTTAATAGAATTCCTGTTATTAATTATGTTGATAATACGAACAGCTGTCAAACAGACTCACGATGTTCAGCAGCAAAACTAGTATTTAGGTCAACTCTGAGACTACCAGATAAGTTTATTAATCCTAACACTAACAGTAAAACACTTAATTTAGAAACTTATGTAGACCGGCTGCGAAACCAAATGTCTAAGGTTAAAATAATTAAGACTAGTGAACAATCACAAGTGAAGTTTTTGCCTATGGATCTAAGCAATTACTCGCACGTCAGGATAAGATGTGACAAAATAAAAGCACTACTTAGTCCTCCTTTCGAAGGTCCATTTAAGGTTATTTCAAGAAAACCAAAATATCTTGTGATTCAAAAACAGGGAAATATCAACTCAGTAAGTATCGATAAGCTAAAACCGGCTTATCTAGATAATGAACCCCCATACTTGTTGTTAGGTCGCTTACCCGACCAAACAACCACGAAATCAAGAAGTGAAAACATGAAGGCCGTAAAAGTGTCTGAAAGCGTTAGATGGGCACAACCAATTATTCAGGCAGATATGTCCAGTTTTAGTTTCAGCCTGTATGGTTTTCACGTGAATTCTGAAATCTCAAGTTTGTAAATAAAAAAGCAAAATTAAAGAATAGTATTTTTTTATTAGCCCTATGTCGACAAAACGTAAAATAATAGTAGTTAAAAGTATTATTCTACCCACGTCTCCTCAACCTTATATTTTTATATATGAACGATATAGCTTTTTTTTTTAGATAGATTGTACTTAGGCAATATATTCTTAAACAATTCGTCGAGTCATATAAGCCGCCTACCTATCAGCTGAGGTAAGTCACTAAGGAATGGAAAATTTTAAATTAAGGTGAGAATTCTGAGCATGCTTCACCTGCAGAACTAATCATTTTTCCACTATCAGTAGACAGTGAGAAAGTTGGATGGAATTTCAGCGTTTAGATACTTTCCGTTCTATTTAAAAGAAGAAACAATAATCTTTGGTAATAGGTCTTTATTTCGTATAGTGGGCAGGAGACAGTGAAGCAGGATGCTAATCATTTAAACACAATGTCTCTCAATACTCAATATAATAATAATAATAGTTTTATTCTCACCTTGTACATGAGAGCATGCCAGTTTACAGGCATGGTCACAATGATAAGTTTACATACATACAAATATTATTACACATTGTCAATGTCAGGACATTCATAACATATAAAGATTTAAACTGAGAATCAAATCAACTGCCACGAAGTTTTTAATTATAAGGACATCAAATATTTATATTGTATCCTGTTGTTTATATGAACAAGAACCGCGCGCTCCTTGACCACAGCGTTACAATTCCGAAAAACGATTAAGAGTTTGCAGAATGGAGTATTGAGCGTGTTCAGGTGCAGGATAAGATCGAGATTACTTGGAACTTGGGCGCGGAAGAGAAGTCAAGAGTTTTGTGCCAGTAGGTTCCACAATAGCCTTATATATAATAATCTACAAACAAAGGGAAGACAAAGACAGAGAAAACACAAAACAAAAGCACTGGTATTCTGAGACAATTAGTGTGTATACAGGCATTGAAGGACACGATACGTTACTTACGTTAACCGAACGAATAGCAGAATAAATATTTATGCTTGCGTATATATTTGGATTAAAGATGAAGAACACTAGCCTATGACTATGACAGGTAACTGATGCTTACACATTTAGAGTCCCTATTATTTCGCTGGTGGAGTAAGAAACAATAGTTGTGAGGGACATTTTTAATGAGCTATCATAAGAGATGAGATAACCAACCTGTTGCACAAATAAAGAAAGTGAATCTGTTCTTTGAATGGCTTGAGGCGAATTGTTCCAGATTCTCGAGAATTTATTTGTAAAGTAATTTATATAAAGACCAGATTTATAATGTGAAATTTTTACTTTCGAGGCTGAATTGCGTAGGTTATAGCAAGAAGTTTCCTCGAACTTAATTGTGCTAGATGATGAAATCGCTTAATTGTTCAATATCTTATGAAAGAAGATTAAGTTTAACTTGAGTCGGCGCCTCCACAGGGTATCTAGTTGTAACTTAGCGCATCTAGTTCTATAGTCTAGAGTACAATCAGTCTCAAGAATACGAAGAGTAAAGCGACGTTGTACAGACTCCAGTCTGAGTTTATTCTTAATGGAAACATTACTGCAGTATCCCAGTAAAGGTCGGACACAAACCTTATATAGTAGAATATGAGAGTCATTGCTATGAAAGTTACGTATTATGCAACCCAGTAGTCGATGTGACTTAGATGTCTGCATATTGACCTGTTCTGTAAAAGATAGATCATAAGAGTATCTTAGTCCTAAGTCAACTACTGGCTGTAGCCTAGACAACTTACTACCGTTTATGAAGAGATCGAAATTAAGACGCTTATCTCCAAAACATATCCAACCACACTTAAAAGCATTGAGATCTAACTTCCATTTTTAGCACCATACTGCGACCTTGTTGAGTTCAGCAGTGACGCTACAGAATGTGTGTGCGAATTCATGGGGAGGGAATGAGTATACTATTTTAAGATCATCTGTGCATAGACAGAGTTTTCCTATGCTGAAGCATTTGCATATATCATTTACATAAGCTATAAAGAGCAGTGGATCTAAGACACTTCCTTGTATAACGCCACTTGCAACTGGTTCTGCCTTGGACAGGGTGGAGTTAATTTTGACAATTTGGTGCCTATGACTGAGGAAAAAGTTCGACCATGAAAGTAATGGATTTTTAATCCCATAAGAGGAGAGTTTGCCCATAAGAAGCCTGTGGTTAACCATGTCAAAAGATTTAGATATGTCTAAGTACAATACTAACACCAAGTGCCCAAGGCTTCGTTCAGCAAAAATTAAATTAAAGAATTCAAAGTGGCAAGTCATACAAGACCTAGTTTTGGGGAAACCATGTTGGAAATTAGAGATAAGTTTCTCAGAGAGTAGATGATCAGATATTTTGTCACATACTATTTTTTCCATTATTCTAGAGATAACTGGGGTGATATTTATGGGCCTATAGTTATGCAAGTTTGTTCTGTCACCTGATTTGAAGCGAGGGCAGATGTAAGAGGTTTTCCATCTGCTAGGGTATGTACCTGCTGTCAATGAGAGGTCAAACAGATTTCATAGGATTAATGGTATATTAGGCCCCCCGAATTTGAAGTAAATGGATGCCAACCCATCTACTCCATAACTACTTGACTTCCTAAGTGATTTGATGGATTTACAAATGTTATCATAAGTGAAAGTAACGGACTCCATAAAGTTAATAGCCGAATTGATCATTTCTACCTCAATATCATCCAGTGTTTCTGTGACAAATATTAAAGAAGGTTTAGCTAATAAGGCTATAGTTCTTAGGGTTTGTATTTTATTAAGAAGTGAGCGGGTGTTAATTACTAAAATATGAAAAGGGAATTGTAAAGTATCGAATAAGAACCTTGTCTAAGTGTTCGTGTTTGATATAACTAGGTGCTGGTTTGAAACGGAAGTCCGACTGTTTGAGCTAATGTCTGAGCAGGCTGTATTGCTAAGGAGACTAGTAACTGCCTGATTTCAAAAAATTATCAAAGTTGTCAGAGATAGGATGTTTCGAGTAGCTTAAGTTAGGCGACATGGCAGCTCGTTGACTATAAGCAAAAGACGGAGGATTTCCTAGTAGCCCATCAGGAGTTTAATTATAAAAGTGAGTAGGGGAAGTAAAACCACTTATGCGATCTGAGTAAGTCGTGTATGGTGTAGGATTACCAGGGCTTAAAGCATACTGGTGTTTACTCGGCGACCTAGAATTTGTTTGCAAAGTTATTTGCGTCAGAGTAGTAAAAAGTGTTGAGTACTTGTTCACCACGTGGCTTACACTGGTAGTTAAATGAGCTATGTTTTCACCGGTTACGTACCGCCTGTGAGTGCTTACAACCTTGATTACTACTGAGTCGATTACCTTTAGAAAATGAATTCTCATAACTAGCCTTGCTATATGATGATGTGGCAGGTACAGTGGTATTCCGCCCTCGTTGTGTAGATGAGGTCACAAAACCTTGTTTGGAGCTTACTTTTTGTTCCGACAATCTTTTTGTCTTTTTTTTCATTATACTTATGTTGTTTGATAAGCTAACCATGGCTTTTACCTGAGCTTTGGGAGTTCGCATCTTTTCACCCAATGAAGAACTAGAAGGCTTAGCATTTGTGGTTGTGTGGTCTAAATCTGCATCACTTGGAAAGTTGTCAGAGGCTTGTCCTGTTATTGGTTTGTCTCGTAGCATAACACTCGCTTGTTGATTAATAGTACCATCATAGGATTCTGTAGCAGTACCAGGTAGTGTATTTAGGCACCTTACATTAGTGTCCTGCTCTACTTAACCTAAGTGTGAATCTTCTAGTCTCCTATGTCTATGGATTGCTGTCCTATCCTCCACTATATGGACCTTCTTATACTTAGTAGATGAACTTATTAATTGTTCAGCTTGTTTTAACTGAAGTGCTGCAGATTGGGAATTAAATAGGAAGAAAATAGGGCATGAGTACTTCTGATGTTTCTTGGTAAGACGAAGGCATTGACAAGAACAATCTGAAAGATAAGATGCTTTAAGTAATGAATACCTAACGGTTCTTAGTGGTGCCTTATCCGGTATATTGTAGACAATTACGCTCTGATAAGGATATCATACGCTTAGTTACTTCTGTAGTAGTGAAGCTGATTACGATTTTTACTTTCGTAACGTCTTTAGTACAGGTGAACATGTATCCTTTGTTATTAGCAATTTAAGGGGTGACAGTGTGTTAAGTTCTTGTTTGAAGCCACAGAATATAACTGAGAATGATTCCACTTTAGAACGCATTTCTGCTAGCTGCTGAGTTAGATGCTGTAATTCACAGTTAACCTTCTCGATGCTACTGTTCTGTGGCATAGATGTGTAATCCCTATCAAATATTTTCGGCAGTTGAATTACTGGTGTAAAATCAAGCATTACTGGGTCTGTCAAACCCGAAGTCACTAGATTAGAAGTTTGTTCTGCAATAGAGTTGTTACTAACTCAGCACTGAGGGCTTTGACGAGCTCTTTTTTTTAGAGTGACGACTCATAAGTTAATAATTGTAGCAAATGTAATAGCGCCGATACAAACAGACAAGTGTGATAATTATTAGCTTTTTTAGGAAACACTCAACTAGTTACCAGAAAAGTTGAACGTACCGCGGAATAGGAAATATGATCCCTATAAAGAATAAGGAGATAAATGTATACTTAGGCCTTCTTATTCTCGTGTATACATAAGTTATGAAGTCAACTCTTAACTAGTCAACTTAAGTCGCTACATTAGCTTTTTCGTAGAATTGACTTCCATAGAAACGTCGGTTCGATCAACTTAACTTATAAAATTATTGTAGTTCTGCCACTGTAGCTCAATAGATAATTACTAGCTTGTCCAGCAATTGACATTAGATCAATGGTAAACAGTCTCTTAGTATTCGACGATGCAACGTGGACTACATTTACTCTTAGTACTGGTTATCCAATCTGTAGCGTTTACATTCTCCCACAAATGCTAATTAGATACTTGAACCTAAACTCCTATTGTTGACCACAGCTTGGGAAATAACAGAGTAACAAAATAAAGCAAGAATATCTGAAAAAGTACCGCGAGTGGGCTATTTAATACCATGTTGGTGAGGTACGATTTTACCATACTCTGTCAGGTTATCAGGCGTTTACTCACCTGCCTCTTGAGTCGCCCTCAAGTCAAAATAAAAAAAGAATCTACTTTAAAAAATATTGTTAAAATTCCATCACACCTATAGAATCGCTCCACTGTTTGTAAAAAAATTTAAAGTACAAAAATAAAATATACAATTTAAATGGATAAGTCTATATTACTAAGTAGGTGTTCAGTTTCTAGACTGGTTTGGAACCTGGAAAAAATTACACATGGTGTAGATATCTGTGCATGCAAATGCACTAAAAAATGTATATCGATTAAATTGAAATATATATATAAGTGCTTGATCTTGCAAAGAGTCAGACCTAATAGGACACGTTAAACATGTAAAAGCCGGCTTTTATGACTGAATTCATAACGGTGAGTAATGATAGTTACAATTAAAACGGAAATTATAGTAAATAAGAGAGAAAAAATTACCGAAAACGTAAAAATGCTTATTTGGTTAAGGATATAATCTACGTTTTACAGATTACTCTCTCGATGAGTGGTAGGTATGCAAGTCATAGTGAAGTTGTATCTTCTAAAGTCAACTAATAAATGAGTAGATTCTAATCATACAAGTGTGTACGTTCTATTAGTCATGAGTGTTGGTAACAGTCGACCAACGTAATGTATAGTGCAGTGGTTTGAATGTCGATAAGCTGAACGCTAACCAGGTGATTATCCGAGAGAGAATAGGTTTTAGCTAAGGAAAGTATTACCCCTTACCCATGTCTATGATAATGGTATGGACTTATAATGATTGTTTTCATAAAGGTAATTGTGGGTAAACCACGCTATTTAATGATGATTTCTAGTCAGTTTATTGACCTGATTTATTAATATTTCCATTAATTTTATCAAGTATATTACGTGCTTGCCAAGTCATAACAATGCTTTATGATGATATCCCGAAACTATTATGAATATCTAGTCGCTTTGTTGATTTACGATAAGATAGTAAAAAATGAGTTGAATTTTCCATGTTTATTTGCATTGGTGATTCACGGATAGTAGATGCATTTAGCCGTTAACGGGCACAAGCTGCCTGATTATATTACCATTTTACGGTCCAGAAGTAATCGGTTATCTAGGATTATTTTTAATGTTAGGTTCCGGAGTTTATTTGACTAATAAGTACATGATAGCTTACTCATCAATTCAGTGAGGTACTATGGTGCCTAAATGCTGCTGACTTTATAATCTGGTCTATGTTAAGCATCTTTTAAGGCAACCGCTATTACCGCCCAATTTATAAGAATAAATACATCTAGCACTAACTATTAAGATGCGTTTAGTGACAAATTCAAGGCTCAGTAAAAAAGATTGATAAATTCAATAGCATAGAGAGAATACAACAAATGTGTAAGTTCATTTGTCGTGACTTGAGCTTTCAGTTGAATGTTGGTTTTGTAATTCTTGGTCATTTTACTGGCTGTCTCTCAAAGTCACGAAATTTATAGTTGACCGTTGTATTATATTCATTTCTAATCGAGATAACGCGTCTGCCACCTGGTTGTCTTGACCTTTTATGTGACGTTTATTACTAGCGAACTGTGATATGTAGTCGAGGTGTCGGACTTCTCGAGGTGAGTATTTATCAGGTTCCGCTTTGAATCCATTTGTTAACTGTTTATGATCCATACAAACTGTGAATTATCTGCCTTCGAGCATGTTTCGGAAACGCTTGATGGTTAGGTAGATTGCAAGGAGTTCTCGACCGAAGGTAGAATATCACGTCTCTGCTGGAGCGACTTTTTTGAGAAGAAGAGAATCGGTTTCCAGGCGTTTTTAACTTGTTGGTTTTTAACTTGTACCGCGAACGGCTTTGTCCGAAGCATATACTACCAAAGCAAATGGGTAATGAGAATTTAGATAAGTTATTGTAGCTGTTTGAGCTAGTTAATCCTCTTATTGGTTAACAGCTTCGACAGCCTCAGAGGTCAGCTTGAATTCTTTCGGTTTTCCTTTGAGCAAATCCGCCAATGGTTGCATTAGTTGTGCACAACCGGGTATGAATCTGCGATAAAAATTTATTAAACCTAGAAAACATCGAAGTTGTGTTAGAGACCTTGGTATAGAGTATTGTTTATTAGTATCTTCCTCTTGTTTGATTGGTTTAATTCCATCAGTGCTTATGGTATGCCCAAGGAATTCTAGTGTTTCAACACCGAAAACACACTTACTTTGATGAATTTTCATGCCATTTTGATTTAATCGTCCCAACACTGCTCTCACATGTTGTTCATGTGATTTAAAGTCCGGGCTGGCAATCAGTAAGTCGTCTATGTAGCCCTTTGCAAACGGCATATCCCTAAATAGATTATCCATAAACCTTTGGAATGTTTGTGCCGCGTTCCGTAGGCCGAATGGCATGCGTACAAACTCGAATAATTCAAAAGGTGTTGTGATAGCTGTCTTCGGAATATCTTCCTCAGCTACTGGAATATTGTGATATGCTCTGACTAAGTCGATTTTAGTAAATACCTTCATACCCTGTAAACCATTCATTAAGTCTTGTATATGTGGTATCGGGTACCTGTCTGGTACCATTTGACGGTTAAGGGCTCTGTTTCCTCCGCACCGTCTCCAATCTTATTTGTTTTTCCTTGGAACTATATGCAAACGAGATGCCCACTGGCTATCAGATGGACGTATTATGTCCAGCTGTAGATGTAATCGAATTCGGCTCTAGCTATTTTAAGCTTATCAGGTGCTAATCTCCTGGGCCTACCAAAAACAGGTGCACCTTCCGTTTTGATTATACGACATTTTTTTAACCTAATTTTGGAAGGTTGAGGGTTTGATTTTGTTAGGTTTGGAAATTCCGTGAGTATATCCTGGGACTTTTCCGTTGTAACTGGCAGAGTTTGTATTAAATTTAGAGATATGATATGACTTTCCGTACCTTTTGTGTATTTCGAAGTTTCTTTTAATGTCAAACGTCGTTTTATAGTGTCACCTAGAAATTCATATCTGTTTAAAAAATCCATTTCTAATATTGCCAGATCTAGGTAGGCTACAGTGAAAACCCAAGGAAATTGTCTTCTAAACCCCAAATCTAGAGTTAACGTTTTCTGCCCAAGCGTCACGATTTTAGTCTTATTGGTAGCTTGAAGTGTAACTGAGGAAGTTTCTCGACCCAGCTGTTTTATTCTTAGGAATGATACTAAGTGCAGCACCAGTATTTACCAAAACTTTTAAGCCTGAATTTGTCTTTAACGTAAAATAATTGACTGTTTTGCACCCCTCCTCAGTTGTCGAAACATGGGAAGGGGTTATTCATTTCCCCGGTTCTTCAAAGTCTTTTCGGGCCAGGCGCATGGTTGGCTGCATCTGGTTGATTCAGCACCAAATTTCCAGTGATACCAACAAAATTTTCTAGATTTTCTGGACCTTGTGACGTGTACCGTGATTTGGATCTCGGTCATTGTGGTGACCTGCCCCTATTTCTATGACTCGTTCTCATTTGGCTGACAGATTCTGTGAGACTTTCAACGCTCACAATCAGTTGTGCAATGACTGGATCATCTGTTGATTCTGCTTTTTGAGTATGATGTATCATATGTGATGCGGTTGGGGGACCTCTTACCATTAACCTATCCGCAATCCGTGCTAAATGAGATAGAGAGGTATCATGATCTTGCGCGTCCAAACAGTGTTGAACATAGCATGGAAGAGCTTGTATCCATCCTTGTTTTAGAACTGCTTCACCCATTGTGTTGTCACCCACTAAGGCTTAAAGATGACGCGAAAACTGTGATGGTAACCTATCATCTAATGTTTCTACATGGAAAAGCCTTTGAATTCTTTGTCCATCTAGTAATGATAGACGATACTTGTTTCTCGTCTTAGGATATTGTATGGTTGTGGTGTTGGTGGACTTAAAATCAAGTCCCGGACTTCTTTAACTACTGAAGGAGGTAGGACTAAACATAGGTCTCAATAGCGAGCCCCTTTAGATTTTATATTGTGTTTCATGAAATAATGCACCAGCTGAGCAAACCACAACCCAAGGTCACCACGATCGAATTCTGGAAGTCAGACTTTCGTAGTCATAACGGTGTCTATGTCTACCGCTGACATATCCTCTAGGCTTTTGGTTGGCATTGAGTTTGACATGTTATGAAAAATATAATAATGTATTAAAAACGGAAAACAATTAGTCTAATAGTAGTACCTAACAATAAAAATAAAATACTATGCAAAAACAGAAGGCTTATTTAACGTACAATAAAAAGTTAAGTATAGTGTTCAATACAGGGCTCACCAGTTCAGCGTTTAGGTACGTTCCGTTCTACTTAACAGAAGAAAAAATAATCTTTGGTAACAGGTCTTTATTTCGTATCGTGAGCAGGAGACATTGAAGCAAGATGCTAATCATTTAAACACAATGTCTCTCAACATTCAATGTAAGATAATAGGAAATATGATCCCTTTAAAGAATAAGGAAGTAATTAAATACTTAAGCCTTCTTATTTTAATGCATACATAAATTATGAAGTCAACTCTAAACTAGATGACATAAGTCGCTACAAAATCATGTAACAAAGCCCCTTCAGATATTTACCGTTAATAAAAAAATAAACCTATGGAAATAACGATGAATTCTATAAATAACACTAACAAGTTTCACAGTTTCTACCAGTTGATTTACTACACATAACACACTAGTATTTATCATGTATATATTTTTACTTGGACTAGCCTTATATATTTAATATTGAAGTGTTCCCCGGATATAGGACCAAGTTGCGCTTGTCGTATAACCAAAGACACTTCTATCGAATGGACCCCACTCTTACGAATGAGAAATCAGAAGGCAATAAAGGATGGAAGCGAAATTATATTTGAGCGTAACAGAACTTTAATGGGATAGCAACGTCTAGGCTGGCAAACTAGAGAGAGATGCTACCCACGGTGGTTCGAGTCGTGATCTGGTGAAGATGCGTGACCACGCGCCTTCAACTAGTAGTGTCCGCTAAAACAAACATGGTCAGCATCAATGTCGAGAGCTTATGCAACTATTTATTTTGGGGATTATTTACCGCTACAATATAAACCAATACTAAAACCGTTTTCACTTTAGATATATATTTTTAATAACTTTATGCAACATAGTACTACGAAAAAGTGTGTTGTTTTTAGGCGAAACATATTAAATTTCACATTGATTCGACTTTCCTTTTGCCACAATATATAAATATCACTAAGCTAACTACAGTGAATTATTAAACGTCTATCTTATCTCTAGCATCTTTCCAATTGTAGTGGCATAAGTCGTGTCTACAATTAAAAATTTTGTTGGTACATATTTTCCTATTTTTTATAACTTATATGAACCCACACGACAAATGAACTTACACATTTGTTGTATTCTCTCTATGCTATTGAATTTATCAATCTTTTTTACTGAGCCTTGAATTTGTCACTAAACGCATCTTAATAGTTAGTGCTAGATGTATTTATTCTTATAAATTGGGCGGTAATAGCGGTTGCCTTAAAAGATGCTTAACATAGACCAGATTATAAAGTCAGCAGCATTTAGGCACCATAGTACCTCACTGAATTGATGAGTAAGCTATCATGTACTTATTAGTCAAATAAACTCCGGAACCTAACATTAAAAATAATCCTAGATAACCGATTACTTCTGGACCGTAAAATGGTAATATAATCAGGCAGCTTGTGCCCGTTAACGGCTAAATGCATCTACTATCCGTGAATCACCAATGCAAATAAACATGGAAAATTCAACTCATTTTTTACTATCTTATCGTAAATCAACAAAGCGACTAGATATTCATAATAGTTTCGGGATATCATCATAAAGCATTGTTATGACTTGGCAAGCACGTAATATACTTGATAAAATTAATGGAAATATTAATAAATCAGGTCAATAAACTGACTAGAAATCATCATTAAATAGCGTGGTTTACCCACAATTACCTTTATGAAAACAATCATTATAAGTCCATACCATTATCATAGACATGGGTAAGGGGTAATACTTTCCTTAGCTAAAACCTATTCTCTCTCGGATAATCACCTGGTTAGCGTTCAGCTTATCGACATTCAAACCACTGCACTATACATTACGTTGGTCGACTGTTACCAACACTCATGACTAATAGAACGTACACACTTGTATGATTAGAATCTACTCATTTATTAGTTGACTTTAGAAGATACAACTTCACTATGACTTGCATACCTACCACTCATCGAGAGAGTAATCTGTAAAACGTAGATTATATCCTTAACCAAATAAGCATTTTTACGTTTTCGGTAATTTTTTCTCTCTTATTTACTATAATTTCCGTTTTAATTGTAACTATCATTACTCACCGTTATGAATTCAGTCATAAAAGCCGGCTTTTACATGTTTAACGTGTCCTATTAGGTCTGACTCTTTGCAAGATCAAGCACTTATATATATATTTCAATTTAATCGATATACATTTTTTAGTGCATTTGCATGCACAGATATCTACACCATGTGTAATTTTTTCCAGGTTCCAAACCAGTCTAGAAACTGAACACCTACTTAGTAATATAGACTTATCCATTTAAATTGTATATTTTATTTTTGTACTTTAAATTTTTTTACAAACAGTGGAGCGATTCTATAGGTGTGATGGAATTTTAACAATATTTTTTAAAGTAGATTCTTTTTTTATTTTGACTTGAGGGCGACTCAAGAGGCAGGTGAGTAAACGCCTGATAACCTGACAGAGTATGGTAAAATCGTACCTCACCAACATGGTATTAAATAGCCCACTCGCGGTACTTTTTCAGATATTCTTGCTTTATTTTGTTACTCTGTTATTTCCCAAGCTGTGGTCAACAATAGGAGTTTAGGTTCAAGTATCTAATTAGCATTTGTGGGAGAATGTAAACGCTACAGATTGGATAACCAGTACTAAGAGTAAATGTAGTCCACGTTGCATCGTCGAATACTAAGAGACTGTTTACCATTGATCTAATGTCAATTGCTGGACAAGCTAGTAATTATCTATTGAGCTACAGTGGCAGAACTACAATAATTTTATAAGTTAAGTTGATCGAACCGACGTTTCTATGGAAGTCAATTCTACGAAAAAGCTAATGTAGCGACTTAAGTTGACTAGTTAAGAGTTGACTTCATAACTTATGTATACACGAGAATAAGAAGGCCTAAGTATACATTTATCTCCTTATTCTTTATAGGGATCATATTTCCTATTCCGCGGTACGTTCAACTTTTCTGGTAACTAGTTGAGTGTTTCCTAAAAAAGCTAATAATTATCACACTTGTCTGTTTGTATCGGCGCTATTACATTTGCTACAATTATTAACTTATGAGTCGTCACTCTAAAAAAAAGAGCTCGTCAAAGCCCTCAGTGCTGAGTTAGTAACAACTCTATTGCAGAACAAACTTCTAATCTAGTGACTTCGGGTTTGACAGACCCAGTAATGCTTGATTTTACACCAGTAATTCAACTGCCGAAAATATTTGATAGGGATTACACATCTATGCCACAGAACAGTAGCATCGAGAAGGTTAACTGTGAATTACAGCATCTAACTCAGCAGCTAGCAGAAATGCGTTCTAAAGTGGAATCATTCTCAGTTATATTCTGTGGCTTCAAACAAGAACTTAACACACTGTCACCCCTTAAATTGCTAATAACAAAGGATACATGTTCACCTGTACTAAAGACGTTACGAAAGTAAAAATCGTAATCAGCTTCACTACTACAGAAGTAACTAAGCGTATGATATCCTTATCAGAGCGTAATTGTCTACAATATACCGGATAAGGCACCACTAAGAACCGTTAGGTATTCATTACTTAAAGCATCTTATCTTTCAGATTGTTCTTGTCAATGCCTTCGTCTTACCAAGAAACATCAGAAGTACTCATGCCCTATTTTCTTCCTATTTAATTCCCAATCTGCAGCACTTCAGTTAAAACAAGCTGAACAATTAATAAGTTCATCTACTAAGTATAAGAAGGTCCATATAGTGGAGGATAGGACAGCAATCCATAGACATAGGAGACTAGAAGATTCACACTTAGGTTAAGTAGAGCAGGACACTAATGTAAGGTGCCTAAATACACTACCTGGTACTGCTACAGAATCCTATGATGGTACTATTAATCAACAAGCGAGTGTTATGCTACGAGACAAACCAATAACAGGACAAGCCTCTGACAACTTTCCAAGTGATGCAGATTTAGACCACACAACCACAAATGCTAAGCCTTCTAGTTCTTCATTGGGTGAAAAGATGCGAACTCCCAAAGCTCAGGTAAAAGCCATGGTTAGCTTATCAAACAACATAAGTATAATGAAAAAAAAGACAAAAAGATTGTCGGAACAAAAAGTAAGCTCCAAACAAGGTTTTGTGACCTCATCTACACAACGAGGGCGGAATACCACTGTACCTGCCACATCATCATATAGCAAGGCTAGTTATGAGAATTCATTTTCTAAAGGTAATCGACTCAGTAGTAATCAAGGTTGTAAGCACTCACAGGCGGTACGTAACCGGTGAAAACATAGCTCATTTAACTACCAGTGTAAGCCACGTGGTGAACAAGTACTCAACACTTTTTACTACTCTGACGCAAATAACTTTGCAAACAAATTCTAGGTCGCCGAGTAAACACCAGTATGCTTTAAGCCCTGGTAATCCTACACCATACACGACTTACTCAGATCGCATAAGTGGTTTTACTTCCCCTACTCACTTTTATAATTAAACTCCTGATGGGCTACTAGGAAATCCTCCGTCTTTTGCTTATAGTCAACGAGCTGCCATGTCGCCTAACTTAAGCTACTCGAAACATCCTATCTCTGACAACTTTGATAATTTTTTTGAAATCAGGCAGTCACTAGTCTCCTTAGCAATACAGCCTGCTCAGACATTAGCTCAAACAGTCGGACTTCCGTTTCAAACCAGCACCTAGTTATATCAAACACGAACACTTAGACAAGGTTCTTATTCGATACTTTACAATTCCCTTTTCATATTTTAGTAATTAACACCCGCTCACTTCTTAATAAAATACAAACCCTAAGAACTATAGCCTTATTAGCTAAACCTTCTTTAGTATTTGTCACAGAAACACTGGATGATATTGAGGTAGAAATGATCAATTCGGCTATTAACTTTATGGAGTCCGTTACTTTCACTTATGATAACATTTGTAAATCCATCAAATCACTTAGGAAGTCAAGTAGTTATGGAGTAGATGGGTTGGCATCCATTTACTTCAAATTCGGGGGGCCTAATATACCATTAATCCTATGAAATCTGTTTGACCTCTCATTGACAGCAGGTACATACCCTAGCAGATGGAAAACCTCTTACATCTGCCCTCGCTTCAAATCAGGTGACAGAACAAACTTGCATAACTATAGGCCCATAAATATCACCCCAGTTATCTCTAGAATAATGGAAAAAATAGTATGTGACAAAATATCTGATCATCTACTCTCTGAGAAACTTATCTCTAATTTCCAACATGGTTTCCCCAAAACTAGGTCTTGTATGACTTGCCACTTTGAATTCTTTAATTTAATTTTTGCTGAACGAAGCCTTGGGCACTTGGTGTTAGTATTGTACTTAGACATATCTAAATCTTTTGACATGGTTAACCACAGGCTTCTTATGGGCAAACTCTCCTCTTATGGGATTAAAAATCCATTACTTTCATGGTCGAACTTTTTCCTCAGTCATAGGCACCAAATTGTCAAAATTAACTCCACCCTGTCCAAGGCAGAACCAGTTGCAAGTGGCGTTATACAAGGAAGTGTCTTAGATCCACTGCTCTTTATAGCTTATGTAAATGATATATGCAAATGCTTCAGCATAGGAAAACTCTGTCTATGCACAGATGATCTTAAAATAGTATACTCATTCCCTCCCCATGAATTCGCACACACATTCTGTAGCGTCACTGCTGAACTCAACAAGGTCGCAGTATGGTGCTAAAAATGGAAGTTAGATCTCAATGCTTTTAAGTGTGGTTGGATATGTTTTGGAGATAAGCGTCTTAATTTCGATCTCTTCATAAACGGTAGTAAGTTGTCTAGGCTACAGCCAGTAGTTGACTTAGGACTAAGATACTCTTATGATCTATCTTTTACAGAACAGGTCAATATGCAGACATCTAAGTCACATCGACTACTGGGTTGCATAATACGTAACTTTCATAGCAATGACTCTCATATTCTACTATATAAGGTTTGTGTCCGACCTTTACTGGGATACTGCAGTAATGTTTCCATTAAGAATAAACTCAGACTGGAGTCTGTACAACGTCGCTTTACTCTTCGTATTCTTGAGACTGATTGTACTCTAGACTATAGAACTAGATGCGCTAAGTTACAACTAGATACCCTGTGGAGGCGCCGACTCAAGTTAAACTTAATCTTCTTTCATAAGATATTGAACAATTAAGCGATTTCATCATCTAGCACAATTAAGTTCGAGGAAACTTCTTGCTATAACCTACGCAATTCAGCCTCGAAAGTAAAAATTTCACATTATAAATCTGGTCTTTATATAAATTACTTTACAAATAAATTCTCGAGAATCTGGAACAATTCGCCTCAAGCCATTCAAAGAACAGATTCACTTTCTTTATTTGTGCAACAGGTTGGTTATCTCATCTCTTATGATAGCTCATTAAAAATGTCCCTCACAACTATTGTTTCTTACTCCACCAGCGAAATAATAGGGACTCTAAATGTGTAAGCATCAGTTACCTGTCATAGTCATAGGCTAGTGTTCTTCATCTTTAATCCAAATATATACGCAAGCATAAATATTTATTCTGCTATTCGTTCGGTTAACGTAAGTAACGTATCGTGTCCTTCAATGCCTGTATACACACTAATTGTCTCAGAATACCAGTGCTTTTGTTTTGTGTTTTCTCTGTCTTTGTCTTCCCTTTGTTTGTAGATTATTATATATAAGGCTATTGTGGAACCTACTGGCACAAAACTCTTGACTTCTCTTCCGCGCCCAAGTTCCAAGTAATCTCGATCTTATCCTGCACCTGAACACGCTCAATACTCCATTCTGCAAACTCTTAATCGTTTTTCGGAATTGTAACGCTGTGGTCAAGGAGCGCGCGGTTCTTGTTCATATAAACAACAGGATACAATATAAATATTTGATGTCCTTATAATTAAAAACTTCGTGGCAGTTGATTTGATTCTCAGTTTAAATCTTTATATGTTATGAATGTCCTGACATTGACAATGTGTAATAATATTTGTATGTATGTAAACTTATCATTGTGACCATGCCTGTAAACTGGCATGCTCTCATGTACAAGGTGAGAATAAAACTATTATTATTATTATATTGAGTATTGAGAGACATTGTGTTTAAATGATTAGCATCCTGCTTCACTGTCTCCTGCCCACTATACGAAATAAAGACCTATTACCAAAGATTATTGTTTCTTCTGTTAAATAAAACCCCTGCAGCGCCCTCGTCTTTGTTACATCACTCCCCCTCGTGGAAGTGAGGCACTGTCCTCAGTGCTACTTCGTGGAATCTGATAGGCGTCTCCACCCTCTGGTGGCAGTTCATATTTTCCGACGACTGGGCGTGTTTACAAGGAAGAAGAGGAAGTCGTATTCGCTGGCTTTAGGTGATTGTAATGGGCAACTACGACGTTGTCATTCGGTCTATTCAGATGACGGAGCATGAAGGTGACCGGAGATCTCCTGGCAACAATAGTGAATGGACCCTGCCATGGTGCATGCAGCTTAGTGGATTGACCAGGTGGGTACGTGGGTCGGTATAGCCATACACGATCACCAACCCTATACTCTGGTCCGTGGCTTCCTCCGTCATAACATTCTTTTTGATGATTGCTAGCATTTAGGTGATTCTTCTGTGCTAGTAGATACGCAGTGACAAGCCGTTTATGGAGACTTCTAACGTAAGGAACATATTCTTTCTCTTCCGCTTCATGAGGGGGCAGTTGGATCTCGATGGGTAACTTTAATTCGTGTTCAAAAACAAGTTGTGCCGGTGAGGAGCCGGTGGATGAATCCACAGAGGATCTATACGCCAGAAAACATTGTGGCAGCAAATCATCCCAATTTGCAGCAGGTGCCTGATGCACAAAGGAGCGTAGCAACATTTTTAGAGTCCGATTCGTGCGTTCTACTAACCCACTCCCTTGTGGATGGTATGCTGTAGTGCGTGTTTTTCTGATGCAAAAGAATGAGCATACATTTGCGATTAGGTAACTTTCAAACGCTGGCCCCTGATCTGAATGTAACGCCGTCGGGGCACCGTAACGAGCTATCCAGGTGTTGATGAATACTTTAGCTATTGTCGCCGCGTCTCTTTGAGGAATAGGTACAACTTCACACCACTACGTGAAATAATCAACCATAACTAGTATATAGCGATTCACATGCTGCGAAGTCGGAAATGGACACATCACATCAACTCCTACTCGCTGGTATGGTGCAGTAGTTACCATCGGTATTAGTTTAGCACGACTGTGTTTGGAAGGCGACTTGACTCTGGCACACGTGTCATAGGACTTACAAAACTCCTCGACATCTCGATGGATCAGCGACCACCAAAACCGTGCCCGAATTGCAGCTTCAGTCTTTCTCGTCCCTGCGTGGGCTAACTGCTCATGCATTCGCGTTATCACGTACGATGTTTTAGCTCGAGGAACAATCAGGCGAGGAGGTTTGGACGGCTGCGTTAAGTACAAGACATCATTACATAATCGTAGATGTCCCCACATGACACAGATACATCGCGCTACTGTCGTCATGTCTTCCATCTCTTGACTCGTAGGTTTATTATTCCCATGCTGCTGGCGGGCATATACTAAGGCTAAGTCTGAGTCCACCGCCTGTAGGGAGCCCCAATCCACTTCACTGTCGTCTGTTCACCACTTTGACAGGTGCGGGGTGGCGTGACATAGCATCTGCATTTAAATGCTGAGCCCCCCTTCGATATTCACACACATAATCAAACTCCTGCAGAGTCTCTTGCCAACGTGCTAACTGTCCATCTGCTTCCCGGAAATCGCTAAGCCACTGTAAGGCTTGGTGATCCGTTTGAACACGAAATCGACGTCCTAAAAGGTAATGTCTGAAGTGCTTCATGAAATATACTAACGCTAACATCTTCCATCTAGTAGTAGAGTAGTTTACCTCTCTTTCGTCTAGCTTCCGGCTGCTGTACGAGATAACCTTTTCCTGCCCGCCTGGGGAGATTCGCGACAACACAGCCCCAATGGCGTAATTAGTGGCATCCGTATCCAGTATAAATGGACCAGCACCCAGTGATGTGTCAGGAAACCCTAGAATTGAGGCAGCAGCAAGCTTAGCTTTTAACTCTTCAAATGCTGACTGGGACTCTGCTGTCCACAAAAATTTTCTTCCTTTTTCTGTTAGACGGTGAAGTGGGGCTGCAATACCAGCAACATTTGCCACGAATCGACGATAGTACGACGCGAGCCCCATAAAACTCTTAACCTCGGCAGCCGATGTGGGAGTTGGCCAACTCTGCATTGCCTGTACCTTGCTACAATCTGTCTGAACCCCCCAAGATGTTATGTTGTGACCTAGGAATGTTACTAACTGTTTCAAAAATTGACATTTATTAGGCCTAACCTTCAGCCTATTCGCACGAATGCGGTCGAGAACAATTTGCATGTTCTCTATTTGTTGTTCGATAGTGCGCCCATGAACTATAATATCGTCCAAGTAAATTAAGCACCTCTTCGGAACTAGCCCTTCCTAGATAGTTTGCATTAACTGTTGAAAGGTTGCTGGGGCGTTAGTTAACCGAAACGGCATGGTCTCAAATTCGTATAAGCCTGTGGGTATTACAAAGGCCGTTTTCTGACTGTCTTTTGGTCTAATCTCTACTTGTCAATACCCGGAAGCTAAGTCTAAGGTGGAAAACCATTGTGCTCCTCCTAAACCATCAAGAGTCGCATCTATTTGAGGTAGTGGAAACGAGTCTCACTTCGTGATTGCGTTGAGACGACGATAATCTACGCACAAGCGGAGTGAGTTGTCTTTCTTTTTCACTAAGACTATAGAGGATGCCCATGGAGAGGTGGACGGTTTAATCATTTTCTGCTTCAGCATCCCCTAAATCATCTTGTCTAACTCCGGCTCATAGTGGATCGGCACTCTTCGAGGGTACTGTTTAATAGGTATATAATCGCCTGTATCAATTTCATGCCAAACAGTCCTAGTCCGTCCCGGCAGACCATTCTCTTCAAAAACCTCTTTGAATTCCATCAATACCAACACCACTCTATCTCGAGTTTGGCGATCTAAGTGAGAGCCAATAGAAACTTTATCTATCACAGATAGTTGTTTAGACGCGTCTACAGCTCCCATGCACTTCGAATTAACAGTTGTGGCTATGGGCACTACATGTCTGCTGACCAAAACACAGGACGTCGAGAAATCTACCAAGGCCCGATTTTTTCGTAGCAAGTCGACTCCCGAAATAATATCCCAAGTGATGTAATCGCACACTAAGAACCGTTGTTTACATAAAAGTCCATCGAACTGCAGTGTCAGGATGGTCGAAAATTGTGCTTGAATGACACTGCCATCTGCTATTATTAAATGATGACTCCGTGAAGCAGGTCCTAGAGGTACTTTTATGTTGGACACAGATGAACGGCGTACTACCGAAGTGGACGCCCCAGTGTCGATCAATACCATCTTCTCCATCCCCTCAACACGCCCTAAGACGGTGACCGGTGCAAAATCATGACTATTAAATACTGACACACAAAAATCTCGCTCACCTGCTCGAATTCGGCGGTTATGTCCACACTTCACTGCAAACCTGCCAAACCGTTTGCAGTAGTAGCAACTTCGTTTTTTGGGTTCAGCAGCATAGAATGAACCGCCTGTTCCCCTTGACACGGGTCTTTGGCGGTCATGTATTGTGAATAGCATGGGATTTGTTGTTGATTTTCCCGCGTCTTCGAAACGTTGAGCTACTGTAATCGCCTCAGACACGCGTTGAACCGGAAATCGAAGAAGCTGTAGTTGTAGGTCCCTATCCTGAAGACCTTGGCTGAAACGGCCACAGATCATTTTCTCTCGTATCGCCACAGACAGCGAGGGTAGTGCACGTGAAGCCAGGTAACGTAGTTCATGAAGATAGTCGGTGGCTGGTTCGTCTTGCAGTTGTTGCCGATCCATGAACTGCCTTAGATGTCGTGATGCGTCCTGGCACCCTCCAAAACACTCGTCTAGGATGGCCCATCTATCCAGAGTCGAATTCGACTTAGAGAAACTGGCGGCCGTAGCTCGCCGTACCATGTCGTCACCTAGGGCCATCATCATCTGGCTGAAGCATTCTGCAGGTGAGACGCCTTCGAGAACTGTTTGCAACCTCAGTTTCCAGATCTCATAATCGCCTCCGGACGTTAGAACTGGAATATTATGAAATAGAGGTTTCGCGCACGAGAGCGGCAGGACTGGTGGCAGCGCCCTTCGGGTGAGGACGGGAGGTTCATCACAGCTTCCAATGTTTTCTGCTTTGGATCCCACCTCTATCACCAATAATTTATACCTATGGAAGCAATATATTCAGCACACAGCAGACGCGTGGGAACACACGAACAGAAAGAAGTCGTGGATGACCGGAAGAAGAGAGTAAGTATATTTTTAAAACAACAAAAGTACACACATATAGGGTAGTGTGGCGGGAGTTCCAAATGTGGAAGAGGGTCAACATTCTTCCTTTAATCTGAGACCCTTGAGCTTTTCAGAACATTCTTCCAGGTTCGCATCCGACTTGCCTGCAATATAAGAAAGTAGAATAAACATTAGCGACCATTTAAAACCCCTGCAGCGCCCTCGTCTCTGTTACAAGTAACCACCGTTACGATTCGAGTCATAAAAGGCGGTCGTCATATGTTCAAGATCGTTTATTTGGTCCAACTCCTAGCAGATTCAATCACTTATATATTTTTTCAGTCATATTAATACATTTTTAAATGCATTTGCATGCCCAAGATATCAACACCATGTCAAATTTTTACAGGTTACAAGCCGTTCTGTAAGCGCTACAAGATTAAATAACAAGTTCTAACAGTAAAGGTCATTCACGTAGTATTGTCAAGTATTAACAGACTCTTTACCATTGATCGAATGTCAGGTGCTGAACGTGCTAGTAATTCTCCATCGAACTAGAGATGCAGAAATAAGATTATTTCTTCTGATATGTTGATCAAACCGACTTTCCTATATAAGCCGGTTTTAGAAGAAGGCTAATGTAGCAACTTAGGTTGACCAACTAAAAGTTGACTTCAAAACGTAAGTATACGCTGAAACAATTAAGCTCAAGTATTCATATGCCTCTTTATTCTTCATAGGGATTATTATCCTATTATCTTGCATTGAATGTTGAGAATTCTTGTGTGTTAGAATGACTAGGATCCCGTTCCACTGTCTCCTGCCAACGATACTGAAATAAGGACCTATTACGTCATTATCTGGTTTCTTCTGTTGAATAGAACGTGACGTACGAAGGCGCTAAATATATATGTATATAGATAAAAATGCTGAAATTTAAGCTGTTGTATAGCTAAATAAACATTATTGAACAGAACCAAGGAAACGGAACTGAAATCAAAGCACTCACGAAGCGAGCGATAAGTAACCAGTGAGTCTACAATACTTTGCTATACAGATATTAGCGCGCAGTTTCGACTTTGATGTGTCTTCTTTTTTAATTATTTTAAGAATCACCAGTTCCTACTAACCACCAGGAATATTTGGGTCGCAGTCGCACTAAAAATATACCTACAACACAGATTCTTAATTACGACTGTCATACACATTCAATCCATTGGTCAGAGTATTCATCCAACCTGGTTGACTGCTGCTCGCTGCTTCATCTTGGTGGCAACAGTTGGTCACAACATATACACTGTAATTATTACAACTGTTTTTCTGTTATATTGTTTTTCCTCATTGTCTTGATAGTTCTACTCTCTATAGACTGTCTATTTTCGAATGCTGCTACTTCGCTCAATGAGCCGTAGCATTATTCAGACAGCAGAAGTCAGGGTGGCAGGGCGAGCCTATAACCTAGATGTCATCGGTAGTATGTCACGAATCCCTGTTCCCTAAAGTTAGGTTATGCTCTAATCCCACGCGATCCTCAGGTAGGTTTGACAAGAACGGATCAAGCAAATTGGCTCCCTCATAGTCGTTTTTACCCTACACTAGTGCACTCTCTCACCTGGGTAAACATGAGGCAACAACCTCAAATCAAACCCAGAGGACAGAAAACAATACCACTCCGAGTCACACTACCACAACACAGAAGTAAGCATCACAAGGGGATATAAAGGAAAACGTTTGGCAGAAAGAATCTGAGGTCACCTGACCACAAATGTAAGGTTTGCATGAAACTAGTCGGCAACAGGGATCCAGTGCTCAAGTTTAATTTATGTGACGAATATATACTCCGTGGCTGTGATACTTTATCCTGAACAACCCCTGCCAGTGGCTATAAAACGTATGTCCTATATGCAGACTTAACTCCCACAGACTACTAAGTGTCGGAAACACTAGCTTGTCAACCATGATCATAAACACTTCAATGTCAGTTACACCTGGCAAAATGTTTTTGAGTTACGCAACCGAGGTAATAAAAGGATGTCTAAACGCATATTAACTCGATTAAGCGCGAAAGCACATAAATAATCACATGAATTGAGAGAAAAAGATCTCACAGTAGTGTCTAATAGAGGTTGGAGCGACACAGTGACTTCTGTCAGTGAACGTCCTGCTAAAAGCAAAGTCTTTACTTTGAGCGGCTCTTAAACGAGGGTTTTAGCCCATGGCCAATCACTTGTATCCGACGAGAGCCAAGTGGAGGTAGAACTTCCCTTTAGTGAACCAAGTGGGCTCAGAAATGAGAAAGTCTGTAGACACACATCACTGATCATTTCTAATGTCATGGCACCTACCAGTAGTTTGATGAAAAACCGTGATGACCTTGATAAGCAGCAATGGCACGAGCATTGTCAACGTCTTTGGCTGAAAATTCTCACCGTGAGACTGTAGGCTATGCACGGGGGCAGCACCATATTGACTATACCTTCTCTCCTATGAGTATTTTTTAACACACCTGCTAGTGTGATGATATTGCTTGCCTCTCAGAAGCCATATTTCATGGGAAATACTAAGACTAAGGCTAAATTGAATGAAACAAGGGCATATCAGGAGTTAAGAGACGACTACCAGGTTCGGAAGAAACACCTTCATGTTTGTGTACAGATTTCCAGAATTACCAGACGGTTGCCCGGAAAACATTTACCTGTAAGACCAGAAAAACAGGAAGTGTTTGTAAGGTGCTAAATCGAAGATTATCCACAAGTATGGCTCTCATACCAGCCTCAGTTACCTTGGAAAGGCAGCAGAAAGCTATCTTATACTAATTCCAAAGAAACTGGCCACCATTTGCATATGAACGAGACTAATAACACTGAATCACAGGTTACAAGCCAGCTAAAGTGAGACGCAACAACTAGAAAACTAGTCAGCTGTCTATACAGTATTGTACGATGCATAATAGACACCCACTTCAGCAGACAGAGAAACTACTCTTCAGCGGTGATCAACCTGACGAGTACATATTTAAAGGCCTGGAAGGCTCAGATTG
Source organism: Schistosoma japonicum (assembly GCA_025215515.1). NCBI lineage: Eukaryota > Metazoa > Platyhelminthes > Trematoda > Strigeidida > Schistosomatidae > Schistosoma > Schistosoma japonicum. The sequence continues at coordinate 364,152 of CM046065.1, forward strand.
AGATTTAACCCAGGTTAGTCCTAAAAAATCTACGAATGGTGAATCCTAATAAGTCGCCTGGCTGCGGCAATATGAGGCCGGTAGTATTGAAGCAGTGGGCCGACACACTCTTCACAGTCATAAACGTTGCCAGAAGAGTAGAAGCAGATGATTGTGTTCTTAGTCTACAGGGGGGGGGGGAAAGTGAAAAGACCCTACTTGCCATAGACATGTGGCAATGCTCTAAATACTATCACAGGTTTCAGAAAGTTTTATAGATGCTTAATCGCCGAAGTCCATTGACACTCGCAACCCGCTTCACGAAGCACTACACGTCTTGGGATGAAGCAGGTTTTGCAACACAAACATTCTCCTGGCCTGGGATAACTGAAAAGCCTGCTTGGACACCAACGTTCAATTTCGCACAAATATTACTGATCACTGTAACCCAGAGCCCGCTCACCCGTAAGTCAGTAGCGAAGGCTTCACAGAGCCGTTACTTTCCTGGCTACAGAATTATCTACAGGGGCGAAAGTTTGTACTAAGGTGAACAGGGTGTACTCAGTCTGGAGGCTGTCGTTTTCTGGAGTATCACAAGGCTCGGTTTTTGAGCCTAATCTTTATTAATGATCTTCCACTAAATATCCTCCCGTCCATTCTTATATATATGGATGACGTTAAACTGTGGAGAACTATGAGAGAGGACGAAGACTCGAAACCCTTACACCAGTATCTGGCCATGATAGAGAGGTGGACAGATGACAATGGCCCGATTCTGAATACACAAAAATGTCATTTAATGTACTATTGAACTCATGACGGTACCCAGCCAAAATATTACCTGTACGGGCAGCAATTAGTTATTTCCTCCAAGGAACGAGACCAAGGCATAATCATCATCGATTGTTCAGAGACTAGATAAAACCATCAATAGGTGTCATAAGAACATACAACCTTTGATATTCGTCCGAAGCCTCAAACCTTAGCACTCTCAACCTATATCTAATCTACGGTATACTGCTAAGACTACCAAGGACATAGAGAGGGGACAAAGACTAATGCATTTCAATGGATTTGAAAACAAATAAAATATAAAATAAAACGAAAAAACGAAAAGAGAAAGGAAAGAAACGAGGAAAGCAGTTTAAAAAGTAAAAACAAAATAAAAATAAAAATAAAACGCTAAAACTGTCAGGTCAAAATCGGCCGTGTGGCCAACCAACCACCGGAAGGAGCCAAAGACCAGAAACTGAAGAGAGGATACTCAATATGGAAGCTTAAAGAAAACAATTGGTTTAAAACAGCTGTCATATAGTTATTGGATATTGTATTTGCGGCTTTAGCAACAGTTGAGTTACTTCACATGTTGTTTGCCCAAAATTGATATCAATGCTGTCTTAGCTCAAGTTACTTGCCTATCATACGTATTTTTGCACGTGAAATATTTAGTACCTCGTTCGAAAGTTCTTTAATGTTCCAAATCTACTTGTACTTTAACTTCCATGGCGTTTAGTGATTTGGGTCTTATTAAAGAGTTGTGTTTCGTATGCCAGCGTATGAAATGGGATTCTCCGACAAAAATACAGTCGAAATCAATTCCTACTTCTTTGGAAGGTAAGCAGTTTTGAATAGATTTAGTTGCCAGTAAAATTCTAAATTAATGGGTTGTAAATTAAATTATGTGGCAATCTCGTTTATTCCACTTTATCTCAAATGCTTTCCACATAAGCGTCTGGCTAAGTTGTCCGATATATTAACACATGGAATCAGACTTTGTTAATTTCTTGCATATTTTTGTTGTGCTTTTGACTCAATGTATATATTGTCTATAGGCTAAGCCAGATTTACTTTTAGGTATGAAGGGCTTTAATTCAGTGGAAAAAGTTTCTGAAGTGTAGGAAAGTGTTATTTACTTCACCTCGTTACATTCGAAATCGATAGTTTATTTAGAATTGGCGAATTTATTTAGCCTATACACTGGCAGGAGTCTGATCTGTCAGACAACAGTAACACCTGTAGCTCTGTTTACACTGTACAACCCTGAAATGCATTGTTACTTTGCCAGAGGGTTCGATACATACTGAGATGTACTTTCCTTTTTAATAAGAGATGATAATTCTGCACGAAAACTTGTAGATGTTACTTTCCAGGTTGTATATTCTAACTGTACCAGGTCGAGTCAAATCATATGGCAAATGGTCATGAAAAATTTCGTCCTCAGGCGGGGTTCGTCAAGGTTGCTCCTTATTCCCATTTGTACTTAATTTCGTCATAGATATACTCTTAGAAGTCTCACTCACTTCTAACGCCTCAGGAATTAATCTTTTTCCAGGAGGTCCTCTTGTCGACCTAGTATACGCAAACGATGTAGTCCTATTTGGTAAAGACGCTGATAATATACAGTCTCCTGAGCACCTTGAGTAACAATGCGAGCATATTCGGGATGCGCTTCTTCCCTTCTAGATGCGAAATGCTACTGCAGGACTTACTTGCTTCTTCACCTAGATTAATGATTGGGAGTTAAGTAATTGAATGCGTTGACCACTTCACTTATCTCGGAAGTTTCATCACCTCTGGTGGGTCGGTATCTGACAAAATTTCACCACGGATTCAGAAATCGCGATTCGCCAATTTACGCCACTTGTGGCGCAGGTGGGATATCCGTTCTCTCAACGAAAGGCTGGGTGTACTGCGCAATAGTCCGCGCCATTTTGACATATGGGTGCGAAACATGGGCCATGAAAACCCATGGTTTGCGCCGACTTTAGGTATTTGACCATGGAAATCTTCGTGGCATTTCTCGTATATCATGGAACAGTCGAATAAGTAATATGGAGGTTAGACAAAAGGTTCTTGGTAAATATGGTAAATCATTCGAAGAGGTTATTAACCTTCATCAGCTGAGATGGCTAGGATACGTGTTGCGCATGCCAGACTACCGCCTGCCTCTTCGCGCGATGTTGACTAGGGTTAAAGTAGGATGAAAAGAAGGGTAGGGGCGGCCACACAAAAACGGCGTCAGTCCTTGAAGTCTTTGACTGTTGGTCTAAGCCATGTTGGTACGTGTAGATTACCTGGTTGGGGTATGCGTGATAGTCACAATAAATGGCTGGAGACACTTGGAGACATGGTTCAGAATCAGTCACAGTGATGCATGTGTATTCACTCTTTAGTTTCATCCAAATCTTGAATCCTATTATTAGTTTCTGCTAACCTTTAATTTGCTTTCCCCTATTGTATCGTTACCTCTGTAATCTCGTAGTGCTAATGTGGTATGGCAACTTGAACCTATGGGCGTATGTGCTCGGTTTCTCGTTGTTGTTGTTGTTGATAATGATGATGATGATGATGTACCCGGAAGTACCATTATCACGCACAGGGAAAATAGTGTCTCATAACTGAATACATAATCAGGCACCTAAGAGAACATTTTACATTTCCGTCATAATACTGTGTACAAATACAAACGGATTCGGAAGAATTGATATATTTTCGTTGTCTGGAGTTTATTTGTCAAAATTCATTCGTGTTATAAAGCTTGTTAGTTTAATTTTCTGGGTGAGTAAGTAAATCGATTCTGTTTGTATTTTATTGTTTATTACTTAAAGTAGTTTGTAAATATCGTTTTAATTTTCCAAGGGAAGGACGTTGTTGGGATTGCTGAAACGGGATCTGGCAAAACGGCAGCTTTCCTTTTACCTATAATTCAAGTAAGTAATGCATTTTGCCTAAAAATGTCACTCATGGTACTTACGTATAAAGTTGTATTTCGTTGTTTATTTTTCACAAAGCATAATTGATCTGATCCTCTTTATCTTATCGTGAACAAAATTTAATCATCCCCTAACAAAAGTTTTCAGTCTCTAGTCTATCGATTGGAATTTGTTGTCTTTAATGGTTGATGTTGAACAACTAATTTTTATTGAACACTTTGTTAAACAACTAGAAACATTCATTCATTTGACTCATTTAATAATAGTTCAACATAGAAACTGACATTTATCTATCTATGTAAGTTACCACTTCCACTTGGTATAACAACATTACTACTAAATAGTACAAGTAGTAGAAGATTAGCAGTCATAAAAAGCTGGTTGAACATAGAGAATATGATCCTGAAAATAATAATTAATTCGTGGGTAAAAGTACAAACTAATTTCCCATTCACTGTTTGATTGTTCATAACAAAACTGCCCAATGTTTCAAAACTTAGAGTCCAATTTTAGTTTACCATGTATCTTTATTAGTTCACCAAATGGATGAGTTTACATTGCTATTATCTTTTTATAGAACATAACTACATTCTGCATATTTTGACCTCGAAAACAAATTTTTACTGCCTTATAAAATTACACAGGTACATATAGTCGTTTACAGATTTTTCATTTCTAGGATCGACAATTGTATCCGAACGAGTGTATCGGATATCATTATTGATTTCGATCTGCAATGTTTCGAGAATTATATTCTTTGTAAAGAATAACCTATCTGATTATCAAATATTATTGCACTTCCAACCTAATCAATTAGTAGCTTGGGTAAACAGTATAGTTGTTGAAATTCGTATTTTTAAACAACACTAGGAAGTTAATAATAGAAGTAGCTGATAAATAAAGTAGTATTATTAGTTACTAAACTTAAGAGGTACTAAAAACCATAAACAGTCAACATTATCACGTAGCTGTTCCATCAATAACTGGCCTTCAGCTCTTGTTTTCTGGGACCAACGACTAAGCAATACATGTGTTGGAATAGAGTACTAGGTTAGTATGGTAAATCTATTGATGAAGTAATAAATCTTCATTGATCGATGTGGTTGGGACATGTGTTATGTATGCCTAACCACCGCTTACCTTGACAAGCAAGGGTGTTTGTATGTGTAGGCTGGAAAAAAACTAGGGCAGACAAACTAAACATGGCACTAGTCCATAAAGTCATTGTCAACTGGGCTGGGCCATGTTAAAAAGCGCAGACTACCTGGTTGGGGTCTGCGTGATGAACGTAAGAAATGGTTAGATACTTAGAGTGATATGGCTCAAAGTCGTTGGCAATGGTGCAGATACATCCATTCTTTGTCTACCTCCAAATCCTAAGCTTCCGAATTCATCAAATTTTCTCTTTACTCAATTATATTTTCTGAAATTTCATCCACTTCATTAATACTAACTCTGTTTCTACCTCCACTACTGTGGAATTCGATTCGACATTTAATCTCTATATTATAATTTAGTCATAGCAACTTGTGCTGACGTACGCACGTACCAAGTTCTACGTTATTACTGACTAACTGACCTCTCATACAACATGATGATACAGATTTGAATCTCTCAATTTCATATACGTCACTAAGTGACGTAAGCTGGAGAACCATTAATGACAAGGAAACATTGAAACCTTACTTAGTCTTTTTGGGACTCCTCATCAGTGCATGCCCATAGTCTCTGACGTTAGGTTTAACTGGAGACCTGCAGATCTTGTGGCAAATAAGATGCTGTTCATCCGTCAGGTTGGCATCTAAGTGGCTATGTTTTTTTTTCAGCTTCAGTCAATATAAAATGCTGCACAGTCTACATTCAATGTTATGGTTGGGTTAATAACTTGCTGTTGATTCCACGGATTCACTTTACAGCTCATCGAATACAATTATTACGTAAAGTGTCTTCTTGATGATCTTTTTTTAAATGTTTCCTACATTTACAGTGATCCATTAACTGGCATCGGTTTGTATTGAAAATTACCTTTACATTGTGCAGGTGTCGACACTTGTCCACCTAAATAATTAATCTTTGTTATGTTTTATTAAAGAACTCCATTTTCAGTTGCCTTGTTATCCATGTTTTATAATCCCAGTGAAGTTGTATTCTTTGAGCCTGGTGGTTTAATCCTGAAGTTTTCATTACTTGTGTAGTAATAATAATCGAAAACTCCAGATATAAGTGGGCTGTTGGGATACGGAGTATCCGAATAAGATGGGGTGGGGTGGGGTGGGGGGTTTAGAAACTGATTGTAAATCAATCGTAGACGTGGGCTACTGGATCATAAAGGGATGATAAGTGTATGAACCTGTTTATAGTTACTGGCTACTATAAGAAGTTATTTCCTAGCAACTTTCCATCACTTTATAGATTAAATATTTAGGTGAAGTCTCTGTGAGTAGTCTCTTAAAGGATCACCTACTTAAATAAATAAATAAATAGATAATTCCACCGTAAATGAGTGGTAGCTTTTCTGTCGACACTGAATTTGATTGATTATTACTAATGCTTATTTTCTCATTGTTTGTACATTTATCTTCATTTGCCCCCTTTTTGACCTGGTTCTTGGTTATTCGAAATATTACAAGGTATTTATGGCGAAATACTAGTAATCCACTTCTAGTTTATGTTGATGATATTGTCTAGATAGACTGTAAAAACATCAAGATTAGATCACCTTATTCCGAGAACATAACGTTATTAAGATCATCTTATTGTGTTAGGTACCTTCCATACAATCGTAAAATTGCGAGATTTGATAGCCAGTACTGCGATTGGGAAAATGATGAACAGAACGTTAAACGATAGGTGGTGTGTAATAATGTAATTTGGCTAGGCTGACTACCACTTGTGACACCGGATTATTGAAGAGCTGAAATAAAAAAGATACTAAAACTGGTCATTAGAATATCACGCTTCTTATTAGAGTGTTGGACACAAACACACGTAAAAGATGCAGGTTTTGTAGGTATTCCATCTATGCACTTTTGATCCACTGTTTATTCTTGTTATTCGTATTAGCTTTAATATGTTGTTTAGAAATTCTTAATTAGTAAACATCATTATCATATTCATCATCATGTAAAGTACTTCTTACAAGACTGATAGTAGCCTGTACTTCCTATTCACTCTATGATGAACCGTCAGTATTTCATGTATCTGGATAATTACTTGAATTACGGCAGTGGATTTATATTTGAGAACAATCCACATATAATGAATGTTAGATCGGATTATATTAATTTGGACCTTTCCTATCATTGTTATTATGCTTACCTGATAGTTTAATATCCCGTTTACAATTTATTGGTGTAACAGTTCTTCCGTATGCTTATGAATATAGACCCTCCGAAATGCGAATGTTCGTTTACCCTTTTAGTTCGATTGTGATTGACTTCAGAGGATTGCTTACATGTAGTGGCAACACGACGTCTAGTAATCCTGAAGGTCCCACAATATGTACTTAAGGCTCATTGACGACAATTTATATGGTGTTTTCATCTTGAAACACTAACTTCAGTAGCTTGGTCACTTTTTATGAATGGCATTTCAGAATCTTCATTGCACATTATTTGATAACATTGGCTTTTAGAGGAAAATGTGAAGACGTGGTTAATTCACGACATGGCGCCTTTGTATGAAAGAGATAGTGTAGAATTGATATCTATTAATTCTTGAAGACTCTCCTGTTGGGAATGTAAAGATGATACAACTCAATAGTGTGATTCATTTTCATATATAACTCATAACAGGAATTATTGGTGATACTTATATAATTTTCGATTACACTCAATTTTGTATTATAGCATTGGATTAAATGTGGTCAGCCGATTGGTTTTGCACTAATTCTTGCTCCTACACGTGAATTAGCACAACAATTAGCCAATGAAGCTGAACGTTTAGGACAGTATAAATCGGAAGAATTGGAGTTTCATTTGCAAGTCATACTTCTCGTCGGAGGTGAAGATGTAGTAGATCAAGCATTAAAACTTGCGTGGAGAAAACATCACTTTATTGTAGGTAAGCGTAATTTGTGGTATGATGAAATGGATATTTATTTTTTAGTAATAGGTTTGTAGAGTTGTGGGGTTTAGTGGCCAAGTTGTTAAATTTTCAGACATTAGTTAACAGGTTACAGTTCCTCAATCAGGTGAAATCTGAGACTACCTGGTTGAGGGTCAGCCCGGTGATAGTAATTAGTGTTTAGAGACTTTGAGTGACATAGGATTAAAATCGTCAGCAATGGTGCAAGTGCATCCATTCTTGATCCAACAAATTCTAAGCTGTCTGAATTCAGTATGATTTTCTTTCTACTGATTTATATTTTATGAGGTCTTATTTCTGATCTCCAGTCCTCTCTCTTAATACTAACACCGTTACTACCTCCAATTATCTGGGATTTGGTCCGACAATTTTATTTCTATCTAGGTAATTGGGGTCTACAACTTGGAAGTTGGTAGCTACAATCAATAAACCGTGGTGATGCATAGTGATTTTTGGTTTAAATTGAAGTGATTGCAGTTTTTATAACTTGAATGTTTTCTCAGGAATACATACATTGATGTGCTACGTTTTCTCTGTTACTTTCGATGTGTTTATGTAAGGATTATGATGCTACATTCAAAGGTAACATGTGGCTTTTTAAGGAGTTATCGAGAGCTCTTCTCATCCAAGGGTGTGACCCACGTGTTGTTAACAAATATGGTCCGGTATGATGAATAATAGTGATAAGCCAAGATTTAATTAAGCTTAGATTTTGTTTACCAGCGGATGACCTGTATATCTGGTATCCTTCAATCGCTTATGACATCCTATTAGAGAAGAAAAGTGTTCTTATGGTCAGTTGTCTTATCATTTGATATCTATTCATTTGGAGGGCTTGTATCAGTTACCCGGTTTCGTGAGTAGTTATCTTTCGGCCACATCTTATCATCTCACTTCATTATAGTAATCATCACTACTCAATTCGTCTTAATAATTTACATCATATTCACCACTATTCAGTTCCTTCAACTGTCTCCGTTAATTAATGTATCATTTATTCTATCGGCGACCTCAGGACTATATGGATTCATTACTTAAGAATTAAAGTTTCCGACTCCGTCAGCCAAGTCTTGAGGTCAGATATCCATTTTCAACTACAAACTTTATACAAAAGCCATCATCATTTAAAGAAGTATTTGTGTCTCTACTGTATATTCTAAGTACGATCGAGGGTGGGTGAAGTCACTGTTCCTCTGAGAATGCCCTCATCTGCCCACGTTTTTTCAGCCTTTGCCAATAAGATTTTAATCCTGCCTTTATTTAGTAGGGTTATTGTTTACGATAGCGAGAAGATGAACACTTAGTGGACATTTAATGCCTAAATATTATGAGAGCTAGCGAACCCTGACTTTAAACAGATGATGTACATGAGCTCCAGAATTTCAAGGGAATGTTTGGTGTATGAATGTATTTTGATCACCGGCTATCATGTAATTTCATCTTTCGACGACACTCCTCTGCTCATTATTAAACATCTATGTCAATAGTACGTGGAGTAATACTCTCGGGTGCCGTACTCGTATTCTTGTAGAGTGAGCTATTAACATATATTAAAATCAGACTTAATTTTGAATTGTCATGTAATTCACTTTTTAAAATACCGCTACATTATTTCTAAGTATAAAATAACAATGATTATTTTTTATTTGATTTTTTAAGCAACTCCAGGACGTCTAGTGGATCATTTAAAACAATCACCGAATTTCGCTGCTCAACAATTATCAAATATTCATCATTTAGTATTAGATGAAGCAGACAGAATGTTGAATATGGCGTTTGCCGATGATATCGACAAGATATTAGATTTATATGAGAAACCTAAAATAGGAAAGAAAAAGCGACGATGCAAAGCTAAACCTCTTCTAGTTCAATTGGCTGATAATAATAGTAAGTATAAATGACGTTTATTAAGTTTCTTTTCAATAAGAAATGTTACTTGAATGTGTGTAGTTTTAGTGTATCGTGTTGTAGATTTCCATGAATATAACATCTACTAGATACATGTGTATGTGCCGGAAGTTAGGTGTTCGCCAACCTAAAGCTCCTGGGGTGGATTCTAGAGTGCGCATAGCGTAGGAGTCCTATACTATGACGAAACTGGCCGTCCAGTTCTCTTAGTTTCCAATCGTACCCTGCCAACATCAATCTGTGACGTATTTGATCGAGTTAGTGTCCCCTATCGCAATTCACAGCACATCTTCGTGAGCATGCTTCAATCAGGGTCGTTTCGTGCTAACATATTCAATCAATTAAAATACCAATCTCCACAGACCGTTTAAATTCAATTATGTATGTAGGTGTGTAGAAGATATTTTGCTGAAGTAATGGCATTGATCAGAATATCTCTGTGTGAGCTGTTAAATTACTTTATTACTCAACTCAAAGTGGATGATGTTTCATAGGTGATCATGCCTCGAAGTTTTTCTTCTAGACGCCTGGAACCCCTCGTAGGGTTTCTGCCGGTCCGAAGCCCGGATAAAGGAGGAGGGTTGGACATGGGGTTAGCAACCCTATCCCATAAAACAACAACCTTGCTATAAATTCTCTAACCAGATAAAACCTTTCTAACCACTTTAACTGTGCCATGGGTGTTGAAAGGTCTGTTATGACGCCTCATGGTGAAAGCCGAGTTTCTTCTGAAGCCACGAGGCCGATGCCTTTCCTGACTACCAGAGTAACTATTAATATAGGTACATGGAATGTTCGCATAATGTCGGAGACAGGGAGAAGCATGCAAATAGCTGGAGAAATGAAAATATACATCCTGAAGATACTTGCAATAAGTTAAACCGATTGGTAACAAGCTGGACAGCAACGATTATCCTCAGGAGAAGTGCTTTTATATTCCGGTCACGAAGAAGAAAATGCCTCACACACACAAGAAGTAGTACTAATGCTGTCCCAGAAAGCATGGAAGGCTCTAATAGGATGGGAACCTCATGGACCTAGGATCATCAAAGCATCATTCAAGACGAAGAAGCAAGGTATTACTATGAATATTATCCAATTTTATGCACCCACCAACGACAGCCACGAAGATAACAAAGACCAGTTGTATGCTAGGCTGCGGTCAACCATCGATAAATGTTCAGCTAAAGTCCTGATTATTTTCATGGGAGACTTAAACGCCAAGGTTGGAATAGACAACATCGGATATGAAGACATCATGGGACGATATGGACTGAGATAAAGGAACAAAAACGGTGAGTGGTTTGCAAACCTATATGCCTTCAACAAAATGATTATAGGTGGCACCGTATTCTTCCACAAACGTATACACAAAACTACATGGGTTTCACCAAACCATACTACACAGAATCAAATCGACCACATCTAAATCAATAAGAAGGTCAGAAGGACCATGGAAAATGTAAGAGCAAGGTGTGAGGCTGACTGCTTCAGATCACCATCTGGTGGTGGCTAAAATGAAACTGAATCTGACGACGCACTGGACAATTGATGGAACAGTATTACAAAAGTTTAACACGGCCCTTCTCCGGAATACTAACAAACGCAACGAATTCAACATAACTCTCAACAATAAGTTCCAAGCATTTCATGATCTACTAGAAAAACATTGGAACTAATATGGATGACAATTCGTAAAGAGATTAAAGAAACTATAACTTCAGCATGTCAGATTTCGGGTCGCAAGAAACAACACTATAATGAATGGATTTTTGTTGGCTTTATGGACAAGATCCAAGGAGGAGGAAGAAGAAGAAAGATGGTAATTAATAACATCCTAGACAAGATCAGAGAAAGCCAAGGTACAAGCCAAATACACAGTAGTCAACAAGCTAAGGAAAGAGGAGCATTAGGTCGAATAAACGGAAATATGTTGAGGATCTAGCAATGACTGACGGAAAAAGCTTCAAGAGAAGGAAACATGAGGTACCTATACGATACAACGAAGTAGTTAACTGGGAAATTCAGTAAGTCAGAACGGCCAATCAAGAACAAGGATGGTAAAGTAATCACTAAAGTGCATGAACAACGAAACAGGTGGGTAGAGCACTTCGAAGAACTCTTGAATAGACCAGCCCCACTGAACCAACTCGTCATCAAAGCAGCAGCCACGGATCTTCCTATAAACACCAACGCCCGAAAAGTCGAAGAAATCGAAATGGCCACCAGACAAATCTAAAAGTGGCAAGTCATCAGGACCAGACAACATACTGGTTGAGACACTGAAGTCAAATATAAAAGCAATTTCAATGATACTCTACATTCTCGTCAGAAAGATTTGAGAGGTAGTCGAAGTGCTAGCAGACTTAGAAGGAAGGGTACCTCATCAAGATACCAAAGAAAGGAGATTGCGAGAACTACAGAGGCATCACTCTATCCTTCAGTTCCAGGAAGAGTCTTGAATATAGTATTATTGAACCGAATGAAAGATCCAGTCGAGGCCCAACGTCGAGGTCGACAGGCCGGAATTCGTAAAGACCGATCGTGTACCGAGCAAATCACGACTCTACGGTTAATTGTTGAACAGTTGATTGAATGAAATTCACCACTTTACATCAATTTCGTAGACTACGAAGGAGAATTCAGACACATCGTGGATAGGAGAATATAATGAAGTCTTCTTTGACTTTATGGCGTACCCGAAAAGATAGTAAACATTATGCAGAGCTATTACGACGGACTATGTTGTAAAATCGTGCATGGAGGTCTGCTCACTGATTCATTCGAAGTAAAAACTGGCGTCAGACAAGGCTGCTTGCTCTCGCCCTTCCTCTTCCTGCTGATCGTTGATTGGATCATGAAGACTGCAGCCATCTTAAGGCACTCTTGGAATATATTGGACAACATCGATGCAACAAGATGACTTAGACTTCGTAGATGATCTAGCTCCTCTATCCCACCCACAGCAACAAATGCAGATGAAGACGGACAAGGTAGCAGCAGCCTCGGCAGCAGTAAGCCTCAACATACACAAAGGGAGAAGCAAGATCCTTCGATACGAAACAACGAACACTAACCCAATTACACTTGAATGGAGACTTTCTGGAAGATGTAGAAAGCCTTTACATACTTGAGCAGCATCATAGATAAACAAGGAGGGTCTGATGCAGATGTGAAGGCGCAGATTGGAAAGGCAAGAAGAGCATTTCTACATCTGAAAAACATCTGGAACTTAAATCAACTGTCAGTCAATATTAAAGTCGAAATTTTTAATACGAATGTGAAGACAGTTATGTTGTATGAAGCTGAAACTTAGAGAATTACGAAAAGCATCATTCAAGTATTAATAAACAACTGTTTGTGCAAGATACTTCGGATCCGTTGGCCAGATACCGTCAACATTAACCTTCTATGGCAGAGAACAAATCAACCGAAATCCATTCTAGGAAAAATTTGGGAGGAGAAGCCTAGAGGTGGATAGGATACAGATACATTGAGGAAATCATCAAACTATGTCACAAGACAAGCGTTAACATGGAATCCTGAGGGCGAAAGAAAAAGAGAAAAACCCAAGAACACATTGAATCGGGAACAATAGACTAGACATGAAGAGAATGAAGAGCACTTGAGAAGAGCTAGGAAGGAAAGCCTAGGACAGAGTTGGTTGGAGAAGACTGGTCGGCGGCCTATGCTTCACATAGGATAACGGGCATTGCTTTATTGATTGCTAGTTTACAGTGTCAGTTAGTCCTGTGTGGCAGAGAACTTGGAACATGCTTGCGTCGGTACTTTTTGCTACATCACACCAGAACGGTACGATAAATGCTAAAGTAGTAGTGTGGTGTATACTACTCATATGGTCGTCCATATATAGTAGGTAGCGGAACGTTGCGTGAAATTGGAAAGAATCAGTAAACAGAATATGATATGAGTTGCGAGGTGGCAAGGAGCAAAGCATGATTAGAATACATAGGAGAAATGAAGACAATCAAGAGAAGCATGCTTACACCCGACACGGATCATGAGAACGGGAAGGATGTTCAAATCGATGATTAAAAGTAATGTATGTAATATTTTATGACATTCTCTGTTTTCACCAGTAGTAATTCAAAGAGGATTTAGTTAATCGAGAGGTACGTAAATGTGGAAGTTTGGAATCTAATGGAAGATAAAAATTGAGTCCATACTAATAGTTAACTTCGGTTCTATCATATCATTTTACGACTCAAACTAGAAGAGCATCATAATGTTAAGCTATTGGATGATACCAGAAGTAGTGTTACTTTGTCCCGCAGTCCGCTCTACTTCACTGTTTGGATGTGAAACGTGGCTTTTAAGAGTAAATCACATTCATAGGCTACTAATATTAGATCTTAGTAGCCTACTAATATTAGATCATCCGGCGTTGCTGCTACCTGACGTGGTGTTGGCGCTATCGTGAACATCGAGTATACGGCGAACATTCTCAGTTAATGCAGCAGTAAGAGCGTCAACAGCAGTTCCAGGTCTGAGGGCGAATCGTATTGCGATGTACAGAGGTGTGACGGCAGTAAGGTGTTTCCCTCGGACAACCAGCATATGCAGCGATGCTGCCTTCTCACAAGGAAGGAGGGGTTAGAAAAGGTCGACCCTAAAAATGTCACACCTCACCCTACCTCACGGATTTCCGTCTCCGGCGGTATGGGTGCCCACTAAGGGCTTTTAAGCGCGGAGCTAATACTCAAAAAACTTTTCATAAAAAGGCCGTGCGTGACAGGCCTCAAGCAGTTGTCCCTTGGGCTCTGCGGTCACGCTCTCAGGTCTCTGAGACCGACACTAATCTGCCTTCTTTTTCAGGTTCCTCAAGAAACAACCTTCCACGGTGTGGGCAGCCGGGAAGTGACAACCGCCCTCATACCCGCAAAAGCACGAGAGTCCAAATTGGTCAATATTAGATCATAGATGTCTTGGGAACGTCCCTCGCATTTGTTGCACCCATTAAGTGAGGAATGTTGAGGTTAGTCACAGAGTAATAAACAGATATAGTTAGTCAGTTGATTACATTGTGAATCTGTTTTAGAGCTGAGTCGGTTGAGACTTGTAAAATCTATCTTGAATCACTGCGGAATTCGATTCACAATATTGGTTGATGTAGACGTAGGACAGGAGAAGGCGAGTGGCTGTCGGAGCAAATTGTTTTATCAGTCCACTGAAGTCAGTTGACTATTAGTTGGTTTAAACTATATAGTTGGAGACACTAAGTAGGATAACTCAGGTAATTACACTCTGTTTTCTGTCAAATCTTGAGCTGTAAAATTATTTTGTACATTACTTTCCACGAGTTACTGCTTTCTTTTCTAATAATATACCTTATATTCCAGGTTTTAGATTACACATGACTAACTGACTGGTATAGATTTAGAAGCACACTATGATGCTGCTAATCAAAACTTTTCTTCGAATATCTCAGTTTATCCTGAAGTCTGTTACTGTAGACTACTTGATTATATGTGTACTGTGTTTGCCTTTTTTCTTGGTCTGAAGTGAACAGTTCGATGGAAAATGACATTTCTTATATCTGTATCTGTTGCATATCTGACGAATGTCTTGTAATTAGATAAAATCTTACATGATGCTGCATACTACATAACCAACAGGCAGTATTCCGTTTATCAGCAGTTAATTCCGGTATTTTCAGATGCTGATTATTAAATATATGCATTTGTAAGCTAGAATTGGGTTAAACTGTTCAACTGGTGTGTTGTTGTCTCTGATGTTCTGGAGCCTTTTGTATTCATCTGTCCATGTCTTGAATGTTACGTCCTGGTCTTGGTTAAGTCTAAACAAAACGCATCTCCAAGTGATTGAAGATTTCCTTGAGCTTAATTTGAAGCGTTCAGACTCCAGGCTGCCGATGTCTGCTAAAATATTATAATTTGATGCTTCACGAAAGTAAAACTTCAGTACCGAGTATTGAGCTGTGATAACAATTTACTGAACTGACAACTAGATAATTTTCTACTTGATATTAAGCTTTTGAGCTGATTTCAGCAGTAGGTGTCAGCATATAATGATTAGGCTTGTTTTCTATGCATCGTTCTGACTATCAAGTTTTGGGCTGAATATATTTTCTAAGTGCTTAAATCTTACGTTGAAGGCATTTCAACTTTCAGGACCACTACATTAATAGTGATAGATGGTATCGTGTGTCAACTTGAACACAATGTTGTGCTGTTGGATAAAACTCTCAACCAACTTCATCCAGTTTAGTGTTGTTTTGTAGAATTCGATGAAACTGATTATTAATGTCATTAGGTCTTTGTTTCTGTAGTCACTGTTAGGTAATTCATTGCCTAGTAGTACCTGACACAATAACCCTTTCGATTCGGTTCCATATCGGAACAAGCATTGAGCTGGAGACAACATGAAGTAGTCAAAATTCTATAATGCTCACAAGTATTAACTCATTTTCCAGATACAGATTCGTGTGTTCAGCTTTGATTCACACTGTAAATACAATGGATATTAATATCACTTACCTTTTGATTGGCGTAAACGGGTCAGAATCCAAACAGGAGATTTATCAAATTCACACTGGGACTCGAACTTAGTTCGTACCAAATGCCACAGCATTCACCTCTAGTCTACTGAGTTCACAGAGTCACACTTCTACAACTAGTATGCATATATAATTAGAATGTATTTGGATCTTCCCATTGATTTATCATGGACTGAAATTGATCAGTCTCTGTTGCTATGTGTCCATCCTGAGCGGATCGCCTTGATATAGCGATAGTTTACAAGCATAGTTTGAGATGGATTATGATTGGTAGACGGAATTCAGGACACGCGTTTCTGAGTTCGAGTCCTGATATGAACGTCAACACTGGGATGCAGGTACATCTTGCTGATAAGTCCCAAGTAGGGTAAAACGCGCATCTTGGATTCAGCTTACTAATCACAATCTGTCTCAGACTATAGACAGACAAACAGATACAACGTAGAACTTCGTACGTACGTACATCAGTTCAGGTTGACATACCACATCAGCACAGAGACGCAACTGTCAGTTCAAATCCAAGAGTGATAGCTATAGTAGAAGTATTAGCAGTAATGCAGGAGGTTAAGGAGCGAAGATATGATTCGAAAAGTATAATTCAGTGAGATAAATTTGGAAGGAGAAAGATAGAGAATTCGGAAGGTTAGATTTTGAGAGAACACAAAGAGTGGATGCACCTGCGCCATTGCGAACGATTCTGAGTCATGTCGTTCAAGGTCTCTAACCATTGGTGACTTTCGTCTTGCGGACCCCAACCACGCAGCCTACATGTACCAACATGACTGAGTCTACTTGTCAGTGACTTCATCGATTTCTGCTATGTTTTGGTTTGGCCGCCTCTAGCTTTCTCCCAGACTATACTTATGAACTATCGCTATATGAAGGTGATCCACTCAAGATGGACACAGCAGTAGAGACTGATCAATTTCAGTCCATTATAAATCAACACATATACCTAAATGCATTCTAATTATACAAGATTTATTAATTGAATATTGAACATCTTGACTACTGAGTTACAATTTCACTTTTAATCAATCTGTTATCAGTAATACTGTATATTTGTACTTACAATTGTAGACATAAAATCAAATGACAATAATCATAATCACATCAAATCTATATCAACAATAAAATATTGTCATCCACAAATTTATTTATTTTCGGCTACAATGACAAAAGATGTCATGAAATTACGTCGTGTTGCACTTTCATCAAATGCTGTATTTCTTAATGAAAATGATGAAAATATCAATGTTACAATGAAACAACATACAGAATGTAATTCATTGAAACAATCAATGTTTGAATTAAAATTAAATAATTTCAAAACTGGCTTACCAATTGGTTTATCACATTATTGTCTACCGATCAGATTAATTGATCGTCCAGTTATATTGAATTGGATTGTAGAAAATGCTATACAAACTAATATGTTGAAGAAATTAGGAGTTATAGGTACGTTTTCAAAGTGAATTGTAGTTGATGATGTAATCATTTGTTAGTGTATTTAAATTTTGTTTTAGTTAATCATAATCAATGTATGTTAATTCATATTATCGAATAATATCCGCATTGCTAACCAAAGGACGAGTGTACCGTGCAGCAGTTCGCTCTGTCCTACTATACGGTAGCGAAACATGGCCGTTAAGAGTAGAGGACATTCGTAGGTTACTGGTCTTCGACCATAGGTGTCTCCGAAGCATTGCTCGTAGTATCGTGGGACAGCCAAGTGAGCAATGCTGTTGTTAGGAAACGGGTTCTAGGAAAGGAGGGCAAATCAATAGATGAAGTATTGAAACTTCATCAGTTGAGGTGGTTGGGACATGTGTTACGCATGTCTAACTACCGTCTGCCTCGACGAGCTATGTTTTGCGGCGTAGGAATAGGTTGGAAGAAAGCTAAGGGCGGCCAAACCAAAACATGGCAGAAATCGATGAAGTCACTGACAAGTGGACTGAGTCATGTTGGTAGATGTAGGCTGCGTGGTTGGGGTCCGCGAGACGAAAGTCACCAATGGTTAGAGACCTTGAACGACATGGCTTAGAATCGTTCGCAATGGCGCAGGCGCATCCACTCTTTGTGTTCTCTCAAAATCTAACCTTCCGAATTCTCTATCTTTCTCCTTTCAAATTTATCTCACTGAATTATACTTTTCGAATCATATCTTTGCTCCCTAATTTTCTGCATTACTGCTAATACTTCTATTATCGCTATCACTCTTGGATTTGAACTGACAGTTGCGTCTCTGTGCTGATGTGGTATGTCAACCTGAACTGATGTACGTACGTACGAAGTTCTGCGTTGTATCTGTCTGTCTGTCTATGAACTCTGAGTTGTAGGATCGATGGAATATCATTAAGAGATGCAGTCCTATGATAACCGTTGACCGCAATATGTTTAACTTTTTTCATGATTCTAGAACTCATGAACACCATTGGTTTTTTGATTAGGGTTTTGTAACTTCCTCTGTAACCACTAAACTCATTTTGACTCCAGGTGCTCACTTTTGTGCTTTCGGTTTTATTTATCGCCCCTGTCCCCGCATTGAGTAAGACCTTCCAAGCAGCTACAACACATGTATGTATATGTGGGCATTTCGAGGAAGGTGGTTGGAGGGGGAGCGGACATTCCTCACTTTCTGTCGTAGTAGGGCATTATTGGGGTAAAGTTGTGAATGAATCAATACTGAATGTCAGTATGTAGAAGATAATTTGTGTATGAATTTATTCCCTGTGACTAATTGCGATCTCTTTCATCCAACACCTTTATTTGTTGATTGTAGATATTACTCAACTAGATAATTTGCATTTGTTAACAAACACAGTCCAATAGTCACTACTTCTATGAACTTGTGATATATCATGATTTCACTGTCGTTAGCTTTATCCTGTTCCAGTCAAGTTCGTTATTAGACGTAACCCATAATTCATCATTCAAAGGAAATGGGGTGTCTATGAAAAGTATTACTCACTCTTCGCCCCTATATACATAACACATTGAAAGACAACCGAAAGCGGGCAGATCAAGGTATTTATAAAGTCATCAATTGTTTATTGGAACCACAGTGATAAATGTAGCACCTGTAATATTTAGTAGTAGACGTTAGCTGACGTTAGTTGTAGTTAACAATAAACAAAGTAAAACTTATCATGTAAATGTGTTAGCTGAGTAGCCGTTTTAAATTAGAACGGCAACATCAAATTAACAGATTAAATAATATTGATAGTTGGTAAAGAAAAAATGAAAAGTTTTCCATTAAAGAATGATGGAATTTAAGATCCAAATGAAGATGTATGATCAATTAAACAACTCCACTATAACTGATTTGTAAACAAGCCATCACCTAAATGTCCTCACTATCATCAACCAATGACTTAAACGAGATTGTTGGACCTACAAACGTGGCCCAAACCAACAATTTATGATATTATCGACTGATAACACGTTACACTACCAATCGCCACTCATCTCCAATCCTACCTCTACATCAACTAACACTGAGTCAAATTCAACAGTGGTTAAGCACACGTTTAACATGTTTCAACCAACTCACCTGAAACAACATTCACAACATGATCAAATAATTCATCATATTCGATTAATATTCTCTGCCTAACAAACACAACAAATGTTTCCAAAACATCGATCATCGAATATTAGTAACATATGAATATGATTTACTCCTTGAGGATCACGTGTCACACTCTGATTGTAAAACACAGCGGACTCGTACTCGTTATACTCATCCTTTGACTAACGAACGAACATCTTCCATACACTACCAATAACGTCAGTTAACAATACTCAAACGAACATTCCGAATCCATATTGACTTTTCGTCAGACACTTGAGTAGATTACACTCCCAATATAAATGTACTGGTTAACACACTCAACTAATTCACTCCTTACAATCAATAATCTACACGATTATAAACTTCCTCTCCTGAAGTAACACTTTATGTTGAGATAATGAGAAACACATCACAAACATACTTCAATTGTTACACAATACCTTCAAGCAACTCTTAATATTGTCAGTGTGTTCACCGACTTGACTAACAAAATTCGAGTAGAGAACCTTCAAAAGTTTCACACACTTATGAGGTACGCGTTTTGTTGACAAACATTGATACAAAACCTGTTTGTCTATAGAATCGAAAGGTGTTTTCATGTTAAGGAAAATGACAATTGTCGGAAGTTAGTTGTTAAGTATGTTTACTCTGTAGAATCGAACAAGAGGTGAATATTTGGTAAATGCCGTCACGTTGATATCTGGAATAATTTCAGTCTTGTCATGTTTGCTGTTAACATTTACTATTTACGTGATCTTTCGTCTGACTTAATTAAATTTACATACATACTATGTTCACAGAATATAGTTCAAGTTAGCTCTAGTTGTTTAATATCTTCCTCTTGAAAATTGCGTTTTAATATAGTATTCATTTGAGAAATAATGCGATATAGTGACCGAGAATGTTTGATACATGTTATGCCGTTAGAAGGGGCTGATTTGGTCAATTTGTATGAACAAATGGTTGATACAATCTTGCGCGCACGAAAACAATAACGAGCCCCAAAGAGAGCTTCTACCTGGTCACTGAACGTCTGCCTGATGCCTACTTGGTTCCAGGCTGTAAATAAGAGAACACAAAATTGATGAAACAACCAAATAGATTCATTTTATATTTCAAACATTCCTTCATATATACACAAAACCAGACCACACCGTCAACTAATTGGAAAACTAACATTAATACAAAATAGGAGTAATAGTGAATGTGAACTAGAGTAACGTATACACAATTAATTAATCATAGTTCATCAATGAGTAAAGATATACTGACAGTCAATGTGTCAAATGGGAGAATAGGGCGTGGGAAACGGAATAATAACAGAAATAAAATGTTCACCTTTAATACAACCAGAAATAATGCAATAGTCTACAGAAAAACAGTTCTCAAAGATAATCAATCTGTTAGGTCGGACCACAAAGAAGTGTAACAAACTTTCAGAACTGTGTTTGAGAACATTATTTCATTTATTCGAATTGTTTGTAATGTAAACATTTTGTTTCTATTATTGTTATGCTCCGCTTGCCCTATCCTCCCGTTTAGCGTAATTACTGTTACTATATTGTCTCTTGTTATGGACTACAGTCAATTAGTTATGTACAAGTTGTTCCTATTCACTACCACTATTTTCCTCGTTCTGTATTCATGCTAATTTTCTAATTGGTTTGCTGTGTGGTTTGATTTTATGTATATATAAAAGAATGCTTGAAATATAATAGAATTCGATTCGATCCGATTCTGTCTGGCTGACCTGTTGGCTCGCATTCTTCTTATTTCGGCTTGGGACTAAGTGGGCACAGGGCAGACGCGCAATAACCAACTAGGCACTAGCGATTGGCACTCGGCCATCCAATCACCAAATTTCTCGCGTCATAACACAATCTTCTTTAGGTGCCCGTCATATCAATACAACATGTAAATTATATTTTCACTGATTAAGGCGGTTGACATATACATATTGCATATACTTGACCACCTCCCAGTTTGTTGTTCGATTTACGATTAAAGCAAGAATATCAAACGTATAAAAATAAATCACAATGTTTCATCCGTTCATGAGGTCATAGACTGTTAGTTTTTCAAGCATATTGATAAGTATAAATTATCCGGTTAGATTGATTGTCGCAACCGCTGGTTAAATGAATTAGTTGGCATAGTTTAGAATTAGTTGTAAAGTTGAATGTAATTTTAGATTCCAATCTTCTAAATTATTTACATACTCATTAATTCATTGGATCATTTCCTCTATTACTGTCTTTGTTATGACGAGAGAGAATTGGGGTTGGATGACCGAGTGCCAGTTGCTAGTGCTTAGTTTGTATATTGCGCGTCTGCCCTTTGCCCACTAAGTCCCAAGCCGAAATAAGAAGAATGCGAGCCAACAGGTCAGCCAGACTGAATCGAATCTTTTATATTTCAAGCATTCTTTTATGTATACATAAAATCAAACCACACAGCAAACCAATTAGAAAATTAACATGAATACAGAACGAGGGAAATAGTGGTAGTGAATAGGAACAACTTGTACACAACTAATTAACTGTAGTCCATAATAAGAAACAGTTTAATAACAGCGATTATGCTAAACGGGAGGATAGGGCAAGCGGAGTGTAACAATAATAGAAACAAAATGTTTACATTACAGAACGTTCGAATAAATGAAATAATGTTTGCAACCACAGTTCTGAAAGTTTGTTACGCTTCTTTGTGGTCCGACCTAACAGTCTTAAAGTGATATATATCCACTTGAACTGATGCATATGCTTATCAGAATCTACTTTACTTATAACTGACTAACTGAATGTAATTGTAAAAAATGATAACAAATTACACTTAATTGTTTTTTTACTGTATTTTATCAGGTTCTGCATCAAATCAAAATCATCGTATCATGATATTCTGTAAACGATGTTATGAAACATTGATAGTTGCAGAATTTCTACGTGAATGTCATCATTCCAGTGTAGCATTAACAGGACGTATGAAACAAAGTGAACGTAAAGAATCATTGAATAAATTCATTTCAAATGAAGTACAAATTTTAGTTGCAACAGATGTTGCTAGTCGGTAAGCGTCTTAAGTATCTGTTACTATTGTTAAACTTTATAAATTGAAGTTAAAGATGTACCTTTCTGCCCTATTTAAGTTTCATCAACCATATAGTAACACTAGTTATATTTAAGTTGGATTGTAACTGGCAAGTGGAATCCAGGACGCGCGTTTCGTCCTATTTGGGACTCATCGGCTGGATGTACCTGCATCCCATATTCTGAATTACATATAGTAACACATTTTAATTAACATCCAACTACCTTTCATTTAGTGACTATCTTCAATTAATCTGTCCGGAATTTCGACTAATATCCCTCTTCACTCCTAGAGTGGTTGAAAAAGCTAAAGTTAGTTTAAGGCCGAGGAAATTAACGGAACTTCATAAGTTTATTTCAGATTTATCTAATGGTATTGGTCAATTTGTAGTAAGTAGCTTAACCAATATATATCAGATAAAATCTGGAATCTGAATATTACTTTATATAACCGGTCTGGATCATTTATCGTCACATTTTGCATAAAACGATACAAATCTTTTTGTAATAACCACATAGGAATCAATTTGACTAACATGATATTAAAAATTTTAACCTATAAAATTACTTAACTGTAATCTTAAGCCTGAAAACTACGAATTTGAAAAAAAGACTGAAATGATTCCAGATATCAACGTGACGGCATTTACCAAATATTCAACTCTTGTTCGATTCTATAGACAAACAGGCTTTGTATCAATGTTTGTCAACAAAACGCGTACCTCAGAAGTGTGTGAAACTTTTGAAGGTTCTCTACTGGAATTTTGTTAGTCAAGTCGGTGAACACACTGACAATATTAAGAGTTGCTTGAAGGTATTGTGTAACAATTGAAGTATGTTTGTGATGTGTTTCTCACCATCTCAACATAAAGTGTTACTTCAGGAGAGGAAGTTTATAATCGTGTAGATTATTGATTGTAAAGAGTGAATTAGTTGAGTGTGTTAACCAGTTCATTTATATTGGGAGTGTAATCTACTCAAGTGTCTGACGAAAACTCAATATGGATTCAGAATGTTCGTTTGAGTATTGTTAACTGTCGTTACTGGTAGTGTATGGAAGATGTTCGTTCGTTAGTCAAAGGATGAGTATAATGAGTACGAGTCCTCTGTGTTTTACAATATGAGCTTTAACACGTCGATAATTTCAATAATTGTTAGTTTAATCCACGTTGTTAGATGGATACTTAGTAGTTTTTTCATCACTTGTTAGCGAAATTGTGTTGTAATTTATTTGATCTTCTAATTCCTGTCTGATTTTTGATGTGTTATTTTCTTCAGTAAATGACTTTTCATTGATTCTCTTAGAACTTTATTGTTTATTTCTGAAGCCACGTCATATAATTTAGTCGATTATCGATAGTCTCATGAAAATCACTAGGTTTTTGTTGTTGAGGTTTTTTATTCTTTGGTGTTTTATTCTATACGAATGTCAATGTTACTCATCGTGTTTGATGAAGCTCTTTATCAATCCGCCTCGCTTAATAACTTGATTATTTTTCTACTTTTTTCATGAAACATGTTTCTTACTTCTTTTTCATTGTATCTACTAATTAGTAGTATTATAGAACTCTTGAAATATATATATTTTTTACATTTGTTTACCGTAACTACTATACTTTATTCATTTCACGGTTAGTCTACTGTTATTTTTGCGATTTGACACTTGATAAATCTTTCTGTAAAGTATTTATATGAGGTTAATCAGTTCCTTTCATAATTGCAAATATCTTCTTAATGGTTATTAACTAGTTCCTTAAATCATTAATTACAATCTAGCTAGCTAGCTAAGGATCGGCAAAGCAAGGGCAGCATTCCTACAGTTGAAAAATATATGGGACTCCAAACAACTGTCAACTAACCTCAAAGTTAGACTCTTCAACTCGAAAGTCGAGTCAGTTCTTCTGTATGGAGCTGAAACGTGGAGAACTACTGCAAACATCCTCAGGAGGGTACAGGTATTTATTAACAACTGTCTACGTAGAATATTGAATGTCTGTTGGCCGAAAACCATCAGCAACAGCCTACTTTGGAAGAGAACAAACCAACTTCCAGCTGAAGAGGAAATCAGGAAACGACGTTGGAAATGGATAGGACATAGATTGCGGAAGTCATCAGACTGTATCACGAGACAAGCACTAACTGTGAATCCTGTTGGACAACGGAAAAGAGGAAGGCCAAAGAACACCCTGCTTCGAGAGGTGGAAGCAGACATAAAAAGGATGAACAGTAACTGGAGACAGCTGGAAAGGATTGCTCAGGACAGAGTTGAATGGAGAACACTGGTGAGCGGCCTATGCTCCTCCGAGAGGGGTAACAGGCGTAAGTAAGTAAGTAAGTAGCTAGCTAGCTAGCTAGTCATCTTCTGTGAATGCGGGTTAAACCAACTCCTTCTAGAGTTTTTTTTATTAGATAATTAGATAGTCTGTTGCATATTGTACGTAATAAATATGCCGACTAACATAATTGGTAAGTTTGTCAAATATTCACAAATTTGATGAGTGGATTTTTTATTTCTCTTTACATTTTTCATAGGGGATTAGATATTCCACATGTTGAATTTGTCATCAATTATAGTGTACCCTTATCAGAAAAAACGTATAGACATCGTGTTGGTAGAACTGCAAGAGCTGGTCAAACTGGTATCGCTTTGACCATTGTAACACGTGATGTAGCACAATGTTTCTTAGAATTAGAAGCATCCCTACTACCGTATCTTTCATCATCTGTTGTAAATAAAAATGTTAGCGATGGTAAAAGCTCATCAGGAATACCTCATTGGCCAATTCCATTACCTGATTTACATGGTCGAAATGGTTTGTTGGCTCGTCGTCGCTTAGCGGATCAAGCTTGGTGTAGAGCTTCGAAGGTAATTATTATATTTTTCAATAGTCGTTATGAATGGCTAACTGACTGCTTTCCACACTCTCTTTTATGCTTGACCTTTTTCTGCTACTCTGATGTTGTGGTTGGTCTTGCCTGTGGTGATGAAGCACTTAGGCTACGCTGACTGGAACAATCGCTTCTCAAGGTCTTATCGTGCTAGACAGGTCAGTTAAAGAGCAGTAAGACATAAAGCAACAATTCTTAGATCCGATGGTGAAGTTGTCCTATCCACGGTACAGAAATATAATGGTAGCAGGGTGTTCTCCTCAGACAACCAGTATAGCACCGATCCTGCCTTCCCACAAAGAAAGGATGAGGCTAAAAGCAGTTGGCTCGCAATTATATACTTCATTTTACTCTACGGTGTAGGGTTTCATGAAGTAAGCCCTTAACAGTAGAGGAGCTAACTCACTCAAATACCATTTGTAAAAGGTGTGTGACCAGGTGTACCTTGGGCTTTGTAGTCGCACTCTCAGGTCATCAAGACTACCTCTAATCATGTTTCTTCTGTAGGTACAGGAAGAGGAAGAATTCTTCAGTGTTGGCAGCCGGAAAGTGATAACCTCCCCCCTCCCACATCTCTTACAGCACTCCAGATCACTGTCGTTTCCTTTTTTAGCTGCATTATGCAAGCTATTGTACCAATTGCATCACACTATACTTTAGTGATAGTTTTAGCAATTCTACCAGATCGTCTAAGCCGAAACAAGTCGACCGGGTTTCTTACCTGTAACCTAGCTAAGTGCTTTAACCAACATACATTTGCATGCTGAATGTGGTTAGTTATCTGGTTTAATTAGAAAGGTTCGGTAGTAGATTGTTCTGAAAGTCTTAGCAATTAAATTATTAAGGCGTTAGGTAGGTACTTTATCTCAGGCAGCTAGGTAGTAGTATTATTAACCTTCATTATTAGAATGTGACACATGTACACAAATCTGTATCTGATAAATGCGATAATAGGTCCAATTAAGCTTAGGTGATTTTGTTATGATTAGTTTTGATATTTTGTTTGTATTCGTTAGAGATTGATGTCTATTGAACTGAGTAGTTATTTCGTCCCAGTACGGGACTCTTCAAACTCGCTCACTCATGAATATACATGAAAGTAAACTTAGGATCTTCAGGTTTTACTGTAAACTCTTAATCATCAGAATAGTTAGGACGGTGTTTTGTGTTGGAATTGTCACTCCAGTTAATTTGCAAATCGATTCATCACATCAAGATAGTAGCTATTATTTGGGTTATGGCTTTATAGTTGATTCATTTATATTCCAACAGTTCACTTACTCGTTGAAGCCTTCATTGCAACTATTTCTGTTCGAACAGCTTATTTTTAGCACCACTCAAATGATCTTGTATTCAATAATTCGTTTCATAGTAGATATAGATTGCTGATAAGTCTCATGTCTAAATGAATCATCTGTCTAGCAATTTGTAATTTCTAATAGGTTGTTTAAACGAAATCATCCAGGGATTTTTAAACTCAACAATCTCTATAACACCTCGTTTAATTTTCTTTATTATAGACTATTCGATCTCAACTTGAAAGTCAGCACAGTGTAAACAATAACTACTTGACGGATCTTGACAATATGGTGGATGATGAATTGATTGAGGCTTATGCTTATTCTGACGACAGTGATGATGATGATGATGAGGGCAGTGTTAAGAACTCTTCCATCTCTTCTGTGTCATCGTCAACATCGTTGGTGAATCAATCAACCAGCAATAAGAAATTGAAACTTTCAAATTCTTTAGAAACATCTGGTCATGCTGGTATTACAGCTGCTCGTCGTACATGGAAATCTATTGCTAAACTTCATAAACATCAGAAAAAAGAAAAGGCTGAATTAGAAGAATCAATACGTTTAACTAAATCAATTGGTTGGGGTATTTCAACAATAAATTCTTCGAATAATATTAATGTAAACAATATCACCGATTGTTGTCATAATGATTTTGAAGTTGATGAACAAGAGACTATTCATTATGAACAACCAATTAGAACAAAATATGCTAAAATTCAATTATTAAAAAAGAAAGAGAAATGTAAACAGAAAACCAAAAGATGAAATCTAACTCATCTAATTAAGACTTAGACTTATTCTGTATAAAGTATGCATTTTATTAAATATGTTGATTTCAAGTGATTTCATAGAGATTGATATTTGATTTTATTATTTGTACTTCGTCATAGATTGATTTCAGTTGGGTATTTTTCTAAAACCACCAACAACTGTTTCAGTTCTAGTGTAGGACTTACTTGCATTGCTCGCCCTCGATTCTACAGTTGGGGGTGGGTGCGTGGAATGTAGGGAAACATGACCCAGGATCTTGAAATCCTTGGCGGCGAACAATTTAACCATACACACTATTGAGCCTAGTTGTCGTACAATAATAGAATTCCCACTCCGATCAATTTATGATATAATGCTGATAGTTAGTCAATCGTATTAGTGATAACTATCTCACTGTCTATATATCTAAACTCTTCTAGTCACTGATTTTTAACTAAAACTTCAGGAATATCTGCAAATGTTTGCTGCCAGATCTGAAGGTCTTCCGTCTTGTCTCCTGGCTGAATTGAGGGTATACACTGCTGAGGAGTTTCATACTTAAGATAAAACAGCTATCCAGTACTTCCTAGTTTTCATTGGTACCAACCGACATCAATCTGCAACAACTAAATATACTGATTATTTTACATGAACAACTCATCAGATTGTTGCTTAGTTTTTTGATTACCCTTATTCTGTTGGTTGATATCAAAAAGTCATTTGAATAGACAGTTGTGATTCCTATAGGTGTGTAGCAGAGGCTTCAGTTATACTAAGTGGGTGAAAGTTCATTGTCTTTGATAAGTTTCTATTGATCTCATAGATGATTTTAATCAAGTAACACTTGATCACAACATGATCAATAATTAAGCTCCTTATAAATCTATTCCTATCTCTTAACCTTACTAGATAGTGTTTCTGAATATTCATAGAACATTCATTAAAAAACTGAATTTAGAGCTCTACAAGAGCCCAAGAAGTATCGCAGCCCATATAATTTGTTCAGAAAATAAATTACTTCAAGTGTTTGTCATACGTAGTTGTTTATATAACGAAATTTAATTTAGCTTATGTCGTCAGAATGCACTAATTTGTTGGAAGCAGCAACTAAACCTCGTCCGAGTCACTGGACTTCAGGAAGTCTAGTATTAGTGAAGGTCTGTAAAACTGACGTTACACTAGCTAGTAACTTGAAGGCATCTTGAAAGCTGGACTGAACAATTTAAGCTTCAGTTTAATTAATCTGTTATCCCAATAACGTCGATCAGTCTATGTTGTGACTATGGAGTCACTTAGTGAAGCTGAGATTCGTAAGGAACTCCTTTCTGAGGCGTCACAGGGTCCTTATAATCTACTTTAGGCTCTTTAAAGGAATTTGACAAACTTAATCATAAGATAATTGAACAGGTTATTTGAGAATCAGATTGTGTTCTATAACCGTGGAATAAAGAGGCTAATAGTTTATATCAAAACTACTCCGTAGATTGTTTAAAACCTCAAAAAAAGTTGTTATTATGTCTTGTTCACACATCCCTTCATTCATCCGTCTACCAGTGAAATGGTTTCTGGCAGATCTTTATCAAAATGTGTTCAGCGAATCAAATTAC
This sequence comes from Schistosoma japonicum, assembly GCA_025215515.1. NCBI lineage: Eukaryota > Metazoa > Platyhelminthes > Trematoda > Strigeidida > Schistosomatidae > Schistosoma > Schistosoma japonicum. The sequence goes on from CM046065.1 coordinate 393,586, forward strand.
CTTCATGAAATTACTTCCTAGAAATCACAATCTGATCATCCTGCATTACATTAAAAAACATTTTGGAAGTCACTTCTAGAAATCAATATCGCTCATTATGGAACACAATCACTACTTTCAGTTTTACGCATGTCGAATGAACAAACAGCATAAAGAGAGAAAGATATTGTATGGAAAAATAAATTGTACTGTACACCCGAATCGCTTACACATATAGAATCACAATTTGGCAATGAGAAGACACGTTATACTACCTCACTTGTATCAATGCACTGACACAACTATGGGCAGGAATTTCATTTGGAAAATGTCGAAATTCTGTAACCTATTACGTTTAATAAATGTCAAATCATTTGTTCAATCGGTATAGACTCAATCTATCAACCTGTGCAGAATAGAACAACCTAACTATACTGTAATAGGTACAACTGAGCAAAATTAATGAGAATAAGCTAGAACATGAAGACATTCATTAGAGCAGTTGAAATTCTTACCTTTATTTAGAGTAAGAGCCTGAATATCACCAAAAACAGTGATACAGTTTGATTCCAAGCCTACTTGGTATTTGGTTTCTATGTGAATCAAGAATACTTATGTTAGGCCGGACCACAAAGAAGTGTAACAAACTTGTAGAACTGTGTTTGAGAACACTATTTCAATTATCCTAACTGTCTGTAATGTAAATATTTTGTTTCTATTATTGTCACGTTCCTCTCACCCTATCCTCCCGTTTAGCATAATTTCTGTTATTATATTGTCTGTTGTTATGGACTACAGTTAATTAGTTGTGTACAAGTTGTTCCTATTCACTACCACTATTTCCGTCGTTCTGTATTCATGTTAATTTTCTAATTGGTTTGCTGTGCGGTCTGACTTCGTGTATATATAAAAGAATGCTTGAAATATAATATGATTCTGTCTGGCTGATCTATTGGCTCGCATTCTTCTTGTTTCGGCTTGGGACTTAGTGGGCACAGGGCAGACGCACAGCTACCGACTAGGCACTAGTGATTGGCACTCGGCCAACCAATCACCCGATTTCTCGCGTCATAACAACTTACTGCATGTTGATGTTCACATTGAGACACAATGGATAAACCGCTAACGTTTAAAGAGATAAACATTCTATGTTTATATGCTGACGTAATCACCAACATTAGTATACTAACAAATCCAGCTGATATGTCAGAAATAAAATGAATTGTCAGTTCAGATTTAGTAAACACTCTGTTATTCTTTCCTTTATATGTATTACATATTTAACCTAATTGGAACTTATCAATTAGATTTTACCTTCATTCTAGTATGGTGACACTGAAACTTGTTCTTAGTACCATTTTTCTCTTCATTCATTCATCATGTTAACTACTGAACAATCGATGAAATAGAGTAATGAGTTCATTTCATCAAACAAAAGCGTTGATTATTCTTGTTATTTTCACGTTTATTTATCAGATGTACAAAATCATTGTTTGTATTCACCACAGATTAATCTCATTTGGGCGTATTAAGCAGTTGATTCGTTTTAGTATAAAACTGTCTAGTAATAGTAAACACCAATAATTTCACCAAACATCTAACCAACCGAGAACATTCAGGTTTCGTTACGAACGACTAACTTTTAGAAATACTTAGTCAGCAGACTTCCAATAATAGGATTTCATCTTCAATCAGTTTGTCATATAGCGTAATGATCAACTAATACGATTATTAATAAGTTTCTCATTCAGTTTGTCTTAAATCTACTAATCAACATTTCTCATTTTAACTTAAAAAGTCAGTCTTGAAGTATATGACCAGTCTCCACAAAATCACTACAACTCAACTAATACAATGAGCTTATTATTGAATATTTCGAAGATATTCCTGGAGTTCTGTTAAGAAGTCGTGACTGGTGGAGTTTAGATATTTCGAGAATGAGATAGTTGTCACCAATGATATTGACTAGTTGTCTCACTGTCACAAAATGATTGAAGTGGAAATTCTATCATTGTACAACAATCGATCTAGGAGTGGTTATTTTTGAACGTTCTCCATGAAACTTTAAGATTCGATACTCACTTGTCTGGCAGAATAGACAGCTTACACTCCAGAGTGATACCATATTCACTGGTTTCCAGTGGTACTAAATCGAGATTAAATTGACGAATACAAATATTCATCTCAACCATTGAGAACTAGGGAGCATTGGACGCACGTTTTGTTCTAGTTTGGAACTCCTCATTGGCAGTGCAAACCCTTATTTCCGCCGTAAGGGCTTCAGGTTGGCGGATGCTTAACCCTCTTCACCACTGGGCCTGTCGGCATCCATTGGTAAAATTCCTACTTCGCCGATTTGTGATATGGCGCGACGATCAACGGTTGTCATTAGTGATAACTGTCTCACTGCCAAAAAATTTGAACTCCACCAGTATCGACTTCAATCCAGGTATAACAATCACCTCACTAGTGGCAACCTTCACGATGTTCCTGAAGCTTTATTGAGAAGTCGCGACTAGTGAAGTTCAGACTTGTCGTGATTGTGACAGTTATCACTGATGACAATGGAAGATCGTCTCGCTATATATCACAAATTGATGGAAGCGAAGATTCTACCATTGGACCGACCCATTAATGGAGAGGGTTAGGCTTTCACCGACATGAAGCTCTTGGTAGGCGGAATGAATGGTGCAGACTGCCATTGAAGACTTACAAACTAGAACGAAATGTCTGTTCAGTGCTTCTTGGTTCTCAATGGTACCATACCAACATCATTCTGTAACGATTTCACTCATCTTCACATACCATCTAAATTTAATTTTTATAATTAAGCTAAAATTGTTTTTATAAAAAGAAAATGGTTATCTTTAATCAAATTGTTTTCATGTTTATTCTATTTTATCAATTATCAATTAAACAAGAGAAAAATTAATGAATAATTCAATTATTTGTTTCCTGATGAAATATAAGGGAAATGTGTGTGTGTGTTGTAGGGTGGGGGGGGGGACGGGTGATTAGAGAGTCATTTTATTTACATTCTTCCTATTTACATTGTTCATTTTGTCTTTCATATCAGTAAAATGTTGATGATGATGATCATGATGATAAGATATGAAGTGTAGGGGGGGGGGAGTATATGTGGATACATTCTACACATACACTCAGATACAAACTGACGTAGTTACATCAAGTCATCTGATAAACGTACACAAACCAATTAATTGTAAACATTCTACGTGTTCTTTGATAATAACTGCCATTATAGTTGCATGTTTGATTGAAATATTTTTTGTTGTTTATCTAAGTAAACAACAAAAAAATATTTTGATGAAAAAAATGCAAAGAATAATTTCACTTGTTTTTTTAAGTTTAGTTTGAATCATTTCTTAAATTCAGTATAGAAAGTGAAGTAGTTAATGGTAGGGGGAGGGGCCTTAGTGTTAACCACTTCACTTTTCACGAAAGTCATGTCAACCTTGATGTAATCTTGGCAAGTATAAAAAAGCTCGTATGTCTTTTACCAACTTACACATATAGGCTAATTGGTTGAATTCAACAAGTGGCCATAAAACAGCCTAATCGTTAGAATTTGACCAGCACTACTCATTGATCAATCAATACGATGATCTGAGTACTTGCTATTTCCATGTAAATGCTAAACATTATCTAAGGATTCAAGGAAATGAAGCGCTATAAAAGACGGTACCTAACATAGGAAGTGAGCTTCTTATTGACAGTCATCAGGAAATGTTTTCTGTTTCATAAACAACTCAGTATATGACAGACAGACAGACAGATACAACGTAGAACTTCGTACGTACGTACATCAGTTCAGGTTGCCATACCACATCAGCACAGAGACGCAACTGTCAGTTCAAATCCAACAGTGATATCGATAGTAGAAGTATTAGTAGTAATGCAGAAAATTAGGGAGCGAAGATATGATTCGAAAAGTATAATTCAGTGAGATAAATTTGAAAGGAGAAAGATAGAGAATTCAGAAGGTTAGATTTGGAGAGAACACAAAGAGTGGATGCACCTGCGCCATTGCAAACGATTCTGAGCCATGTTGTTCAAGGTCTCTAACCATTGGTGATTTTCGTCTCGCGGACCCCAACCACGCAGCCTACATCTACCAACATGACTTAGTCCACTTGTCAGTGACTTCATCGATTTCTGACATGTTTTGGTTTGGCCGCCTTTAGCTTTTTTCCAACCTATTCCTACACCGCGAAACATAGCTCGTCGAGGCAGACGGTAGTTAGACATGCGTAACACACGTCCCAACCACCTCAAGTGATGAAGTTTCAATACTTCATCTATTGATTTGCCTTCCTTCCCTAGAACCCGTTTCCTAACGACAGCATTGCTCACTCGGTTGTCCTACGATACTCGAGCAATGTTTCGGAGACACCTATGATCGAAGACCAGTATCCTACGAATGTCGTCTACTCTTAACGGCCATGTTTCGCTTCCGTATAGTAGGACAGAGCGAACTGCTGCACGGTACACTCGTCCTTTGGTTAGCAAGCAAATATCTCGCCTGCGCCATAAGTGACGCAACTTAACAAAATCCAATCGAGCTTTCTGTATCCGTTCTGAGATTTCGTCAGGCACCAGGCCATCAGCACTGATGAGACCCCCTAGATACGTGAAGCGGTCTACACGCTCGACTACTTCACTCCCTATCACTAGTTCAGGTGCCGATGCAACCCAATTCTGAAGCAACATTTTGCATTTTGAGGGGAGAAACCGCATCCCGAACATGCTTGCATTGTTGCTCAGGGTAGTCAGAAGACACTGCATTTTGTCAGCGTCTTCACCAAATAGGACTATGTCATCAGCATACTCTAAGTCAGTAAGAGAGGCTCCTGGTAGAAAGTCAACTCCTGAAAAGTCAGACGAAGATAAGGTTATATCTAGGAGCATATCTATGACAAAATTAAACAAGAATGGGGAAAGTGGACATCCCTGACGGACACCACTTGAAGTGAGGAATTCCGATGACAGTTCGCCATAAGCTCTCACTTGACCTGTAGTTTTAGAGTAGAGAGCTTGTACAAGGTTAATGTACTTCTTTGGTACACCCTTCAATGACAGACACTGCCACAGAACCTCACGATCAACAGAGTCGGATGCCGCCTTTAGGTCCAGGAAGACAACTATTGTAGGACGCCTAAATGTGTGTCTGTGTTCCAGGACCTGTCGCAGTGTGAATATTTGGTCTATACAGCCACGTCCAGGTCTGAATCCAGCCTGGTTTTCTCTAGTCTGCTCTTTACGAGCTCTAGTTAGGCGTCTAAGTATAATCGAGGCTAATAATTTAGAAACTATATTATTCAGACTGATTCCCCTGTGATTGTCACAAGAAGACTTTTGTCCTTTCTTATAAATTGGGACAATCAGGGATTGAGACCAGTCAGATGGTATTACGCCTAGTTCCCAGATTCTACCTAAGATTTCAGTCAATCTAGCTGCTTAAACTGGACCACCATCCTTAAAAATTTCAGGGGTTAGCCTATCAGGACCTGCTGCTCTACCTCGCTTCAGATTTCCTATAGGCTTCTCAACTTCATAAAGACTAGGAGGAGTTAAGTCGACTTGCCGTTCAGGATGACTGGGAATCGTGAACAACAGAAGTGTGGCTGAAGGTCAGTTGACCTGATCCCTAAAGTGTTCTGCCCATCGGTTCAATCTCCTGGATTCAGTATATGACAATGATGATAATTTTTGTCTTCATTTTAGATACTGTATATTTAGTACGTATACATAGTATTTACATGATTGAATATTGTTATCTATTAAACAATTAGCTGCAACAATAAGGAATATTGTAGTGCTCTGTGATATCCGTGGTTATATTATTGAGTTCTTGATAATCCTACTTTCTATTACGGTATGCGTGTTACAATGAGACTGAACAACGTAACTTACTGTTCCTGAGCTTTTGAAGTTGGTTGTAAGATAGTGACTTGTAGCAATAAATAATCCCCTAAATAAGTATTTGTATAGACTATTAACATTAATGCTGACTATGTTTGTTTTAGAGGACACGACTAGTTGAAGGCGCTCGGTCACGCATCATCACCAGATCACGACTCGACATGACTTGGGATGCAACTCTCTCTCTAGTTAGCCAGCCTAGGCGTTGCTATCCTATTGACGCCTTACTCAGGAGCAAAATATAACTTCTCCTCCATACCTAATTGCCTTCTAATTTGTTCTTATTCATACATGTAGGTTTAATCGTTAGAAGTTACCTTGGTTATACGACAAACATTACTTGGTTATATACTGGGTGCACTTCAGGTTCATTAAAATGAATTACCACGTATCAAATAATCTGTTTATTATATTACTTGTGGAAGATAGTGAAGTAATTAAGAGTTAGTTGGAGATAGTTGAAGATTTATGCTGGTATATTTCATTTAAAAATCAAATCGGTACCATACATGCATTTAAGCACTGCTATTCCACCGATATGTTACGAAGTATGTCTATTGTTATCAATATGTCATGATGATTTCTGTACTTCACTGATCAAGTTTTTCAACCAAAACTCCCAAATATCATTCTTAAACATGTAATAGAGGTTATTAGGATGAGCTCAGTATATTTTTAACGCTGAAAAGATTTGCTTTTATATTCGTGATGAATCATTGACCAAAGTTACACTTTATAGTGATCGCTAATACCCGTGGAGATAGTAATGAGTTTTCATTGATTGTATTGGAACAAATATAGCTCGACTAAGTCATTACAATAGGTATAACTGATCAGCTCGTCAAATGTCGCAGCTACGATTATGACTCGCAACCAGACAGTTTACGCCTACCAACTTGTGTCAGATAAGCAATCATTAACATTATGAAGTGACACCACACTTCCATTTACCCGTACAACATCTATGATTGTTATGTATATTCGGGAGTGATTGAATATACATACATTACGCATTATAACCATATCACTTGATGATGATCCAAGAGGTTCATCTTATAAAGATAACATAACAACAAATTGATTAATAATATTTATTACTGGTAATGACATTATATTACAAGACTTTATATTCATATATATGTCTTATCTCAAATGAAAGATTTCTCTATTTCATTTATATGTAGCATACATGCAAATGATTAGGACATAGATTATGTAATTCAATCAAATATTTACAAGAATGACAATGGTTTAAGAGTAAAACATTATGAGATAACATAGAAAAATATGTAATATTATTTAATTCATAATATAAGAGTAGTGATAATAGAATGATCAAGTAGTTTAACTTTAAAATGATGATAAATGAGAATACTGAGTTCAATATTCAATTAGTTGCATTTTATATAGTGATGGTTTATTGATTTATCAAAAAAAAAAAACAAATTAACCAATGAAATACTTAGTTCACAGACAGACTTATTCATTATCCAATAGGATTGATGCATCACTCACATCTCATTGGATCAAATCAATAACTTTAACTATGATTGGATATATTGCTAATTATGACGATCGATAATTTAGGCGAGGAAAAGAAAGAGAGAGTGGAGGGAACATAATGACGTCATCAATAAATGATAAAATCAATGCGAAATTATTCGAATATCATCTGTCAATTTAAAATAAGAAATGGGAAAATTGTTGCTAAGGCAAGTCAAGTTAAGAAGAATATGAACATTTACACATTGTCAACATACAAATAAAGTAGAAGTCAATAAGATAATACAGAATAATACAAAGTATATGTATGAATATATTGTAATCATTTGATTGTTATACAATAGTTTACTGGTTCAAAAATTAGTTGTGAAGGAAAAGAAAGAAAGAAAATGAGGAAACTGCTTTGAAATCATCTTGAATAATAAAACAAATAGATGAAGCATTAAATGACAATAATAATAATAATCATGGCAACTATTCAATGAATAAGATAAATAAGAGGTAAAAGAAAGTAAATATATATAGTTTAGTTATGTTATATTTGATATCTTATTCAACTGGATCATCAGCTAATAGCATTGCTTTAAGTTGACTATCTTCCATACATCCTTTCATGAATTCTTCACGTGTTAATACACCATCACCATTTTCATCCATTTTTTCAAAAATCTCTTCAGCTCTAGCTTCTGGACTTATATCAACAGCTGTATTATCTGTACCAAGCATTGAATAGATAGCCTAATTAAGAAAATAATAAAAGAATTGCTAGTGAGTAGTATACTTTGTAATGACATTATGTAATTTATGTATTAGTGAGTATATGAAATGTGATTGTAAGTAGTTAACAGGTGACTTCGAAAATCTAGGTTTCATACCAGTTGAACTTGTAATCTTGAAAGGACTCATGTTCTGTCGTGTAGGATTTCCATCCATATTACATATAATTTCACAGTCTACACTAGATGAACACGACATCTGATACTACTCAGTAGACTTATATACTTAGAATAATTGTTATCTTTAATTAATTGTCATATATCAGTATCTCTGTTTCATGTTTAAAACATCATGTTAAACTGAAATGAGTTTAGTAATTAAGTAAGTGGATGAGGGATGACATTATGATTCAACAGATACATTATCACATTATACGCTTCGTTACCAATTTGACTAAGATTGACAAAATACACAATCAACAATCAGTGTATATCAAAAGTCAGAACGAAACATGCATAGGTTATTAGTGTAAAAAACTAAAGAACACGTATTCGAAACTTCTAAGTTTACCAATTCAAGTAATTTATAAATGTGTTCAGTGTCTTTATAAATACACTGAGTAAAGAATGTCTGTTATTTCAAGTATAATCTAATCTAGTGATTGTTACCTGTTATGAAGCAAGAAATTGGGTGATTGGATGCTGAGTGCCAATGACAAGTGCCTAGTAAGTTATAGCGCGTCTGCCCTGTGCCCACTTAGTCCCAATCCGAAATAAGAAGAATGCGAGCCAATAGGTCAGCCAGACAGAATCATATTATATTCCAAGCATTCTTTTATATATACACAAATTCAGACCACACAACAAACCAATCAGAAAATTAACATGAATACAGAACGAGGGAAATAGTGGTAATGAATAGGAACAAGTTGTACACAACTAGGTAACTATAGTCCATAATAAGAAACAGTTTAATAACAGTGATTATGCTGAACGGGAGGATAGGGCAAGCGAAGCGTAACAATAATAGAAACAAAATGTTTACATTACAGAAAGTTCGAATAAATGAAATAATGTTCGCAACCACAGTTCTGAGAGTTTGTTACGCTTCTTTGTATTCCGGCATAACATACCACAAATAAAATATACAAACGTTACTGCTATACGATAAAGTTTCTTCGTTGCTATATATCAAAAAGAAAACCCTTTAAGGTAATTAGCAGTGTTTCGAATGTTGATTAAGTGGATTTGTTCTAATCAGTAGATAGGTGTTACGAAAGAATAGACTGGGTGTCAATGTCGGTTACTTATTGGTACCATTCATCATTTATTCTGTTTGGGTCAGCTCATTACCGTTTGTGACGACAAGTATATTGGGTGTTAGATCTGGAAGAAATACCACTAGAAGTACATTGTAATTTACTGATAATTCTATTTTATTAGGCTTTATTGCTATCCAACAAGTTGTTGATATTTGTAATTGTAGTACAAATATAAGTGTGTTACGACGGTTGAATTATTTTCAATGAAAGCCATGGAACACTAGGCAATTACATTATCGTAGTGTAGGACTTCTCCTTAGCAGTGCTCACCCTTGGTTCTAGCAAAGATTTAAAACCATGGAAGTTAAATCTCATGATGAACGCCTAGACATCTATGATGAATATATTCAAACAAACTTACTACCTATTTCCACAAAACAACCTCAATTCAACTATAACAGTAAACTCACTAATGACTAACTTTTGGATGATCTTGAAGCTATTATGCGAGGTTGTGACTGGTAGAATCGAAGTAAGTATAGCGGAAATAGAACAGTTGCCAACAGTTGTCTTCTATTCTTATCACAAATAAATGTGAATAGTAATTCTTCCATTAAACGTCTGGTGGATCACTAGTTCACAAGCATTAGAAGTAAGATCTTAATTTCCCTATTTCGATTACAGCAAGGAATCAAGAAAGTGTATCGACACTTAGCAGACTAATACTTAGATGAAACAGGTAAATAGTGTATCCCAATTTTCCAACAGTACACAAACGACATCAATCTATGATGAGTTCATTCAACTGACTCGACCGTAGCTGCTCTAGGTTGGAAGAAAGCTAGAGGCGGCCAAACCAAAACATGGCAGAAATCAATGAAGTCACTGACAAGTGGACTGAGTCATGTTGGTAGATGTAGGCTGCGTGGTTGGGGTCCGCCACACGAAAGTCACCAATGGTTAGAGACCTTGAACGACATGGCTCAGAATCGTTTGCAATGGTGCAGGTGCATCCACTCTTTGTGTTCTCTCAAAATCTAACCTTCCGAATTCTCTATCTTTCTCCTTTCAAATTTATCTCACTGAATTATTCTTTTCGATTCATATCTTCGCTCCCTAATTTTCTGCATTACTGCTAATACTTCTATTATCGCTATCACTCTTGGATTTGAACTGACAGTTGCGTCTCTGTGCTGATGTGGTATGTCAACTTGAACTGATGTACGTACGTACGAAGTTCTACGTTGTATCTGTCTGTCTGTCATTCAACTGAAATCATTAGTTTGTTCGCAATACATAACATTTTACTTATTGTGTAGTACTTATTAGAATGTACATGCATAATATATTCAAATACTTTAAACAAAAACTTTCATTGTTCAATCATGCAATTATAAAAATAAATAAAAAAATAATTCATGTTTATTTAAATATGATTTACTTTTTTGTTGTCATAGTAACCGATAATTGTCATTTACAAGATAGAATGGAATTAATACATAAGTCTATTTAACATCAATTAACTTTTACTAATCATCCTACCCAACTTCCGTTCTATTCATAAATCAATAAATATGATTATTGTCTTTAGTTCATTTTTTAGGAAAAACAAAAATAATTCTCTTAGTAACCAAAATGGAAAGTATACATTACATCCGGTTGATAAATAAAAGGAATATGCATATAAGTACATAGCGACAGTTCATCAGTCAATCACATGATACAATGTATATATATTTAGTCATCATTCAGTAACATAGTTTATAACATGTTCATCTGCTTGCATATCAACAACATATAATTAAGTATACTTAACAACTACTAATAAATACTACTTAATTTCCTATTCTTTTGTACTTCATTGCATTTTTAAATGTTATACAAATATTCTTCAATTCATTGTATTCAGCTCTCTATTAAAGTAGTAGTTGCTAAGTTAGTAATGTGTATTTTGTCAAGTTCCTTTAATGTCTTTTTTTTCTTAGAAACTTTTCATTTATATTACATAATCTACTTGTTAGTAGTTAAACATTACATATCAATCAATAAAAGAACATTATCGAAAAATCTGGAAAGGATGGTTCATAAGAAATTTGACTGATGAATGATTATCGATAGTCTATACCCTACATAGGTTAACAGGCACTACTTAATTGAATGATGAAACAATATTTAATAGAATTCATACTTCTCAGTTGATTCATTGGGGAGCATCATCGATGAACAAGGAGGATCCGATGCAGATGTAAGGCCAAGGATCGGCAAAGCAAGGACAGCATTTCTACAGCTGAAAAATATTTGGGACTCGAAACAACTGTCTACTAACCTCAAAGTTAGACTCTTCAATTCGAACGTCAAGTACAGTTTTACTGTATGGAGCTGAAACGTGCAAAACTACTGCAAACATCATCAGGAGGGTACAGGTATTTATTAACAATTGTCTACGTAGAATATTGAATGTCCGTTGGACGGAAACCATCAGCAACAGCCTACTATGGAAGCGAACAAACCAACTTCCAGCTGAAGAGGAAATCAGGAAACGACGTTGGAAATGGATAGGACATACATTGCGCAAATCATCAGACTGTATCACGAGACAAGCACTAACTTGGAATCCTGTTGGAAAACGGAAAAGAGGAAGGCCAAAGAACACCCTGCGTCGAGAGCTGGAAGCAGACATCAAAAGGATGAACAGAAACTGGAGATAGCTGAAAAGGATTGGTGAGGACAGAGTTGAATGGAGAATACTGGTTAGCGGTCTATGCTCCTTCGAGAGGGGTAATAGGCGTAAATGATGAATGAATGATGAATTGATTCATTCCCAAATAACTCTGTTTCATAGTTTACAATCAATATCACTAAACTATTGATGTTGAAGTTAATTACACTAATGATTACATAATCAGATTCTATGCTTTATGCATATAAATTAAAATCATTTACTTACACGTATTATTTCAACCATTTCTGTTCGTTCTATTGTTCCATTTCCATCAATATCATACATTTGATAAGCCCATTCTAATTTCTCTTCTGGATTACCACCTGATGTAATATTGATAGCTAGAAGAAATTCTTTAAAATCAATACGACCAGAATTATCTTTATCAAATGTACGAAATACATGTGTACAAAATTTTTCTGCATTACCATCAGGAAAAAATCCTGAATAAACTTCAATAAATTTCTTTTTACTTAATTGACCAGATGGACAATCACGCTGTTATAAAATAAGAAGAAAGAAATGAATGTAAACATGAAGTATACTACTTATAAATAGTATTTTATTCATTCAAAGAAAACTGTTTATATATAAAATTATAACATTAATCTTATAAAGTTTAAGTTGAAATCCAAAACTGGCATTTCACAGTTCACAGTGGGATTCGAGCTTAGTCAGTATTCGTGTCAAATGCCTCCCCCTCCCCGCCGCACACCGGCGTTTAACACCATTCTTCTGTAGTCCAGACTAATCCACAACTGTGCAACAAGTGTAGATGTAAGTAATTAACTTGAGCTTAAATCTCAAGATGCACATACAGCAACAGAGACTAACCAATTACAATCCATGACTAGTCAACGGGAATATACATGCTCAATCTAATTATATAGACATTATAAATATTGAAAACAATGAGATATATACTGTGGGAAATGAATTCATTCTTTAGATGAATGGTCTAATTATTGACAGTTCCAACGACTCCATAGGTTCGAAATCATAATAGAACAAAGTTAAGAAATTATCTTATTAAGTTACTAGTGTAAAAGCAAGATACAAGATAGCCGAGATAAGTGTAACACTAATCCTTCAGTCTAACACAGATCAATCGGATCACCCCCAATTATCTATACAATCTGACTTAGTATACACTGATTGATTAGATCACAGCCAATGTGAATAAGCTTCCTCACAGGTAGAAGAGAGTCACAAAATAGAACAGCAACAAATAGAAGACATAACCAACTAGTTCACTAAGTATAAACAAAAGCTTCTATTTAACACGTTCTGCACCAACCAGTAATGAGAAATACAAAATACACTGAAGACCCTATCGGGGTTATGGGGTGAGACTAGTTTCATAAAGATCACTGGATCATAGATTTATGATGAGATTAGAATAACCGACAAGAGAAAATAAATCCGATAATCAATAATGAGTCAATGAAAAGTTGACAAGTTGAACAATACACATATCACAGTTACTAAATGATGAACAGTTGTGACTTAGTGAAGTGGTATGAGTGTGGATAACACGGAGAATAAACTCAATAGATTGTCATTTACGATTCGTTGTCAAAGCTTAATAATTTTGTTTAGAATTATGCACTTGAATTTTACAGTCCAATTTATTGTAACACTATGGATAGTTTGTTAACATGTCACATTTCAGATTGTCTATGCTTGTCCGTAATTATAGCTAATAATGGTATGTACATGCAACATCTAAACTACGAACATGTAAATATGTACAAACTTTCTTTCAACGGCAGTTGTTTCGTTTAACCCCATAACTTTAGTTACAGATCGCCCAACCCGCTCAACAATGGATTGATCATTCATGGACATTCAACTTTCATGAATTCGTGATACATTCTCATAAACCTAATACATCTAAATAAATACAGTGGAAACTGAATTAAAAAACATCTACGAACACAATTAGTTATACGCATGCTCATCACCATGTAATGACTCAGAATGTGTACAGTGAACTGAAAATCTTATTTCTACATGAAGTAGATATTCATAAAATTATTCAATACGTTGATGAATGTTCCACCGTACATAACATCAACATATTAGCTAGTTATTCAGTGAATAAATTCTTCTAACTAATTGTCATGGAGATTGCTGGATTAGAATCGTATATCATAAGTTGATCTGAATAAGTTAATCACTGGAAACCAGGAAGCACTGGACGGATGTTACTTCGTAGCGTAAGAATGATATATAGAAGTGCGTTTCCCCGAGCTCTACCATTCAATTAAGCTTGGTTCCCCCGACCCAACCATTGAACCAAGCTCAGGACCATACCAATTTGTGCTATTTAATTCAAATACAACAATCCCCACAAAACTTAAATACAATCAGCAACAGTGCAGTAGTGATTAATTTCTGGAAATAATTCCTAGAGTATAAGTAAGAAGATGTAACGAGTGGAGTTCAACTATATCGAATGTAAGGTAGTTTATCCACAGTTGGCAATGGATGAAATCGGGCAAATATATCACGAATTGACCATGTTAGAAGTCATCGCTATTAGATGTTGATAGGCTTAGTAGTCTAAAGGTTAAACAATCGTGTATATGTTAGATTATAGTTGGCAAGCGAAATGTAGTACATGCTTTTCGTCTTATTTAAGACTAGTCACATGGATGTACCCACATTCTAGTGTTGGTGTCAACACCAAGAATCGAATCCAATTCGTTACTTAATGAAATTCCATAGCATTCACTACTACGCTACTGAGTTCAAATAGTCCTACTTGTGCAATGGGTAAGTATATATATGTAACTGGTATTGAATCTTACTGTTGATTTGTCATAAATTGAAATCTGTCAGTATCTGTTGCTATTTGTATAATTAAAGAATCTCCATGAAACATGAATATCATAATAAGGAGTTGGTTGGGTAGTAGAGACTTATTATCACCTAAGAGTTTCAGTATCTGATTTTCAATGGTTATGTAACACAAATTATTACATCATATCAAATGTTTAAGAAAAATATATTTCTAGTTTTAACTTTTCTTTAAACAAAAAAGGAACATAAAACTTATTTATCAATTCAAGTATACCTAGATACAACCTACATAGACAACAACTAATTTCATTGTGACAAGTTAATCAGATTACTAACATCAGTATAAACCCTTGTCCTTTATTATTAATCTTCATTAATGTTTATGTGTATTTAGTTAAATATAATTAAGTAAACAACTAATCTCAAGAGTGAGGTGATAGTGATAGTGATAAGTGGAGTGTAGGAGACTGAAGGCGGTATTTTGTATCAAGATCTGAAGTTACATACATAAAACAATAATCTATTTATTCGTATAATTTCTATGTGTAAACAAACTTTACCAATGAAAATAATACAAATTCTAAGTAGTAGGATGAATTTGTATATTCCCATTGATTTATTATAGACTGAAGCTGGTCAGTCACTGTGGTGTATGACACGAACCGGACTGAGTTCGAATCCCACTGTGAACATCAACATTAGGATGCAGTTATATCCAGCCGATGGGTCCCAAATAGGACGAAACGCGCCTCCTGGATTCCACTTGCCAGTCACAATACAAATTAAATAATACAAATTCTAGGGTTACACTTAGTAGGTTGATTCAATCTTTATTAAGACAATAATCAGAAATTTCTAATGAATTGAAGTGTTTTTTCTCTTTTGGAAATAAGTAGTAAATTTAGTTCAATTCGATTAAGTATTCATCAACCTGTCAATCTTAGATTTGGTTACTTTGACAAAATCAAGAGTGTACACCTCTGAAGAGTTTTATATTAGAATGAAAACAACTGTTCAGTATTCAGTGGTTTTCAGTTGAGCCCTACCAACATTAATCTATGAATAATTCAATCAAACAAAAAGTTAATACCAATCTCCATGAACCACTTTAATTTAATGACTATAATCATCTTATCAGTGATTAGCATCAAGATATTCTCAAAACTCTAGTGTGGAGTTATGAGTGATGGAATTCAGACTTGTTAGGAGTAAGACAGTTATCAACAATGACAATGACGGATGATCGTCGTGTTATGTATCACAAATGGATGGAAGTAGGAATTCTACTGTTGGATACCAGTCCAGCAGTTCAGAGAGATAGCTGTTCGTCGAACTGAAGTCCCCTCCACTTCAATTCAGATAGGTATTAAGTTTCGTTGTTTAATTTAGTCAAGGATTGATCCTGGTTTGGTATCATTAAAACCCCAAGTGAATCAGATACCTATTCGATCCTAGTATGAGATTTTTCAGTGGCCACCTGCTTGCTTATTAGACTAGCAAATGATACCTTCGACTTACAAGACTAACATCGAAGCTTAACCATCTACAGCAATGTGAGTGCTGGCATTTTTCAATAAAATTCTCACAGAATCTGTGATGTGTGTAAACAAATCACCATCAAAATTATCAATTACCAATAACTGTGATTATCAAGTTATATGAAGAGTATGAATGTATTAAATGAGGCATCATAAACGAAACAAAGTTCAGTAATCTATATGGAACAACACAAGTTATATAGGTAATATAATCTAAATGATTATTTTCTACATTGAATTATCTTTATCATTAAGTATTGAAGAGGCTGTAGAATTTAGCCAGAGTTAAACAACATCTGACAATCAAGAAGTGGCAGATAGCTGTTTCTTTTTAGTATGAGACTTCTAAGCAGAATGCACCGTTACGCTCGAAGAAAAATTCGAATCAGCGACATTTGACTTCTGGATCACTAAATTGATAACTAATAATTGATATGTTTGACTTCTGTCTACTGTGTCAGCTTATTTATAATCGTTAATGCCAACTAAATTAGAGTTACATCTATTAACAGCTACAAAGCCTGAATGTTCAATAGAGACATGAGTATACAGTAACTGGGAGTCCCACACAATTGTTTCTGGTTTACAATAGGTGTCTAGCCTATTGTTAATTCATAGGTTGCATAAATCAATGCACCGTAAGTTGAATTATTCATTTAATCACAGATTGACATTTGGATTTTATGTATCCCAATTGATTGATATTCATTTCCTATTTGGGTACATTTGAGTAACTTTGAAGAAGACAGTAGTAGACTGATTGTTTTTAATCTTTGTGATCTGCGTCATTAACTTGGTGAATATGACAGTGTGGAATGTTTCAAATGTTCACTATTTACGTTGTACTTAACGGATTTTGTCATTCAATAAATAAGTTCCCTATGATAAAACGTCAGTTGGAGGTGTATTTCTGAGATGATCTCCGACTGTTAGTTTAACATAAACTGACATACTAGATGAAGAATTCCAAATGAAAGTTTTAAATGATAACTGATTGATGATACTTAGAATAAAGTGAAAGATGGTAGGATGAATTTATATATTCCCATTGATTTGTTATAGACTGAAGCTGGTCAATCACTGTTGTTATATGTGCATCCTGAGCGGATTGCCTCGATATAGCAATTATTCACAAGTATTATTTAATTTATATTGTGACTGGCAAGTGGAATCCACGACGCGCGTTTCGTCCTATTTGGGACTCATCGGCTGGATGTACCTGCATCCCAATGTTGATGTTCACAGTGAGATGACACGAACCCGACTGAGTTCGAATTCCACTGTGAACATCAACATTCGGATGTAGGTACATTCAGACGACAAGAGAATAAAATGCGCGTCCTGGATTCCACTTGCTAGTCACAATACAAATTAAATAAAGTGAAATATGATTTAGAGTTAGTCTATAGAAATTTCTTCATATACATTTCGTATTAATTAGCAATCATTAACATGACAAAATTTTAATCTTTGATTGAAGTGAAGGGATTGAAACAGTTGAAGTTTCATAGTTGATGATCATGATCATTAAATTATCCCAATGGAATAGAATATTGAATACTTTAACCTCTTCAAATTGTTCTTTATTAATGAATCTATTCATTTATTAACTTAATATTTACGCTATATCAATCAATCTCTTTATTATTTTGTTTTATTCATAATAATGACCTCAATATTCAATAGTCCATTCTATTAATGTTGATCTTTCATGCTTTACCATTTTAATTCAGTAGTATGTTATGTAATGATAGTCAATTGTTTCCAAGTTGTTAGATAGCGTGCTTTAACATTCATTATTGATTATACAATAGATTGTATTCTTTTAGAAAATTATTCACTAGATGAGGTTATTTTGAGGAAGTTAGATATAAAGTTTAATTGATTCTATTCTGGATGTGATAAAGATTGTTGAATGACAATTTGATATCATGAATTATTTTGAATTAGACAATTATCGATTATTTGAAAGAATTAGACAACTGTTTTGTCTTGGTAGGGGACTCTTCAGCAGTGTGCATTATCGACCTTATCAGGGATCGAAGCCAGGACTTGGAAGTAATTTCTGAAGTCCTAGTGAGAAGATATGATCGGTGGAGTTCAACCATGTTAAGTGTTAGGCAGTTACCCAATGATCAAAATAAATGGAGTCGCATAAATGTATCAAAAATTGACTGAATTAAACATATCAGTCGTCGAGAGTCGTTTCAGGGGTCTGGTCGTAAAGCGTTCTTCGTGGGTTTGGGTTCGATCTCTGATGAAGTTGTTGATACTTGCTGCTGAAGGAACCTATACTAGTTGTTTCAGGTGATCAGTGGTTGCCTAATTCAGACAACTTCGTGATATCAAACTAGTTGATTGTATTTGTTGGTATTAATGGGAATCAGAGAGCGTTGAATAGTGTTTTCGTTTTAGAACTGAACTATTAAGCAGCAGTAAACACTTATAATTCAGCCAAGAAATCGAATCCTCAACCTTCAGGTCTCATGTCCGACCATTAACCATATGGCACCATTGAATTAGGTGGTATTTACTATTTGTGACAATTATAATCAACTGAGCATTATACCTATCTTTAAAAGACAACCTTAACTGAACTATAACAGCTAACTCACTGGTGATTAACTTTAAGTCTTTCCTGATGATTCAGTGAGAAATTATGACTTATTGAAAATGAGATAGTTACCACCAGTGACAATAAATAAAATATCACTTAAAATTGACTAAACTGAGTAGTGTGCCGTTGGATACCAGCTGGCCTAGTTGCGAATATGCTTAGTTACCCGCCGTAATTTCCGAAGGTCCTGAGTTAAATTCTCCTGCAAAATCAAAGGTACTTAATTACACTAGGGAGTCACATACTAAAACGAAACAGCTATTGAGGGATTCCTGTTTAGTAGAGGCATCCAATCCTCACAATATGACTAATACATTCAACAGATGATTTATTGCATCAGGACTAATTTTACGTTGATTCCTTGTACCGTTGACAAATCACCAACAACTATTAACATAAGAAAACAAACATGCACTCAGTTTTTGAGGCTAGACGATGGGTAATAGGATGCGATATTAAACCAGTCGATGAAGCTGTGAATTGCCATCGACTGAGTTGGTTGGGATATGTGTTAGGGATGCCTAACCACTACCTACCTCGAAACGCTATGATGACTAATACAAGAGTAGGTTGTGAGAGAGTTAGAGGTGAAAGAACTAAAACACCGCAACAGTTCAAGAAATCACTAACTGATGGTTTGAGTCGTGTTGGTAGTCGAAAACTACCTGGTTGGGGTCCAAGCGAACGCCGTAACCAGTAGTTAGAAAATTTCAGTTACATTGCTCAGAATCGGTCACAGTGGCGCAGGTGTATGCACTCTTCATCACCTTTTAACTAGTGAGCTAAAATTCATATCATTGCTTTCTTTTCACGCATCAATTCTTTCTCCTTTGAACCATATTCTATATGCCAACTCTTGTTTGTTTTTGTTATTATTGTCATTGTAACAATTTCTATTTCTACTAGTGTGGTGCGAATCTTACTGTGCTTTTTAGATATGGTAACTTGAACTGATGCCCACATGTACCAGCTTCTGTGTTGATTGTACATAAGTACATGCAAACCATTACAAAGCATTAGATAAGGCTTTTACTGACTGATAAGTAAAACATTTTTCGGAAAGTCTAAATGCTCTAAGTTCAAACTATTGTAGAGTGGTGTATACTGTTGATAAGATACTACTGTTTACCAAAACTTTCGAGTTAGTCAAATACAATGACATAAATCTACAAAAGTCAACAATCTCATCAATTCCTTATGATGAATGGTAACGGGAAACTGTAGTTTAGTAGCATTTTTCTATCAGCAATCATCTAACTTAATTCATCACACAAGAACATCTTACGTTTGATTTCATTGCAAACTAATAGACAGCAGTCATTATCTGTTGATATCAATCACACTTGATTCCTAACTAAGATTATTAGTTTTAAGTCATGGAATGATCTTAGTCTCTGAAAATCAAGATACTTATTAATTCTGAAGGTGGAACTCTTCAGTAGTGAGCATTCACAACCTTATCAGTGAACTTAAGGTCTTTCTGCAAGTTCTTAACCAGTAGATCATTGTATTGGCACCCTAACCTGGATTCTGTAATTTATATAAAAGTACAACAGTCATTTCTATGCCAACAATAACGCTGCGATCCAAGTACATTCGTACAATGCGTCAATCTATTAAAAAATCTTGTGACAAAGTAACTAGATCTACGGAATGTAAATAACATAGACAAACGATTTTTAAATACTGACTGAAAAAAAGTCAGGAAATCCATGAAGTACTTAGTGTTTTCAACTGTAATTGATCAATCTCTATTGGAATACAGAGATATTAAGTAGGCTACTTTAATACAGTTAATGATTGAGAGATCGCTGCGATGCTTAATGTTCTTGGGCTTGATTTTCTGGTAAAGTCGTGGATTTACACTACTATTTAAAGGTTTCATACTAGGGCACAACAACTGTTCAGTATTTCTTGGTTTGAAGGGGTTGTTAATCTAAGTCACGTGTTTCATCCTTTACGAAAGTGATTTTCATCTGGATGTACTTGCTTCCTTAAACAATAAACCAGTAATTATTGCTTCAATGTGGAAATGGCTTATCCATTGAATTACTTAGTCCAGATAGCTGATCACTCACTTATACAAATGTATGTGCCTTACATCAACAATGGTATCACTTTATTCCTGTTAATCACGAGAATGGCTACCACAATTCAATAGCTGGAAAGTAATTCAGGTGGGAGTTCGAAGTTGCAAGTGTTAAATTTAAGTCTATGTTCAAACATTCAAGTAATGAAAAGCTTAAAACCGGACATTCACTAATCATTACAATTCAACTATACTAAGCCAGGGAAGTAAATACTTTATTTATTTTGAATTGATGTGGTTCAGTAGGGGCAAGTACTGAATCTGATTGTTTTGTATACGTTGCAGATTGGTGGTTGGTTGGGTATTGCTGAAAGCCAAGGAGCACTAGACAGTTGTTTCTTCCTGGTGTAGAACTTTTCAGAAGTATAATAGCAATAGATAATCGTCTTGTTAAATCGTGGATTAATGAAAGTGAGAATTCTACTATTAATCACCTGTCTAGTAGTGTAGATGTTTAAGCGTCCACTTTCAAACCATTAGAGCCCTCATTCCAATCCCATGGCAACATCAGGGACTGTGTAATGACACGGTAAAGTTCAACGTTAGGATAAAATAGTTGTATTATCCTCCGTATTCTTCAGTAGTACTCAACAAACATCAATCCCTGAAAAATACTAACAACTAAACTTCATTTATTTACTACTTATGAAAATGAGGAAACTGAAAAATTTATCTTCTACTCTTCTATTATTATTTTTCTAAATATAGCATGGTGTGATTGAAACAGTGTTGTCAAACTCTCCAATTAATAACTATAGACCTTTAACCAAAACTCTATTTCCGGTTTCATTTAATTAAGTAGTAATAGTAAGTAGTAGTAGTAGTGTTGTCCATTTATTTTCAGAAACAAACTATAACTTCTTTCCTCCTTCTTCATCATACATATGCTCACAGACATAAGTACCCATGTAGGTGTGTGTGTGTGTGTATATATGTATGAATGCTCAAGTAAGATATCAATCAGTAGACCGTACTCATTGTATACCGTATGCTTAGTACATACAATCTATACTACTAAATAATAACAATAAAAGTAGTAGTAATAAACTATCTATTCCTTTAATTTTTTTCTTTAATAAGTAACTTATTCACCGGAAATGATTATGTCAACTACTGTCATCAATCTATGTACATATATGCATATATATTTTTAAATTTACAACTACAAGTTATATACTACTTAAATAAGTAAATAAAGTAGTTGTATGTCAGTAAGTAATGTACATCTAGGATAAACTAATTTAAAACATAAAAAGAAATAAAAAAAAGCAAGCAAACAAAAACAATAGGTGAATTCCTAATGGTAACAATTTTCTTCACTAAACTATCATTGTAATGTATACTTATGAGTAGTATGTAGTACCATAGATACTTCCACTTATGTAGTGAGTGATTAGAATAAAAAAGTTCTATTTAGGTGACATATAAATTTCAATATCTGTATCTATGTCATTGATATAAGTAGCTAGTTAGTTAGTTGGGTGGATACATAGATGAATGGATAGAGTAGATAAATGAGCATAGATAGATAAATGGATGGATAGATAGATTAACCGACTGATTAACTGATTGATTGATCATTGAACAAAACTATTTACGATTGTTTACTTCTAATGTGTACCACAGCAATTTGTTTGAATAAATCAGCCGTAAAATAATCAGGTCAGATGATTTTAAGTTTTATGACGATTACTATACTATGGTTAATTTGTTAACAGTGACTACGTAGAATGGCTTTGTGTTTATTATATACGCCCACTGTTGTAGGGAGTGTAGTTGGGACGAAGAAGAAAGGAGATACAGATGAATAGATATTTAGTTGATATTGGTAAGGTACCATCGTAAACCAGAGAGTACTAGAAAGCTATTTCATCAACAAAATACCAATCTGTAACGTATCCAATTAACTAAACCTAATAACAACTAGTACAGAGTCACTTTAGTTAAATAGATATCTATCATGTTGACAAGTACTAAACTGATATCTATGTTTATTTCCAAATAAATAAAGTATTTAATTTGTTTCATTAGGCTTAAGTTTCACAGAAGGTTAGTAAAACAAACAACTATATTTAAGTTGGATTTTGACTGGCAAGTGGAATCCAGGACGCGCGTTTCGTCCAATTTGGGACTCATAGGCTGGATATACCTGCATCCTAATGTTGATGTTCACACTAGGATTCGAAACGCAGTCCACTTCGTGTCAAACGCAACCGCGTTCACCACTAGGCTACTGTGTTCCACACAGTCACACTTGTGCAACGGGTACATATGTAACTATGTTCCAGGTTGTGATCCTTATGTGATCAATTATTCTTTATAAATTAAATACCTTCAAAGATTTAAAATTTTGAATATATCAAAGTTTTGTCAAGGCTGGGTTGCGACTTGCAAGTGGAATTTAGAACGCACGTTATTTCTTATTTGGGACTTGTCAGCTGGACAAACTTACATGCTCAATGTTGAATGTTCACATCTGGACTCAAGCTCAGTTGTTTCGTATCAAATTCCAAGACATTCACCATTATTTTACTGACTTCAGACAGTCACATTTGTGCAATGGATATATATATATGGGTAATTAAAACTGGAACTTTCCGTTGATTCATCATACATTCAAACATATCAGTCACTGACAACTAAGAGATACTTTTTGTTGTTGGATGCTTGGAAATGGTTTATAGGATATACAAGCTGAGCTTAGATTTTGTACACAAATGTCAGTAATTGTGTAAGCGGAATTGTTGAAACACTGTTGATTGTCTCTAATAAAGATTAAACTCCTCTTTTTGGTTAGATTCGCAGTACTAAATGACACCATTTAGTTACTTAAAAAACAACAAGTAACATCAGAATTAGTATACGAATTATGAAGTTATCTAAACTAATATCGATATTTCTAATTCAGTCAATTCGTGTTACGTTTTGCGCGACCTCATCCATTGTCATCGGTGAGTTACTGTCTCACACTCGACACGATTGAACTCCACCGGTCACGTCTTCACACTAGAACTCCAGGAATAACCTCAAGGAGCTAGTCACTAGTGAGCTGATAATTAGTTACATTTAAGGGGTTGTTGTGGAGATAGTTAATTTTATAAATGCTGATATCACGAATTGATCTGGAACAGGCAACAAAACTGATCACCTGGAAGCACTGGACAATGTTTCGAGTAGGGATCACATTCGACGACCTGGTGATGTCATGTAAGTGATCATTAATGTTTATTATTTAATTCTACACAACTTAAATGAATAATTATCACTCAAGTGACTACTCTTGAGGTAATTCCTGGAGTTCTAGTGTGAAGACGTGACCGGTGGAGTTCAATCGTGTCGGGTGTGAGACAGTAACTCACCGATGACAATGGATGAAGTCACGCAAACGTAACACGAATTGACTGAATTAGAAATATCAACCATTAGGAGCCGGCTTAGTGGTTTAATGGTAAAGCGCTCGTCGCGGAGCCAGAGGGTCCTGGGTTCGATCCCCACCAGGGTCGTGGATGCGCACTGCTGAGGAATCCCATACTAGGACGAAACAGCTGTCCAGTGCTTCCAGGTGATCAATGGTTGTCTGGTCTAGATCAATTCGTGATATCAGCATTTATAAAATTAACTATCTCCACAACAACCCCTTAAATGTAACTAATATCGATATTACAAATGGATCGAGAGAATTGAATGAACGTATAGAAGACTAGATAAATACAATACGGAGTACTACTATTTAATGACCGATTGATGTAAATGATATTGACTCTTATTGTTGTTTGGTCCCACAGTAATTCGAATCCACTACCGACTTAGGGATACCAAATTAGAACTTAAACA
Organism: Schistosoma japonicum; assembly: GCA_025215515.1. Lineage (NCBI taxonomy): Eukaryota > Metazoa > Platyhelminthes > Trematoda > Strigeidida > Schistosomatidae > Schistosoma > Schistosoma japonicum. Next base: position 418,594 of record CM046065.1, read on the forward strand.
TTCAGAGTATTATAACAACATCTAGGAACCTGGAATAGATCAAAGATTTGCATAAATTAAAGAAAGTCGGTGTTAATTATTGATAATTGGACTGAGAATTCAATTAAGCTAAAGAATTGTAAGCTTTTTCTAAAAAGATTTGTATAAGTTCATTATAAAGCATATACTAGGTTGACTGTTAGAAATCCCGACGAATTCTTGGAGGAACCATAACTAGGAATGAGTTTATGCTTTCTTAATGAAATAAAGTTTATTACTCTAGGCTTTTCTTTAATAAAGGACTTCAGAAGAACGAATTTTCCAGTAAAAACTGAATAAGTATACATGGTTTCTAGTTCGAGCCCTGCTTACGTACTTTTATCTATTATGGCAAAGTCTCTAAGTGAACTTGAGAAAAGCTGCAAAGGAAAGCTCAGAACAGAATTAGTTAGAAAATGCTGATCGTCGGCCTATAATTCACATGAGGTAACAAACAATGATTGATTGAATAAATCTTTGCCCATTAATAAAGATTTCCTAGATTAGGAGGGAGAGGGAGGAAGGGTAATAGACCTATTTTGTAATTAGTCTTCACTTCAACATTTTTGCAAAGTAACCCTGACAACTTTCTGTAGATTAAGAAGTTATTGTGGTTTAACATCCTGGACGTTACTTATATTTACCTTTTGAAATAATTATAACCCCTATAATGTAACTGACTGTCATGCTTATAACGTCTTATATAGAAGTTAATGGATTAAAAACCTGATTGATTCATTGGTATACTGAGCTTAATCATTTAAAGTAACCGGTGTACTCGTTTCAATTATGTTACTGTAGTACAATAATTTTCATGATTATTATCATTTCTAGCACATGTTATATTACTTCTTTACAACTTTCAGGTATTTTTATACTCTCATATGTTTTTTGTCATTTAGACTATTGCATAATCATCTTGTGATAATTGAAATATCAGAATACTTCCTCTTTATTCCCCTAAACTATCCCACTGTTGTAATATGAACTCTTTAGATTACATCAAAAAAGATGTGAATGTAGTTCTTCAGTTAATGATACTGTACAATGTAACATAGAAGTCACTGATGTATGCATTTCACCAAAGTTATTCTATTGATTCTGATTAACTTTGTTTCAATCATCACTTATGAGTTAGTTAATTCAAGTTGGATTGTGGTTGGCATCGGAATTCAGGATACGCGTCCAGTCCTATTTGGAACTCAAAACATACGTCCTGAATTCCACTTGCTAGTTACAATCCATCTTAAACTGTACTTGTCAACTATCGATATATAGAATCAATTCGCTCAAGATGTATATATGACAACAGAGATTGATCAATTTCAGTTCATGACACATCAAAGAAAAGGTCTAAATATATTCTGCTTAGTCAATTCAGTTATCTACAAAGTAAATCTCAACTGATATCTACATTTGTTTAAGTTATCGAATCGAATTAACATGATAAGTTCAATATTAATGTAGATGAAGTAGTAATGACATAAAAGTTTGCAAAATGACAAGTGACTATTGAACAGTGTAATAAAAGATGAAATAAGAAATTAATTTGTGGAACGAATGGTAAAAGATATTTTAAACTTGAGGTGTAAGAGAACATAAAGAGTGATTGCAATTGAACCAGTATGATAGAATTACAGACACACCACAAATAGTCACTAACTAATGATTAATACAGTTTGGCGGATTCGAACTTTATAGTCTGTGTCTACTAAACCGACTTAGAATAATAATCAATGAATTTATGCCGTATTTTAGTCTTCTACTAATAATACCCATGATTTGCATCTATACCAAGAGATGGAGATAACTGCTACTCAGTATACTTATCTTGTGACCGATATACGAACATTTTGATTAAGCCACAAGTGACGTAATTCGAGAAAAAATCATGACTGCTACCTGGATTCTTTCCGAGATTTAATCAGAATTTTAATTATCAAGGTTGATCAGATTTCTGACATAAGTGAAGTGATCGAATTGCTTGAGTATTACACTTCTTACTTTTTAGATCAAGTGATGGCGTTGATCAGATCTGAATATGGAATTTATATTTGATGGTAAAGAAGCTGTTTTGATTATTGCTTAAAGCCATGAGAACAAATTATTCATTCTTTCATTATCTTCACCAAACAGGTCTATGTCATCTGTATAATTGAAGTCAGTAAATGAACACTTCTAGTAGAAGATCATTTCGTTACATCATCAAATACATAATCAATTAATCATTCTATCATTATCAAATAACCCTAGTAACAAATAATAAACTTACAATAAATCCATTATACCATTGTTTAATTTGTCGTTTAGTGAAATGTGTATTCTCTTTAAGAAAAGTTAAATCTTCTCTTGATAATTTTTTTCTTGGTCCAACAAAATTACCCATAATTTTCCCTTTTTTTTTATTTAAGTAGTATCTTATCTGTTAAAATAAAAAAAGAAGAAGAATATAAAAAGAAATAATGGAACAGTATATTCTGTAAAAGAAAAAAAACACAATAAAAACTAGTACAACAAAGCGACATCTTTATCCCTCGACGAAACTCCTGCACAACCACATAATAAAACGATAAGTAAAATCTAAAAAATAGGATTTGACTGATTGTGGAGTGAATATGATGACATTTCAAGGTCAGGGTGATCATCTAATTCATTTGCATTCAGAAGTATAATGCATCATAACTTACATTTATAGTGTAGACTGATTATTATGTCTGTATCATAAACCACATTTGGGGTACAATCAAGCGCCCGAAGTGGAGTTAAAGTTGAAGTTATTCTATGCTTTAACAAACTTAGTAAACTAGCGACTTCATACTACGATTGGTCCGAACTTAAAAACCACAAAAACCAAGAAGTAAAAGATAACTGTTTAGTCATAGTTTAAGACTCCAAAGTGAAACAATGCACCTAATTGACCCACAACCAACATCCACCACAATACAGAACCAACCTACGATCCTTTGGATCCGCGTTGAACACTTTACCGTTATATGAGTAAGACGAATCTCGATTCGTGATAAATATGTAACATAACATCCATTGCAATCAGAGGGTGACTGCCTCACACTCTACATGGTTGAACTCCACCGTTCACCTCGTCTCACTAGAAATCTAGGAATGATCTTGAGAAGAAAGTTACTGTTGAGCTGATAGTGATCAAAATTGGTTTTTGTGACAATTGTTACATACCAATTCGGTATCACTTATTGATCTAAATTATACAAATCAGACGATCCTGAGATCAATACCTACTGAAGAGTACAATACTAGGACTATGTGGCTGTCCAGAGACTTCACGTGATCAATGGTAGTCACATTCACATCAATTCTTGATATTAAATTGACATTCAACATCCTCCACAACGCTCATTTAGTAGATTGGCATACTTCGTATATTTACTGATTGCATAACGCTAGTCTCTAATCAAATCACACTTATAACAATTTAGTTGATTAGATTCATCATAGGTTGATGTTTGGACAATATCACAAAAAGTAGATAAATTGAATTCGTTTGTATTCTCATGACTTCTACAAGGCACAATAGTCGTAGTCTGTAGTTATAATGTCAGGTTGATGAAATTCTAGAGATAATCTACCATGTTTGGTTTTCATGAACACGATGACCTGTGTCCAGTCCAATGTGTGTGAGAAAGAGAACCCGACATTCACTTAATTCCATTTGTACTAATGTCAACCGTGAAGAATTATGTTTATCAATACTGTGGTGTGTTTACTTGACAATTGGCTGAATATAACATCCAGATGACGGGTCCTGAAAAGGAGGAAACATATGTCCTGAATTCATCTTGCCAGACACACTTCAACTTACATAATACTTGGAAATAATCTCTATTTACAGGCAATGTGATCAGGATGTACAAATGGTAACAATGATTAATCAATTTTAGTCCGTCATAAATCAATGGAAAGATCAAAACACCTTCTGATTATGACTAACTGAATGGCGCTCAATCAAGGATCACCATGAAACTACTAATAGATACAGTATGTCTAATATTTCCAATATAGATAGTCATTGTACACACTATGCATCAATCCACCGTTTGCATATAATTCCAATCGTCTATTGTTTCCACCTAACTGTTTACTTTCTACCTACTCATCATGTGACTGTCAAGTGTTGGACAGTAATTTTAAAAAGGTGTCACAAAAATACTTTGTCTTCTGGAGAATATCTTTAATCGTAACTAGGAAACAACACTCAATCCATTCGACTAGCATAGTAACCGACTTGGTAACCATAAGCTACAATTTATACTCTTATTAATATTTCAGAGGTGTTTGTATTTCACTACAGACATATACTTATCTATCTACGTAATAGTCTGTTAATTGATTTTCACCTTGAATGAAGGACATCTGTATGAAGGACACTAATCTAATAAGTCACAGCTTGTATGAAGTAAAAGTATATTCATTCAAGAGAATGATAAATTATATTATTATTTAATAAGGTCGACTATTATGGAAAATGAACTTTGATTAAGAAAAGTTAATTATTCTAATAATTAAAATAAAAAGGGTAGGAATAGTTATAACAACAATTGACTTAATGAATAATGATGAATACTACTATTACTATTACCATTATTGTAAGTAGTATTAGTATAAGTAGTAGTCGTATTATTATTATTATTATTATTATTATTATTATTATTATTATTAGTAGTAGAACTGTAAGGTGAATCTGTATTAAGTTCAAGTAAACTTCTGTAATCATCATAAATGTTAATATGGTTTATGAGTGGATTCAATATTACAAGCTACTTGTTGATATAAGTAGTAGTATATTTGAAGATCATTACTATTTCGAATTGATTGAATACATCGGAGAATGATGCTTGATGAGTATCATTGAAAATCAAGAAACACCAGACAGCTGTTTCGTTCTAGCATGGGACATCTCACCTAGTACGCATTCCAGATTGGTACAAGCGAGAATTCTATCAATGGATCCAATAATGTAGAGCATTAGGTGCTCGCCAAACTGAATTGTCAGGGGATGGATTCTAGATTGTGAATCTGATAAGGAGTCCCATACTACGACGAAATAGTTTTTCAGTGCTCCCATATTCTAATGATACTCTGTCAACATCAACGTGTGGAGAATACAATCAACAAAACTGTATAATTCCTTATCGAAATGACTTGAACAAGAGATGAACAATTTGTATAATTTGATGAGTAACATTGTAATAATTAAATCACCGTTACATTTTTTCATAGTTTACAGAGAGAGTACTCGAGGTTGAATCATTTTAAATAGTCAAAATACATTTGATTATTGCTATGATGTTGTACCTAATAGACACTGATCATTGTCCACAGTCTTATATGCAATTTAAGTTGATTAGCTCGACTCAGCAATAATTTATGTAGATAGTGTACAGTAGAGCAACTATCAATCGTGATAATAGAAGGGTTCTAGACCAGTATACCAAAAGTTATTCAACGTTTCGATTTATTAACTACGTTTAGTCATTATGAAGATAGTGTCTTTGACTGAATACTTTATGTTGAGGTAATTGATTCAGTTACGAAGAAGACAAATATTCTATATAGAAAATGAAATGCTATTCATTTGTAACCATAGCTATCAAGTCATATTTCAATGAATTTGGATTATAACCAAAAGACAGATCTCGTCACATTCAACGAACTTCAGAATAGTAACTCAGAATGATGTAGATTCGAACAATTACGTTAATATTCAATACGCTGGTGCTGAACGAATTCAGATTATGACACGATTTGCTCTATGATGAGGTACAGGCAATAATCCTTCAATGTGACACTAGACACTCGATTGAGAATAATAAATTAGATGAATACATACATTTAACAAACGTCAAAGAAGTGCTTCAACAAACATACCAAGAAGTAAACGAAAGTCTCGATATTATTGACAATATGTAGAGATAGAAATTGTTGTGAGGAGTGTTCGACAGAGAACCCTGGATCCCAGTTTCGTGACATTTGACCATACTGTTATTTCAGCAATGGAATTCTGTCTACACTATTCAGAACATTGTGAAAATTTAGTTAGTCACGACACAATTATCTATTAAATTATAATTAAAAGCCCTACCGATTGTCAGTCACGCCACAAATTGCTCAGTATTAGTGTTTACAGGTTGTGAAACTAGGTGAATTGGTATCGAAGTCACCAGAAGAGCACAAGTTCCATCATAAATTCCAGATGCGCCCTGCTGACAAGTACGAAAAAGCATGAAAACTAGGTTCACAGTTTCATACCAACTACCTTCCACAAAATCATCTCTCAAACTAAAAGGCGATTTCTGTCAAACGATTGACACCAAGCTTCAACTTCGAATACATTTACATCCTACATTTACCCTTAGTCAGACTACACAGCATTAAACATATCAGTAACACACATCAATACCCTACATAATTTGAAATCGGAGGAATATAATCACTTTGTACAGATTACGATGAATCCATTTTATTTTGATGGTTTCTCATCAGCTGCATACCAACGTGAAACACTATTCAACATACAGATGAAGACAAAGTTGATTGACGATACAGTAACTTTATCATCAGTAAACACGTTAACATAATTAGAATGTTGGTAACATGTCTACAAGATACAACTGAAAGTATCAAAACAATAAGTCAAATAGTGATAAGAGTTTCAGTGATTACACAATAAGATAAATTAAACAACATAAATTATACAACACTTGACAGTGATATGAATTGAGGTCAATCATCCAAACTTAATGATCAGAAGTATACAATATGATGATATGATGATTGTTTGAGTTGGATTGTGGCTGGTAAGCTGAATCCAAGACGATCGTTTCGTGTTATCTTGGATGTACCTGCATTCGAGTGATGATTTTCACACAAGGACTCGAACTTAATTCGTTTTTTGTCAAACACCAACGAGTTTAATACCAGGTTACCAAGTGTTGACGGCGACACTTGTATCATGATATTAGGTTGACGAAATTCTACAGATAATATTACATGTTTGATTCCTATGAACATAATGTCCTGTGTCCACTCCAATATGCCTGTGTGTGTGTGAGAGAGAGGATCTGACGTTCACTAACTTTCATTTGTACTAATGTCAACCGTGAAGATTTATGTAGATCAATACGGTGATGTATTTGTCTGACAATCGGCCGAATATAACTTATTCTCGAGCACGTTTATACTGGTCAATACTTAGGGAGATGAACGACTGAGATAGCATTGTGTACCTTATATTGTTTGGCTATGGATGGAAAGACGATATCTCACTGCACTGAATGTTTGTTCAATGGCCATTTTTGATCTCGTATTATTGATTCACTGAACTTTTGCTAGTGAGTTGATTTTCGGCTCAATCGGCGATTATTTGTACTTTGTGATAGACATTAATTCTTAGAAACTTTGAGAGACGCACATTTCAACTGAATTCTTTCTTGTAAGGGGTCTGCCAAATCTAGAAACTATTGTTTCATAGACAATTCATTTAAGTCTATTCTAGCATGGGATGGAGTGGCTACTGGACAGACAAATTTGACTAGGTAGGTAATCATTGGCGCTTATTATCATGACTGAATTAGAAATATCAACCGTTAGGTGCCAGCTTAGTGGTCCAATGATAAAGCGCTCGTCGCGGATTCACAGGGTCCTGGGTTCGATCCCCAACGGGGTCGTGGATGCGCACTGCTGAATAGTCCCATACTAGAAGGAAACAGCTGTCCAGTGCTTCCAGGTGATTAATGGTTGTCTGATTCAGAACAATTCGGGATATCAGGATTAACAACTGACTATCTCCACAACCCCTATGGTGACCATGTTTGTACAAAGTCATATCGTTAAATTGATCGCACACATTAGTCACAGCAGGTCTTGATGTTATACGAATTATAGTGGAACAATATTTAAGAATTAAATCCAATAGTATAAGTGTAACCGATTTGTTATTGGTTTTACCACATTTTTATCCGACAATTTCCCTCTTTTACTAATAAGGTGTATAGAAACAAAATACTATCGTTACTGCTTGATTAGCTTCTTATATGTTCTGTGCCTAGAGTTTATTAGCTAGAACCATGATGGCATCATCTACGTAATACTATTCAAAAGGATCAAGTTCTAATTTGCTAAGACAAAGAAATCCATTATCATTGAAACTAGTGGTGATGACAATGCTAACAACATTGTACAGTCTGCGTAAGACTTCACTTAAGAAGATATGCAGATTCATTGTTCACTTTAGAGTGATAATTAGTAAATAATGAAGATCTTACAGGGCTTTCTTTAAACTACATATAACCACCTAATATCAGCAATATAATTCATGCAATGTCTAATCCCTAGAACTAACAGTCGTATTACAAGCTTAATTAACAGAATTCGTTAACACTGTAATAGTTTAAATAAACATTCCATCCATATCCTTTAAAGGTACTATAAAATGATTAAATAAGTTAAACTTACTAGGGATTTTCTGTTAAACTTCAGAAGGTTTACTCAACGACACGAAGTAAGTTACTTATTGTCAGACTCTAAAAAGATCATGGGATCAACAACACCCATTGTGCAGGTAGCGATATCCAAATTCAGTAGCATAGTAGGTAATAAGGTAGTGTTTAATACTAACGTAGTGTCTGAATCCATGAGTAATCGTCAACACAGACGCTAACACCTCCATCATTAAAAGGAGGTCCAATGGTTTAGAATGTTAGGTGTTTGCCAAACGGAAGCCTCTGTGACAAAGTCTAGGGTGTAAACTACAAACGAGTCCCACACTAAGACGAAATGGATATCCACTAACCACACCTCTTTTGTTTTTAATGATACCCTAACAACATCAATCTGTGACAATTGGCAATCAACTAATACTACATTGATTGTTAAATTTCCATATTTCAATATTAAACATTAATTCAAGTTGAAAGTAACAACGTAATATTTCTTTCAGAATAGGCTTGTATCTTCCCGTTGATTTGTAATGGACAGAAACTGGTCAGCCTCTGTTGCCATATGTGCATCCTGAACAGATTGCCTCTATATAGCGGTATTACACAAGTTATATTTAAGTTGGATTTTGGCTGGCAAGTGGAATCCAGAAAGTGCGTTTTTACCTATTTTAGACTCATCGGCTGGATGTACCTGCATCCCAATGTTGATGTTCACAGGGGGATTCGAACTGAGTCCGCTTCGTGTCAAACGACACCGCGTTCACCACTAGGCTACTGTGTCCAGACAGTCACACTTGTGCAACGGGTACATATGTAATTCAGAATAGGTTTGTATGCACATACGGCAACAGAAGCTGACCAGTTTCAGTCCATTACAAATCAACGGGAAGATACAAGCCTATTCTGAATTACATATGTACCCGTTGCACAAGTGTGACTGTCTGGACACAGTAGCCTAGTGGTGAACGCAGTGGCGTTTGACACGAAGCGGACTGAGTTCGAATCCCAGTGTGAACATCAACATTGGGATGCAGGTACATCCAGCCGATGAGTCCAAAATAGGACGAAACGCGCGTCCTGGATTCCACTTGCCAGTCACAATCTAACTTAAGTAATATTTCTTGATTTAAAATTCTGTTTAACAAGATTTCAGTTATTTAAGTAGTTTGGGTTTTTCTCTCCTTAATACAAAGATACTAATGACAAGTAACCACTATACTAAACACAACGTATATGTTTATTACTCACTACATAGTAACAATCTTACATTATTCCATTCACTTCCTCTCAATGATAACATCATATAGGCAGGCATATGTATATATATCATTCCGTATATTCTTTCCTGAAGTCTTTGAAACTACTTTAGTACTTATTTTGAAGTACTTTTCTTAATAAATGAAAGGATAGCAACAAGCATTGATTACATTTTCAGATTACTGACCGGAAATATTGTTTATTATGTAATATGTATGAATGAGGTTGATTTGTGTATTACTCCAATGAATAGTGTTACTGTTATGTAAAAGCTTTCAAAGAAATTCCACTAGACATTGTCAGATGGCTAACAGTTTGAATGTTTTTTGTATAGATTGGGATTCTTGGTTTTAACTTGGCTTCGATTGAGATGAAGTTGATGAATGTTGAAGAGTCCCATATGTCAAGCTTGAATAACAGTTTTAAACGTTAAGTTAGGGTGGTTTGTTAGCCATTAGTCTACAGTCTGTTATTCGGGTATCATTGAAAACTATACAAAACTAGATGACTGTTATATCCTATTATGAAGTCTTCCAACAGTAGTGAACATTCATGATCCCATTAGCGAAATTAAAACAAATATTTGCCTGATTAGTCTGATTCCTAATGGTAGAATGTTCACTTTAATCAATCGACATCATTAATAAAAATCGTCTTATTTCAGAATTGCTTATAATAATTGACTTATGTTACTCGGATTCACGGAGACCTGACCAAGATCATTATATGATAAGTACAAATAAAAAGTGTTCAAGATGTTGAAAATATTCATAAGTACCTCTATTCATTCATTTATATACATATATCGTTCAGGTAGATCCTTGATTGTACATTAGTGTCATTAATGTTTAACTGAAGTTATCCTTCTTCATCTGTGAACAGCATGCCGATTGTGGTTAAGCTCAAAATATGAAATGAAGTCATTACACGAAAGTCCCTTTACATCAATCGTTACTGATACTCCTTCAAAAGACTAACGATTAGACTATATTAAGCATAATTGTACAGTGATCTAATCAGATAAGACCATATGGTCATAAAGTTTATGGGTTTCATAATAAGTCCCGTCTTAGTTGAAGTTCTTTAGCAGCAAACACTATCAACAACCCAGTCAGACAAAAGTCGAAACTTCTTATATTTAGGTGACAGCATCCCAATGAATAGAACTTTTAAGCATTATGACCACATGAATGATATACAGCATAGATTAAGTTTGTTTGGTATGCCACTAGCTGTTACATTAATGAAGATATCATAATGTATCATCTCATTGCAATTGGCTCCAAAATTCTGTTGACGACTGATAAAGAAACCTTTAGATCAGAGCATCAGAAAACTGGTTATGCATGATTGTATCACTTACAAGTGAAATTACTTTTAAAGCTTTTAGTTATGCCCAGTGTATTTGATCATTATTACACTTTATCATGCATCATATGCTCACTTCTTGAACAGAAAATTGACAAACCTTCTGGAAGGAATACACTTATTAAACAATGAAAACGTTAAGAGTTATGTCCATTGATTCAATCAATCCCTGTTACTCCATGTGGAGCAGAGACCGCTGACCGGAATTCTTTAACCAAATCTGTCTTGGCCATTCTTTTCCAGTTCTTCTCAAGCACTATCCATTCTTTTCATATCTGCCTCCGATTCCTGAAGCAATGTGTTCTTTGGCCATGAGAATTTCAAGTTAGTACTTGTCTTGTGACAAGGTATAATTTCCTCAGTATGTTTCCAGTCTAATCCCAAGGTTTGTTCCTGATTCCGTCTTCGGCTGGCAGTTAGTTGGTTTGTTTCTTGTAACAGAAGGTATTTACTAATTATATGTGGTCAATGGATCCGAAGTATCCTGTGGAAACAACTGTTTATGAATACCTGTATCTTTTGAAAGACGATTCTGTATTTCACCAAATTTCTGCTCCATATAATAGAACTGTTTTCACATTTGTATTGAAAATTGTAAGTTCGATGTTGACTGACAGCTGATTTGAGTTGAAGATGTTTTTCAATTGTAGAAATGTCAGCTTTGCCGTGGCAAACCTTGACTTTACATTTGCACTAAATCGTCCGCTTTTATTAATGATGCTGGCCAGATATGTGAAAGTCTCCACATCTTCTAGAGCTTCTCTATCAAGTGTAATTTGATTGGTGTTCATTGTTTTGTGACTAAGTCAATTATTGAATCTGAAAGTAAGTAGTTTCAGGTGTTCACCAGAAGCTCTTTTACAATGGTTCTGCAATAGTTCAGAAGGAAGATTTTTGGTTATACTGCGTTCTGTTCTCCCTAGAGCTTTAGAAACATCATGAAGTTAGTCACTAATGAGCTAATTATTATAACGGAACTAACACTTGATACCAATCTCAACGAACCACCTCAATTCAGTTTCGAAGAATGATTTAAAAGTAATGAATTCGAGTTAGTCTATTGGGTCACTAATATCATAAAGAGTAAATCGTTTAGCTGAGTACAGAATAGCATGAATGTATAGTTCTTACTAGGTATAATTCATGTTTATCATCATAGTGTTTCCAATCTATCAATATGATGGTTGTATATAACATCATAATTGTAACTTGAAACAATAAGCCTAGATACAAAGAAAACAAATGTAACTTAGTCATAATGACGAATTTATTTATGATGATCCTTCATTTTTCAATGTCATACTTAAGAACCTACGAATAACTTCAATAAATTCATCTGATTAGTCGACAAAATGGCTGAAGTAATTTGAAGCGAATAAGGAGGAGGAGTGGATTATCAGAATGAATTACTTCTAAGTTGGTTAGAAACGGGAAAACAACCTTTTACATTAAGTGCAAAGTTTGAATATGTACTATATACTGTGAATAGTTGTCATGGAGATTGTTAAAATTGTTAATATGATAACACGAATTCGTCTGGATTAGATAACCACTGATCACTAGGAATCACCAGATGGCTGATCCGCTCAATTATAAGACTTGAACGTAATGCAGTACTTATCCACAGCCTTAACAGGGATGAAAACTAAGACCTCCATTATTCATGGTGAATGCCTTATCATTTAAACACTAAGTTAGCTCTCAACGGCTGACATTTTTAATTCGTAATGCTTTCGTATGACCTCATTCATCGGCATCGGTATGTAACTGCCTCACACCAGACACCATTGAACTCCATTAGTCACCTATTCTTACTAGAACTCCAGCGAATTACCTCCAAAATGTGGTCACTAGTGATCTGATATTGCATGTAATTGGTAGTTTGTTGCATACACATAAGAGCCAGAAGATTCTGGGTTTTATCCCTAATGGAATCATGGATAGGCACTACTGGAGAGTCACACACTAGGACTTAAATAACTGTCCAGTGCTTCCAGATGATTAGTGCTTGTTAAATTCGGACCAAGTTCGTGATAATAAATTAAAGGTACGATATATATATTTCTATTTACTTGAAGGATAAATGCTTGATTGTAATGTTTTATGCTTTAGAAATTAGAAACTTGGAAAACGAATCAACATGTGATATCATTACAATGTTGATATCTTCAGAGGTAACTGTCTTATTCACAACAAGTCTAAACTTCACCATTTAGAGCTTCTCGATAAAACCTTAGAAACATTAATTTGTGACGAATCCAGTCCACTAAACTCAATACTTATCTTAACGAATGCAATATGAATCAATTAGACTAATCAGCTAACTAGTAACTGACTATTTCTGAAGTTCTAGTGAAAAGTTATGAGTAGTAAACAAACATATCAATAATGAGACAGTTATCAGTGATGACAATAGATGATTATGATGCTGTAACATGAATTGATGAAGTTAGAATTCTACTACTGAGTACCATCTTCAATAGATGAATTGGGTTAGGCATTAAAGCGTGAGACCTTAAGCCACTGGTTTAAGTTCACCTGGAAGAGTCTACGATAGTAGCTAGCATTGAGGAGTTTCCACATTGGAACGAATCGGCTCTCTACTACTCCCTATTTCCCAAAAGTACTTTATTAACATAATTTTCTGACGATTCTAATCAACTGGATTATAATATCAATTATCACAAAAGAAATTCATTTTAAAAATCTCTTTTCAAGTAACTAATCTATGTGAAGTACAATTCAAGTATCATTCACAATCTTGTAAGTATCTTCATTTAAAAGATGAACAAACAAGAAGAAGAAGAAGGAAAACAATGAAAGAGAATAGTAGAAGTAGGGAGTGAATGAGAGAGAGAGAGAGAATGAAACACCTTTCGGATCAAACAAACCATTTCAACAATATTTACACATTCCATAATACAAACCAATTGATAAAAATATCAAGTGAAAAGAGCATTTATCTATAAAAAAAAACCTGAAAGATAAAGTCTGTTTACACAAAGAAAAATACATCTAACATGGAAAACAATTTAAATGATTGATTAGAATGAATTTGTTTTTGATTGGCTAACGTTATTAGTTACTAAGAGTATTCTTACTTGTAACTAGGGGAATTATATTAATCGTATATTCGATCATCGTAATGATCAGCATCATATCATCATTTTCAACATTCCCATTATCAATATGTGTTTTGTGAACTACTTAAATAGAATAAGTAGTATTTTATTAGAAATTAATCACTACTTAATTGATAGTCATAATGATGTAAAGAAATAGGAACCAAATATTGTTATAGATTACAAATGGTGCATTTTGACTATTTGACTATTTATTACATTTCTAATTAGTTATCATAACGTGGTTATTAAGTCCGCCTTTAGAATTTCTATGGTTACTGCCGGTCCCAAGCCCAGGTAAAGGAGAAGGGTTGGGCATGGGACTAGAATTTTACTATTCTGTAAAACACAAACTTGCTAAAAACAAACGCTAACCTGACTAAACAAGCTGGTTATTAAGTAGTATTACTTGTTTACTTTTGATTTACAGTTGATAAAATCAATTTCAGATCATTTCACTAGACACTAACTTCAAGATGTTTTGAAAGTTGAAGTTAAAAGTTATGACAACTTGAGTTCATACCTGTCGTGAATGGGACAGTTATCGTCAATAACAATAGGTGATCGTCTTGGTGTATCACAAACTGGTGAAAATAGGAAATTTACCATTCGATGTCGGTTGACTCAATAGTACATAAGGTTACGGGTTTACCGCGAAATGTGAAATCTCAGTTTGATCAAAAGTGTGCAGTTATAAAGAGCCTCTTAATAGGACAAAACAGTTGCCCAGTGTTCCCTGATTTCCATTAGTACCAAATCAACATCAATGTGTAACGAATGTAAACAGTTAAAGTTAGTTTTAGTATTATCAATGTTAATGTCAGTATGGTAGTTTAGCATCAATCTACACTATCACTGTAATTAGATGTTTTGGTGATTGTTGAGTTTTTAATTTGACATTACAAATTGGTCTGAATTAAACAGCCGTTGATCACCAAGAAGCTCTGTACAGCTGTTTAGTCCATTTATGGAATTCAAATGTGAGGTAATAAGCATTCACAACCTTAACAGGGATCAAACTCAGGACCCACTGACTCCTCGATAAAAACTTTACCATGAGACCGCTGAATCAAATCACAATAATCGATATTTCTAATTCAATTTATTCATGATATGTTTGCACAACTTTATCCCTATTGTTTCCATATACATTTTGCGATTGTAGACTATAGAGTAGATTCTGTATTGATATAAACAACTTAAAAATTTTATGAAATTTGTTCTGTGAGCAGTGGATAGATTATAGATCGACTTTAATGGATCCAGACTCGAACTAAGGGAGTAATTTCATGTGAGCATTACATTTTTAAATACAAATACATGAATGATTCATCACAAATAAAATAATTCAAATAACAAAATCTTTAGTAACTGAAATCATATTTAGAGTTCATAGTAAACTCAATGAACTTCCATCCTTCTAAATAAAACAATGTTTTCCAATGTAGTAGGATGAATTTGTATATTCCCATTAATTTGTTATAGACTGAAGCTGGTCAGTCATCCTACTACCAATTCGCCCATTGCACAAACGTGATTGTCTGGACTCATTAGTCTAGTGGTGTACGAGGTGGCGTATGACATGAACCGGACTGAGTTCGAATCCCACTGTGAACATCAACATTGGGATGCAGGTACATACAGCCGATGAGTCTCAAATAGAACGAAACGCGTGTCCTGGATTCCACTTGCCAGTCACAATACAAATTAAATAATGTTTTCCATTATTTAACACAGTGGTTAATATGGTTCTATCTGAAGATTTTAATTGTAAATAAGCTGTATTCATAGATTTACTTTTTTCTTTGTTACTACCTACATTGTCTAGATTTGTTACCCTTCTTCTGTAATCAGTGAAAGAAGTTATGGTCGGTTAGAATATAAATGTATGATTGTATTACTATAGTAGTTGATAGATAACAGTGATGAGAACATTGATCAAGTATTACGTATACTAGTTGATGAGATAGTTTTCACGTAGGAGTTTCCATGACAGTGAATTAGTAGCTATCGACATACTAAATGATTTTATCATCTACTAATTATAAGCATTACTTTAGAGTTTACCATTCCATTTTAGAAGCCTAGTAAAATAACTTGTTTCCTGCTGTTAAAGTAGACTTAATTCTTACCTACTGACCACATCATTTGAGTTAGAATACTTGGTTATCACCAGCCTTTGTGTGATAATGAACTATCTAGTTATTCAAAACTGTTACAATTGAATTCTTCAGGTAACCCATTTGCTAGTAAAAATAATTCAATCGTCGTAATACACTTGTATTTGCATACCAATTACAAATATCAGTGGCTTGCTGGATAGAAAACAAAATAATCAGTGAATTACAAGGTATTTCTAGTGGAATTTCTCCTGAATCAGTCACAGGGAACAGCCAATAACATCTAATATGGTTGCTATTACAAAAAAAAATGAACCGAGTCAAACAAACAGAATAAATGATGAATGGTACCAGTAGGCAACATACATTGACATCTAAATTTGTAGCTTATCGGTTGGAGCCATTTGTCAAAGTGTAACATTAACATTAGTAGCCCTGGGAACGAATTTTCTATATATTTTATGGGATGGGTTCTGAGACGTCTGTAATCGCAATTGACTGGCTTGATTATATTATGTACTACCATAAGTATAGTTGGTTTGAGACAATGTTCACAATTATTATCAACTACGTGACCTTAAAGACCATGCTGTCACGCTTATCAGACTGAGCCAAAGTAATGTCATGTGTGATACTCGACAATGACGTCATTAGGAGGTTTGAACCCCATCCTCTAGTTGAAAGTCATTGATTACTTGTTGTATTTGATATGAGTTTTGTGCTGACTGGTACAGCAATATATTGTGGATTCTTCTAATTCGAATCAATAAACATAGACGTCACCTCGAAATACGTTAAGCTATCACTGGTGTATTGTAGGACAGACAGATACAACGCAGAACTTCGTACGTACGTACATCAGTTCAGGTTGCCATACCACATCAGCACAGAGACGCAACTGTCAGTTCAAATCCAACAGTGATAGCGATAGTAGAAGTATTAGCAGTAATGCAGAAAATTAGGGAGCGAAGATATAATTCGAAAAGTATAATTCAGTGAGATAAATTTGAAAGGAGAAAGATAGAGAATTCAGAAGGTTATATTTTGAGAGAACACAAAGAGTGGATGCACCTGCGCCATTGCGAACGATTCTGAGCCATGTCGTTCAAGGTCTCTAACCATTGGTGACTTTCGTCTGGCGGACCCCAACCACGCAGCCTACATCTACCAACATGACTTAGTCCACTTGCCGGACTTGATAAATTAAATTGATTTACTACTGAGTAATCACCATTGTGACATTTGTCTACTTATTAGTAGTAATCAAGTTTAAGTGATCAAGTATAATCATCATTCCATTCTAATTTTTGTTTCTCTCCATAATCTTTGAATTGTGAAGTTTAGTTTGATTTCATGAACTGTTGTTGTTTCTGATAATAGTTCAAATGTGGTTAGGCAACTGCTGAAAACCATGAGAAATTCAACTAACACTTCGTACTAATAAGACATCACTAAGTAAACACAAGTTTAAGATTTTAGTAAAGATTAGACACTATTCAATCATTGATCAATATCTAGGTCATACAGGAAGTTAGTTACATCACAAATAGCTCAATAGTAAAATCATAAACTAGGTTCGAGTCCAGTAAACAGTATCAATTTCTTCATGACTACATATGTTAACCACCTACGAATCTTATGTAAAATAAGATTGTCTATAAAGTTATTAACATTATAACATAATTCTTCCCATATTTAAGTTCATTAGATCAACATTTACACTACAACTTTGTAAAGAAGCCTTAAAGTAATAGATAAGCGCAAGATTTAATTGATATGACATCATGAAGTCAGATGATAGGTTTATTCGTTTGTATATGTTAACAAAATCAATCTGTGATGAATATAAACAACTAAACCTAATACTTAACTTCACAATTCAATTACATTAATCAATTAACTTATGATTAACTTCAAGATGTTTATGAAATTCAACTGAAACATCGAGACTAGTGGAAGTTAAACGGGTCAAAAGTACGACAGTTAACACCAATGATAGTCGAGATACATCACAGTCATGACAGTTGTCTATTGATTTAAGGAAATCATTATTGTCTGTCACAGCATTCATTCTTTAACAAGTTTAAGAATCACTTCACGTAGACGTTTCATGAA
Source organism: Schistosoma japonicum (assembly GCA_025215515.1). Classification (NCBI taxonomy): domain Eukaryota; kingdom Metazoa; phylum Platyhelminthes; class Trematoda; order Strigeidida; family Schistosomatidae; genus Schistosoma; species Schistosoma japonicum. Next base: position 437,065 of record CM046065.1, read on the forward strand.
TGAATAAGATTGTTATGTATGTTTCAAATTATATTCAACATTTACCTTCTAATCTACACATCATTGTTATGAATTAAGACCAGTTAAATGAAGTATAGTAACAAAATATTATAAGACAAGTAAAGACATAATACCTACAGCCCTTGGTTTTCAGATTACACATCATGACATGATATCAGTCATTATCTTCATTTCATCAAGTAAGTTATACAAATTTGAGTTTAGTATCATGAATTAGTATGAGCGAGATAACCATTAAAAACAAGAATCTAGAATTGGATAGCTGTTTCTTACTAGTAATGAACTATTTATATTTATGCATTCATGAGTCCACCTGGGATTCAAACTCAGGATATTCTCACTTTGTAGCAAATACTCACCCTTAAACTAAGCCTTATGACATTTTAAAATATATTTTCGTAATCTTATTCATTGATGAATAACCGTCTCATGTTCAAGATGACTGGGCTTCACTAATCATGTCTTTTAACTAATAATTCTAGAAATTACTCTCAGAAGCTATTCATTAGTAAGCTGATATTAATTGTAATTGAGAGGTATGGAGATATTAGATTAAGATTCAATTGAATTGAGACAAATTGTGGAGATTGGTGTAAAGTTCAGTTGACTGAATTCATCACTAATTAATGTTTTCAGAGTAAGATTGAAAACCAGGAAGTTTGGAATAGCCATTTTGTTCTGATGTGAAAATCCACAGCAGTACTCATCCTAGATCGCATCCGGATAGCTCAAGTTTGGCGACCACTTAATCCTCTGCACTGCTGAATCAACATCTAATTGTAACATAACCAGACGATCATTCATGTTCATCAGTGATAATTGTCTTAGTCCCAACATGCATTAACTGCACCACTCATGACTTTACATTGGCGCCTTATGAATATCATGAAGTTTATCACTTGTTATCTGTTTATTATAAATGAATTAAGATGGTTTATACAGACTGATATTAAGTTTAATTAATTGAATCCCTATAACCCTCAATTAAAAATTTCATCAGTATATCAGGAATAACTTCAGAGTAAATTAGTTAAATGATCTTACTATTCATACATTATCGACTTTATTATGATATTTATGTATATAACAGTTTTTTTTTTTTATCACCAATCATACTTCTCATCAATTGTTCATTATAAACAAACAATAAACAATTGACAATTGAACAGTTTGTAAATGTAACCTTGACAAAACAATCGAATGATGCAATAAAAGAATTTTGTTATTGTAAACAATAATGAAGTGAAAACATCATTATCATCATCAACAACAACAACAACAACAACAATCAACAGAAGAGTGAAGAAGAAAATGAGAGAAAAAAAATTAAAGAAGAATAAATGAACAAAAAATCTATTGGAAAAAATTTGATCTAAGCAACAAGAATAAGTGGAATAGATAAATTAGTGAAAAAAAATATATCGATGTGGCTTAGAGGAACGTCTAAGAAGCTTCTAAAACTCTTGAAAAGGCTAGAAACATTATATCGAATGACCTTCCAGAATCTCAACACACTGTATTCTGATTGGATAATGATTAAAACTGCCCCCCCCAGTTCACATTGAATAGATTTTATTGTTTCCCAAACGCTATAAATATTTTATACATAACTGAATTTCTGTTACTGAATATGAAGATTACTGCCTAGTTCTTTATGGAATATGTCACTAAGTGGATTTAATACGTTTAACAGTCAAAATTGTCTACTGTTAATCAAGCTATCAAGTATCAGTTATAACAAGAAGAATATAAAACTTTAAGTGAAATATTAAAAAAAATTATTGTGAAGGACAATGAAGATCTAGAAGTTTTCAGTAGAAAAACTATAAATTTCAGTCAGTCAGTCAGTTGCAACGTAGAACTTGGTACATGTGTACATCAGTTCAAGTTGCCATGCCTCAATTAGCAGATAAAAATTAAATTGTCGGACCAAATCCCAGAGTAGGGGAAGGTAGTTACAGAGTAAGTACTAATGGAAAGGCATAGAGATCAGAGATGAGATTTGAGATAAAAAGTGATTCAGTAAAGAAAAAATTATAATAAGCTCAGAAACTAGAATTTTGAGGAAGACAAGGAGTGGATGCACCTGCGCCATTGCAATCGATTTTGAGCGAAATCAACTAGAATTTCTAACCATTTGTTACGATCATCGTGTGGGCCCCTAACCAGGTAGTCTACATCTATTAACATGGCTCAGCCCAATTGTTAATGACTTCATGGATTGGTGACATGTTTTCGTTTGGCTACCCCTAGCTTTCTTCCAGCCTACTCCCAAACCAGACAACATTGCTCGTCGAGGTAGACGGTGGTCAGGCATACGCAACACATGTCCTAACCACCTCAGCCGGTGAAGATTCACTACTTCATCAATAGCCTTACCGTATTCACCTAGTACTCTATTCCTAACCCATGCATTACTTACTCGGTTGTCCCAGCAAACACGAGCAATGTTTCGGAGACATCTATGATCGAATACTAGGATCCTACGGATATCCTCTATCCTTAAAAGCCATGTTTCACATCTATAAAGTAAAACGGATCTGACTGCTGCACAGTGAACGCGTCCTTTCGTCATTAAACGAAACAGTGTTAATCAATAAAGTTAAAAATTCACTTAAAACATTAATGATAGTGAATGGTATAGTGACGAAAATTAATTTAACAATAATAATTAAATTGTCCGCTTTTCAATTAGTGAAATAACCAATCAACGTTTCGATGTGTTAATTACTTTTAGCCAATAAGAGTACAATATTTATGGGTGAAGTAATTACGTAATAGAGGATTAAACTATTGTATATAGTAAATAGAAACATTACAGTTTTGTAGTTGACAATACTGTTACTAAGGCATAATAACAATGATAATAAAGTAAATTAACGTAGTTGAAAAAGTACCAGATCATATTTTAAAGAATTGGAAGTAAAAACTAATTACAATATGATTTAATTTGTATTGTGACTGGCAAGTGGAATCCAGCACGCGCGTTTCGTCCTATCCGGGACTCATCGGCTGGATGTACCTGCATCCCAATGTTGATGTTCACAGTGGGATTCGAACTCAGTCCGGTTCGTGTCATACGCCACCGCGTATACCACTAGACTACTGAGTTCAGGCAATCACGTTTGTGCAATGGGCGGATCGGTAGTAGCCAATGAGTCCCAAATAGGACGAAACGCGCGTCCTGGATTTCATTTGTCAGTCACAATACAAATTAAATGATACTTCTGAATAATCGCTATATCGAGGCGATCCACACAGGATGCATATATAGCAACAGTGACTGACCAGCTTCAGTCTATAAAAAATCAATGGGAATATACAAATTCATTCTACTAATTACAATATGGTTTCCTCTTATTTGAAATTGATCAATGATCATGATCATATATTGTACTCATAGTGATTAATTTGATTAAGTGATAATTTAATTGACTAGTGTTCAATATAGCAACTATCAGTCATGATACTTGAAGTGAACACAATCAGTCTACGAAAGCAAAAATCCAGTCAACATTATGATTCATTAATCACTTCAAGGTAATAGGAAGATAATATGTAAGACTAAATAGTTAGTAGGGAAAGAATAGAACAATTCTATTACAGAGGATATAATAGTTTATATAACAAATGAATCATAGTTTCGTAGTGTCCACAGCAACAACGATAATGATGTCTGTTTATATGACTGAAACGCTGTCAAGTCATCTTTCAAACTCATTACACTGTCAGTTCTTTCTCGCTTCTACCACCACTTGACCCAATCAAGAAAACGACATAATTATATCTATAACAGATGGGTGTACACCACAGTAGTTTAAATTATAAACCAACATATATATGTAATTAGTTAGTAATGTAAATCACATTCACCTCATGGTTTCTATGAGGATGGCGAGATAATGTAATGAAACTTATTTCATCATTAATGTCAAAACCTATTTGAATATATTACAATATAACTTGAAGTAAATGCTATTTATCATGTTGATATGGCAATTATACTAACTGTTATTCATTAATCTAATGAAATCTTAGTTCATTAGATGACAGTTTCCATTCAACTTGTCTTTAAAGATGACGATGCTTTAGTAACAAACAGAAGATTTACCACAGTTCTCGATATAAACATATTTTGGAGTGAAATTAATGATGATGCATAATAGCAAATGTTCTTTGAGGTATTCGGAGATCGACAACTACCTTTCTAATGTTACCGTTAATTGTTTGTATAAATTTATGCGTTTCTGGAATAAAGTTTGTATTGGTTGAATGGTATGAAGTGGTTATTGAAGATTTTATTAACATGTTTCTAACAATCTACTATTTTATTTGGGTGTTGTGGAAATAGTTGACTGTCAATTTTATAATTATGAATTAATTTGAATTAATTAACAATTGATCACTTGGAAGCATAAGACAGCTGTTTTATCCTAGTATGAAAATCGTTAGCACGGAGAATCCACGACTCCATCGAAGATCAATTTCAGGACCCACAACACCCAAATATAACTAATTTCAACTCTTTTGTGTTCAACTCCTTGAGGTAATTTCTGAAATTCTGGTGTAAAGACGTGAGCAGTGGAATTCAACTGTATCGGGTGAGGGGAATTCACTAACTGATGGCAAGGATTAGGTCTCGCGAACCTAACACGAATTGACTGAATTTGAAATATCAACCGTCAGGAGCCGACTCAGTGGACTATCAGTAAAGCATTCGTAGCAGAACCAGAGGGTTCAGGGTACGATTCCCGATTGGGTCATGGATATGTACTACTGAAAAGTCTCATGTTAGGATGAAACAGCTATCCAAAGCTTCCAGGTGATCAGAGGTTGTTTAATTCGGATCGATTTGTGATATCACAATTGACAATCTACTATTAAGAGGAATAAATGTATTCAATGATGAAATCTCTGGACACTTAATCGACACAGGATACCACGTTACTATTCTGAAATACTTCAAATTATTTAACAAACAAAACTTCAAAACTGAAAATTTCCTAAATCATTGGCTTGAAACTATATATGTGTGTATGTACTTCCTAAAAATATTGCATCAATATAGAGATAGTTCACAAGTATAGTTTGCGATAGATTATGATTATGAGTGGGATTAAAAACTAACGTTTCGTCTTATTTAGGACTAATCAGTTGAATATACCTACGCACTGAGTGTTGATGAACATACCAGGTCAAAAACTGACGTTCTTTCATGTCAAGCGTCACTGCTCTTACCATTAGGCACAAGTATCGCTGACAGGACTTAGTAACCTTGTGTTAAAAAGCGTTGGCGTTTGACAAAAAACGAACCAGTATAAACGTGCTCGAGAAACAAGTTATATTCGGCCTATTGCCAGACGAATACATCACTGTATTGATCGATATAATTTTTCACAGTTGACATTAGTACAAATGGAAGTTAGTGAATGTCAGATTCTCTCTCTCTCACACACACAGGCATATTGGAGTGGACACAGGTCATTATATTGATGGGAATCAAACATGTAATATTATCTGTAGAATTTCGTCAACCTTATATCATGATACAAGTGTCGCCGTCAACACTTGGTAACCTGGTATTAAACTCGTTGGTGTTTGACAAAAAACGAACCAAGTTCGAGTCCTTGTGTGAAAATCACCACTCGGATGCAGGTACATCCAAGATAGCACGAAACGATCGTCTTGGATTCAGCTTACTAGCCACAATCCAACTCAAACAATGATCATATCATCATATTGTATACTTCTGATTACTAAGTTTAGATGATTGACCTCAATTCATATCACTGTCAAGTGTTGTATAATTTATGTTGTTTAATTTATCTTATTGTGTAATCACTGAAACTCTGATCACTATTTGGCTTATTGTTTTGATATCTACAGTTGTATCTTGTAGACATATTACCAACATTCTAATTATGTTAACGTGTTTACTGATGATAAAGTTACTGTATCTTCAATCAACTTTATCTGCATTAGTATGTTAAATTGTGCTTAACGGTGGTATACAGCTAATGAGAAACCATCGAAATAAAATGAAGTCATTCTAATCTGTGCAAAGTGATTATACTCATCCGATTTCGAATTATGTAGGGTATTGATGTGTGTTACTGATATGTTTAACGTTGTGTAGTCTGACTAAGGAAAACGTAAGATGTAAATGTATTAGAAGTTGAAGCTTGGTGTCAATCGTTTGACAGAAATTGCCTCTTAGTTTGAGAGATGATTTTGTGGAAGGTAGTTTGTATGAAACTGTGAACCTAGTTTTCATGCTATTTCGTACTTGTCAGCAAGGCGCATCTGGAATTTATGAGGGAACTTGTGCTCTACTGGTGTTTCGATACCAATTCACCTAGTTTCACAACCTGTAAACTGACTATAATGTTTACACTTTGATTATTGTAAATTTACCAATAAGTATGTAGTACATTTCTAAATAATGTTGACAATTCTATTGTTAAAGTAATAATACGGTCAAATTTCACGAAACCAGGATCCAGGATTTTCGATCGAACACTTTCCACACAACTTCCTAACTCTACATATTGTCAATTATATCGAGACTTTTGTTTACTTTTCAATTTGTTTATTGTAGCAGCTATCAGACGTTTGTTTGATGTGCAGTATTCATCCGACTAATTATTTTCAATCGACTGCCTGGTGTCATAATGAAGGATTATCGCCTGTATTTCATCATATTGCAAATAGTGACACTATCCTGAATTCGTTCAGCACCACCGTATTGAATATTAACGTCATTGTTCAAATCTACATCATTCTGTGTAACTATCCCGAAGTTCGTTGAATGTGACGAGATCTGTCTTTTGGTTACATCTCCAAATTCATTGAAATATGACTTGACTAGCTATGGCTATGACTGATTAGCAATTTATTTACTATATAGAATATTTATCTTCTTTGCAATTGAATTATTTACATGCCAAATTAGGTATTCAGTCATAAACACTGTCTTCATAATGACTTAACGTAGTTAATAAATCGGAACGTTGATTAACTTTTAGTAAACTGGTCTCGAACTCTTCTATTATCACGATTGATAGTTGCTCTACTGTACACTATCTACATAAATTATTGCTGAGTCGAGCTAATCAACTTAAATTGCATATAAGACTGTGGACAATGATCAGTGTCTATTAAGCACAACATCATAGCAATAATCAAATTGTATTTTGACCATTTAAAATAGTTCTACCTTGAGTACTCTCTCTGTAAACTATGAAAAGATGTAATGGTGTTTTCATTATTACAATGTTACTCATCAAAATATGCGAATAGTACATCTCTAGTTGAAGTCATTTCGATAAGGAATTATATAGTTTTGTTGATTGTATTCTTCTCAGGTTGATGTTGACAGAGTAACATTAAAATATGGGAACACTGAATGACTAATTTGTCGTAGTATGCAACTCCTTAGCAGTTTCACAATCTACAATCCATCCTCTGACAATTCAGTTTGGCGAGCACATAATGCTCTACATTATTGGATCCATTGATAGAATTCTCGTTTGTACCAATCTGTAATGCGTACTAGTGAGAAGTCTCATGCTAAAACGAAACAGCTGTCTGGTGTTTCTTGATTTTCAATGATACTCATCAAGCATCATTCTCCGATGTATTCAATCAATTCGAAATAGTAATGACTTCAGATATACTACTACTTATATCAACAAGTAGCTTGTATCTTGTATCCACTCATTGACCATATTCACATTTATGATGATTACAGAATTCACTCGAATTTAATACAGATTCACCTTACAATACTAAATAATAATAATAATAATAATAATAATAATAATAATAATAATAATAATACGACTACTACTTACACTAATACTACTTACAATAATGGTAATAGTAATAGTAGTATTCATCATTATTCATAACTCAATTGTTGTTATAACTATTCCTACCCTTTTTATTTTAATTATTAGAATAATTAACTTTGTTTAATCAAAGTTCATTTTCCATAATAGTCGACCTTATTAAATAATAATATAATTTATCATACTCTGAATGAATATACTTTTACTCATACAAATGTGACTTATTAAATTAGTGTCCTTCATACAGATGTCCTTCATTCAAGGTGAAAATCAATAACAGACTATTACGTAGATAGATAAGTGAATGTCTATGGTGAAATACAAACACCTCTGAAATATTAATAAGAGTAAAAATTGTAGCTTATGGTTACCAAGTTTGTTACTATGCTATTCGAATGTATTGAATGTATTGAGTGTTGTATCCTTAGTTACAGTATAAAGATATTCTCCAGAAGACAAAGTATTTTTGTGACACCTTTTTAAAATTACTGCCAACACTTGACAGTCACATGATGAGTAGGTAGAAGTAAACAGTTAGTGGAAACAATAGACGATTGGATTTGGTGTTAACGGTGGATTGATGCATAGTGTGTACAATGACTATCTATATTGGAAATATTTGACATACTGTATCTATTAGTAGTTTGATGGTGATGCCTGATTGAGCACCATTCAGTTAATCATAATCAGAAGGTGTTTGGATCTTTCCATTGATTTATCATGGACTGAAATTGATTAATCTTTGTTACCATTTGTACATCTTGATCAGATTGCCTGCAAATGGAGATGATTCACAAGTATTATGTGAGTTGAAATGTGTCTGGCAAGATGAATTCAGGACACGTGTGTCCTCCTATTCAAGACTCGTCATCTGGATGTTATATTCAGCCAATTGTCAGGTGAACACACAACCGTATTGATGAACATTATTCCTCACTGTTGACATTAGTACAAATGAAAATTAGTGAATATCGGGTTTTCTCTCTCACATACACACTGGACTGGACACAGGTCTTCGTGTTTATGAAAATTAAATATGGTAGATTATCTCTAGAATTTCATCAACCTGACATTATGGCTACAGATTACGACTACTGCGCCTTGTATAAATCATGAGAATACAGACGAAGTCAATTTATCCACTTCTAGTGATGCCCTTCAAACATCAACCTATGATGAATCTAATTAATTAAATTTTTATAAAACTTTGATTTGATAAGAGACTGGTGTTATACAATCAGTAAATATACGAAAGTATGCCAATCTACTAAATGAGTGTTGTGGAGAATGTTGAATGTCAATTTAGTATTATGAATTGATGTGAATGAGACTACTATTGATCACATGGAGTCTCTGGACAGCCACATAATCCTAGTATTCGACTCTTCAGTAAGGAATGAACTCAGGATCGTCTAATTTGTATATTTTAGAACGATGTGTGATACCGATTTGATATATAACAATTGTCACATAAACCTATTTTGAACACTATCAGCTAAATAGTAACTATCTTCTCAAGATAATTCCTTGATTTCTAGTGAGACGAGGTGACCAGTGGAGTTCAATCATTTTGGGTGTGAGGCAGTCACCCACTGATGGCAATGGATGTTGTGACACATATTTATCACGAATAGACTGAATTACAAATATCGACCGTTGAGATTCGTCTTAGTAAAATAACGGTAAAGTGTTTAAATCGGATCCAAAGAATCGTAGGTTCGTTGTTTCTTGTGGTGGATATTGATGGGGGGGGGTCGTTTAGGTGCACTGTTTCAAATCAGAGTCCCGTATTATGACGAAACATTTATGTATTGCTTCTTGGCTATCAATGGTTTTCTCATTAGGACTAATTCGTGATATCTAATTGCTAGTCTACTCAGTTTATTAAAGCATAGAATAATTTCTACTTAAACTGTACATTGGACCACAGGATTCTGTGAGAATCTAGTTCATGAGATAAATCTAATAGTCAGTCTTAAGCATGAAAATAACTGGTTTATATTTAGTAATCTATTTATTAAAGTCATATAGAAGTTTATTACTATGAATTGATTAATGTATACAAATCCAACTGTAATTCAATTTGAAATTATCTTGAATTCACTAACCAATATCAGGTCATTCAAAAAATTCTACGAACACTCTGATGACATCTGATAACCAGCATAAGACAAAGATTAAACAGCATTTATTGTCATGGTTACAAGGAAGTTTAATCGCTACAGTTTAATCTGTAGTATGAACTAGACAAACATAAGTAACAAAATAGCTTAGCACTATTGTAAACACAATCCATTAATAATTTCACGAATATGTACTAAAGTAGTATCTGACTCATGCTATGACATATGACTGAATTGAAGATGAAGTGTATTGAGAAAGAAATCTTGTTGAATGTTTAGTACCAAAGAATCCGATAACACTGGATTATAATCATTTCCAATGCATAATAATAACTGAAGCAAGTAAATCATATTCAAAGTAATTACGTAATCTGACTTGCCTATGTATTACTGAACTCAGTGATAATGGGTGTAAGAAACAATTGGTTGTTCCCTACTTTTCAACAGTTGAATTTAGTGTAAAACACCAAATGGAATACAGTGTTTAACTATATTACAACTCTCAATACGAAAGTAAGAGTATTATAATCGGTTTAATAGTGATTGGTGCATGTTTCTATGTTGTTAATTGATTTACTTTATACAAACTTGAAGAAATCTCCATGGAAGAAGAAAGTATTAGGAGTTGATTACTTCAGTAGTCCAACTATGCTGTAGTTCAATAGTTGTAATCTTCACTTGAAATCTGTCAAGGAAGAAAGGATGTTGTTACTACTGAAAGTTGTTTAGTTAGATTGAATTCGGTTATTGGCCGACCATGTTGCTGCTAGCAATCAATATCGTCTAGAAGTAAAACCTTATCTATTGTGTATATAATTTACTGTACCACTTTAGACTTTGTATGTTCTTGTTGTTTGTGGTGAAATTATAAATTGTATCGTAACGGCGTGTCTTTTATTTCAACTGGCTGATTGGGAATAATACGGTAACGGTCAATCGCTGTTCAAAATTCCCTCTCGGTCTAGAACAGGAGTTACATAGTGTTCTGAGGCTCTACTAACGGCTTAGTCACACCAAATTAGTGAGGCTGATTCGACAAAATCCGTGTACTGTTGTTACCATGGTCCCAAGCCTAGACAAAAAAGGAGATTTAGGGCATGGGGTTAGCAACCTCATCCCGTAAAATCCAACCTTATTAGACAAAGACGCTAACTAGAAAAAAAAACCATTTAAACCATTTTGACTCTTCATGGATTGGTAAGGCATGGGTGACATTTAAAACTGAAACCAGCTGTCAGTCAAAATCAAACATAGAATTTTAATACAAATGTAAAGACAGTTCTGTTGTATGGAGCCGAAACTTGTAAGAAGATTTAATTATTCATAAATGACATTTTGTACAGGATTTTTCGGATTCATTAGCCAAATATCATCAACAACGACCTTCTGTGGCAAAAAACAAACCAACTTCCAACTAAGAAAGGCATTAGGAAAAGACTCTAGAGGTGGATAGGACGCACATTAAAGAAATCAGAAGACAAGGACTAACTTTTAATTCTCAAGGCCAAAGGGAAAGAGAAAGACCAAAGAATCACATTGTGAATGGGAATCAGGAGACAGATATAAAGAGAATGAATAACACCAGAGAAGAACGAAAAGGAAAGCCTATGAGAGAGTTTGTCACAATTTGCTGGCCGGAGGCCTATGCTTCCCGAGTGGTAACGGACAGTGAGTAGTCAATTAGTAGTTCTGTAACTAACATCCGTTGGTGATATACATAAACTTGTAATGTTAGTTCACAATAAGATTCAATCAAAGTAATTTTTCATGTTTCATATCCAGAATAGATCATGAGAAACTATTTGTAAAATAAGTCTATCAACGAAAAGGAAGACCAAACCGATACTTTAATAACTAGTCAGTGTAACTTAGAATATCTAAAACATTAAACGATCACTAGACAATTACAGATAATTACAAACTTGCAGTGGATAGTTGGAGTATGAAACTGTTCAGCAGAGAATATCTCTGACCTTTGAAAAGAACTTTTAGACTTAACCGTAATAGCACTAGGCCTACCGGTATCTTATAGTTGCTAGTTCTAGACTTCGGGAAATTAGTGATATATATATATATATATATATATATATATATATATGAATGTACTGCCACCATGAAGCCTAAATTTACTGAATTTTATTTCCTGCTGAAGTCAGTGAATGCATACCTTTATGAGGTAAAGGAAGTTCCATATTGGAACAAAACAGCTATCTACTAATTCCTAGTGTTTACTGATACTCAACTAGAATCAATCTGTAACAAACACAATGCCCATCTTCAAACAACTAACACATTTCATGAACATTTTAATGATAAACTCATGAATGTTCAACAAAAACCAATCAAAGCATCATGATTATAAAATAGTTTTGTTTACTTGAGAATTTTTTCAAAAGTATATCCTACTACTAAGATTACAGAAGAGTATAACTTAAGTTGATTACGTAAGAAGTAATGAAATATTTACATAGGCATAACAACCTACCAATATCAAATAGTCCTAAGAGAATAGACTTATTTCATAGTCAAAGATATGCGTTATTGATAAGAAAATAATGTACTACAGTTAATATCCTCCGACCTACAACATCTGTTCATATTTAATGATATGAATAGATAATCATAGCAACATTATTTTTGTTTTGAATTTAATTTGATAAGAAGTCGGTAAATGAGAACATCAATTAGAATGTATATGGATCTTTCAGTTGATTTGTTATGGACTGAATTCAATTAGTCTTTGTTGTTACAAGTGTATCTTAAGCGAATTGCCTTGATATAGAGATAGTTCACATTGTATAGTTTTTAGTTGATTGCAAACATATGCACTGGGAAGTAAGTACATTCAGCTAACAAGTCTTGAATAAAATGGAATGCGCATCAGCGGTCCTATCGGGTTCTAGGATTTCGCTTGCTAATCATTATCCAACTCAAACAACACTTGCAAACTATCGCAATATATAGGCGATATGCTCAGTATGTACATATGGTAACAGAGACTTGACCAATTTCAATCGATGACAAATCAACTGGAAGATTTGAATATATTCTAATTACACACTTGCTTATAATTTACTTTAGTGATCGTTTAAGACTTCATTCTTAGACTAATAACTACATGAACGTGATGACAAAGTTGTTGAAGAAAGTCTTTCACTTCGAAAGTTCACGTTACTAAATACTCAGTTGAAATTTTATTGAAATTTTAATCATATGTTGTTTGATATTCATCAATTTTACTTAACTTATCATACATCAGTTAATCAGTTCAGTATCATGATCGCGATAGTTTTACACTAATTTCTTATTTATTCTGCGATTGTAATCTGATAATTTACTATGTTCTGATTGGTTAATTTTCAAAGTAGATAATATTTATATTCAGTAATCTGTGTTTATTATAAACTTGTAGTTGAGCATTATTGGCATAATTTGATTCCTAATTAGTATGATATTACAACTCTTCTAATTGAGATTCCTTTACTGAGATCAAAGATGTACATAATCGACTAGAATAGTTGGATTCAATAGAGCATTGTGGACTTATATATTTGCTGAATTTATTTACGAGCAATCTTTCACTAATGAATTCTACAGTAATCACTCACTTGTTGAATTATTGCACCGGGAATAGGAGACGAACATGAAAAGAATGAATAGCATCTGGGAGGAACTGGGAAGGAAAGTTTAAGACAGAATTAGTTAGAAAATGCTGGTCAAAAGCCTGTGCTCCATATGAGGTAACAGGCATTGATTGATTAATTGTTTCATTATTTTACTAAAGGGATGGATTAGCTGAGAATAAATGAGATCGTCATTCGCATTGACTGATAGTAAGGTAGTAACCAGTGACATTTTCTGTGAACTTCTATTTGAGTTCTATCCACACATTTGTAATATGAATACTAGTTTTAGTGACTGGATATCACTGAAACCATGTTAATGTGGAAGATTATTTGATAATATTCTACTGTGAAAGTGATGACTTAGGGTTGTTTCTATTTGGTATACGTCAGTGACACATTACATCTACTCTTTAACTGGTGATCTATGTTAGTTCCAATAAACGTTTATTTAGTTTTACAGTCTGAATTAGTTGGCACTGAGCTGTTTCAGTCAATTCTGTTATTCTTTTGTAACTGTGGTGTTATCTGCTCATTTCATTCAAACCATTTTCTATACCAATCAGGTTCAATTTAGTTATAACTATTGATTGATATCATTCAAGAGATTGCCGAAAATGAAGGTGAATATGAAACAACTTCTTTTAATGTGTCAATCTTGAATCAGTTTAACGTAGTCCATGCTTATGATTTAACAAAGAGGTTGCAGGAAAATCGTGGAAAAATTGAACATTCTTGACCATATATCCATTTAAATGATGTGAATTGTTATATTGACTACTGAATTCAATATAGAGAGTCTTAAAGTTCACTATTGAAACTCTAAGTAACTAGTGAAATTTACAGTCACTGAACCAATAATAGTGATTTTAGATTCATGATTAACTGAAGCTAGAAATGTCAACTTTTACATTTGAAATCATTTGATCACATGATATTCTGATCATCAAGTGATATGATGATCTAAGATCTGGTTCTATAAGTGTATGACAGTTATTTGTTTAATTAGTAGTGAGGTCTATTACTAATTTAAGTAATCTTATGTTAGATAGTCAGATGGAATCGTTAACCCTTTCGACTTAAGTAGGTAGTGATGTGAATTAACATTCTCTGATGGATTCGAAGCCTAAGTCATTTAACTTCAAATTTGAATACGTTAACTATTGATTTATGAAAATTCAATTTACAGCATATTTTATTGGTAAGACTACTTTTGACTTTCGTTAAGATTAGAATCAGTCATTATAAATGAATGTACATTTGAATAGGTTATGCATCCATTACGCTGGACGCTATTCATTATGTCGTCTACAAGTAGTACATATCTACAAGTAGTAAAAGTGGCTTGAAAGTTGTTTCAGTAAACGTCCTACTTCAGAATACGTAGGAAGACAATAAGCCATGTAAGGAAGCCACAATTGAACTGATTCAAATTAAAGAATATAAACAACGTACAAATAGATAACTGAAGACTATGTCAATATGATTTATAATGAATTCCTTGACCAAACTCTTGTCTAATCAATTGGTTTCCTACTATTACCGATAAGTAAAATGCCAATGCTAAGCAACATATTCATACAAACAGTAATTAGAACAATCGTATCCATCATTAAGTAGTGTAATTAGAGATTTTATTTAGTCCTATGTGATGAAGTATGTTTTATAGGCCAGTTAAACTGTAGTTATGTGACAGGTAGAATACCAGACTGTAAGACCAGCAAAACGATATCGAGTGATAAATTGAACTTTTCATGTAAGTGATTCTAAATGATCTTATTGAGGTAATGCTCATCGTTGTTTTTATTTCGTTTTCTACCTTATAGACTGTTCAATCTGTGGTCCCAAGTTTGATTCCTTCAGTCAGTGACAGAATACATACGAATAACATCAATTCAACTTAGATTACAAAATATAGCAAACCTGTAAGGATCCCTGTTACGAAATAAATTGCTTTTCTTATCATTCGACTTTACTGTCTTCCTAAAATACTTCCCATGCAACAGGAGTATTATGAAACGTGAATACAACAACATTCTGAGACTACATTGCTATATTTGGTGATTTTCCTTGCTATTACTGCCGAGATCCACGTATGAAGAACTCAGTCACTTTCCTTACATAAGACATAGTGTTCTCCAAGAGATACACCACACTCAACAGGCGTAACGTACCATGTGCATACAACCACACTCTAAGAGTTTATAGCCCTATATTCTGCGACGTCTCAAGCTGTTACTGACACGATATAACAACCAAACATTCGATTACACTAATAACAGTGTCCTTTTGCTAAAGGATGCAACAGAAGATGGTCGACAATGTCGAATGTCAATTTAGATTTATCATGTGAGTAATTCTAGATAGTCTTATTAGTCTTATGTTTATGGTTGTTTTATTTCCTTTTCTATCTTATAGACTGTTCACCTGTTGTCCGAAGATCGCATGCTTCAGTCACTGACCAAATACACACTAATAATACTAATTCAGGCTACGTAACAATACTATACTGAATAATAACAACAGTTGTCATGGCGTTTATTGTAAATATTCGACTATGTGGAATAATCATTGAGGTTAGTTGATGCTCTAGAAATTCTGATACTGCAATAAGAATATGAAGTTCACTACAGATTTCTATGTGATAAATGTTTAAGCAACACATATTTCAAAGCACAATTCTATCACCTATGAACTTATTATTACATTCATAAGATAAGAAGAGAAAGCAAAGATGATAAGGAGAACATTGTGGATCGAACTCTACTCTACACATCAAGATCAATATTATCTGGGTAAATTCAATGTAAGTACAAACTGTTGTTGTATACAGAAGTTGCGGGGGAGGGGTGCCGTAGTTGAACTATGTGTATCTAAGGCTTCAATATGCCATAATATACCTACTTAAACAACACTTGTACAATAATACAAATGCTGACTGAATAACAACTTCATGTCCGATCTCGACTAAATGTTTAGCAATATAAGGAGTTAGTTATTTATCATGTGTATCAATTCTGTCGTTAGGGGTCATTTATTTCTAAGGAATCTAAGTTATGTGTTGTATTATCCTTACACTCAAATCATGAATTAATCCACCCAATATATGCATGTCTACATGTACACTTAAACTGATAAATACAGTTGGATATGACATAAACATTAAAGTGGAACTGTTGATCATCATAGCCTAGAACTTTACATTTGAAATAATGTTAGCTCAAGAATATGCTGTGTTGATAATTGATTTATGCCTTCGTTTTAACATAAGTTTGCTTGATTCACCTCTGAATGGTACCATGGTATGTATAGAGTTTATGGGTGTTAGCATTATGGTAGGTTTCAACTTACTGTCACTATTACCTTTACAATGATATATAAACCTTTTAAAGTATCTATTCAACATCTATTGACAGATTTTGGTTCAAATCAGTAGTGGTTATTGTGCAAATACACTTGATTCCATTGAACAAACCCTTTTACTGAACCGTTTTTATAGTATGCCGAAAAATAACTACGAAATTTGAATGTGATTGATTATTCCTGTTGACTTGTCATGAACTGAAATTGATTAGTCTTTGTTGTCATAAGTATACTTCTAAGTAGATTGTCTTGATACACTGATAGTTAACAAGTATGCCATTCAACTTAGATAACTATGAAAGCTTTGATAATACAAGAGCACCGACCTAATTGAACTTGATGGTGAAACTCTGGAAGTGGTGGATACCTTTGCATACCTGAAGAGCATCATCGATGAACAAGGAGGATCCGATGCAGATGTAAGGGCAAGGATCGGCAAAGCTAGGGCAGCACTCCTACAGTTGAAAAATATATGGGACTCCAAACAGCTGTCAACCAACCTCAAAGTTAGACTCTTCAACTCGAACGTCAAGTCAGTTCTTCTGTATGGAGCTGAGACGTGGAGAACTACTGCAAACATCCTCAGGAGAGTACATGTATTTATCAACAACTGTCTACGTAGAATATTGAATGTCTGTTGGCCGGAAACCATCAGCAACAGCCTACTTTGGAAGAGAACAAACCAACTTCCAGCTGAAGAGGAAATCAGGAAACGACGTAGGAAATGGATAGGACATACACACCGGAAATCATCAGACTGTATCACGAGACAAGCACTAACTTGAAATCCTGTTGGAAAACGGAAAAGAGGAAGGCCAAAGAACACCCTGCGGCCTATGCTCCTCCGAGAGGGGTAACAGGCATAAGTAAGTAAGTAAGTAAAATGAGTTATATATATTTATTTGAAATTATCAAAATTAACCTTGGTAATGATGTATAAGTAAATAAGTTTGAGAATACAAAGTTCATGTAGATTTTTTTGTAGATGGAATGTTTGATCTTGTCTTAGACTGATTTAATGTAACCAAGAAAG
This sequence comes from Schistosoma japonicum, assembly GCA_025215515.1. Taxonomy (NCBI): domain Eukaryota; kingdom Metazoa; phylum Platyhelminthes; class Trematoda; order Strigeidida; family Schistosomatidae; genus Schistosoma; species Schistosoma japonicum. The sequence continues at coordinate 455,078 of CM046065.1, forward strand.
GAAGTTAGTTATTCATCGTTCATTTACACCATAAAGTAATATGGTTTTAGAAAGAGTTTAATTTGTTTAGTTAACTATATGCATCATTGAATTTATCACAAATAACTTAGGCATCATCGCTAGATCTTCTGTGAGGACATGTATTATCGAATGAATCGCTAGCTAGATCATCCACATATACTATATACACATAAGCTTACAAGGGTCATAAAGAACTATTCATAGCAACTCGATCAATCTAGCAAAAGTATTCACCCCCAAACATTAATTGAACTGTATCTGTGCATAGTTACAGTAAGTCTTTAAGATTTGTATTAGGAATAGCTAATCAAAGATGACTTCACAAGATATAGTAACATAAAATGTCAATTATCTTTTTCAGAGGTAGTACACTAGTAAACGGAAATCACATAGGAGGAACATATTGTCTTCTGTTTTGACATGAATATCACATAAGTAATTGGCCAGCTGAAACGAATCTGTTAAGATGGCTTCCAGTAACGTCAAAAAACACCTTCAGAACTTTTGAAATAGCCAGAGAAATTCCGTCCAATCGCTGATTGATAGAACTTTTCTGAACCTCGACGCAGCATGTTTTGATTGAGTTATGGTTTTAAACTCCTTAATCCGAGTTGAATTAATTAGAATGGTGATTTTATTGTTTCAAAAAACTATAAATATACAAACATTTCGTTACTAGAATAAAGATTACTGCCTAGTTGTCGTCTGAATTTGCGACTAGGAGGGTTTAAGACATTCAAGTGCTAAAGATGTTCGTTATCCAGGACGAGTTATAACAGAATATTTTCATGAATACTTACATAAACTCCGTTGAGTAAATTTCAGTAGTATCACCAGGTATATTGTTTACTTCTGTGTAGGTGAACGACACATCGATGAAATCGGACATAGAGGATTGGTAATTCTAGGAATTCTATGCAATCCATGTAAATGTGGGTATTCAAAACCAATAAGCCTTATGATGTAACATTCCTCTGTACTAAGAATATGCATATTTGACAGTTTCATTAAATGTCAATTTACTTTCCCTTCTAAGTTAGTGACCCTGTCAAATTTAACATGAGGCGCCAGTTTACTTTCGACAATCAGAATGAGGTGAACATTTTACTTTTGTAATCAAATCTTTTCGTGATAACCACTCGAGATGGTTTGTCAACTTTTAGTAGGACGGTATCAGTATTAGTTCGTAACTTCTTCAGTTTTTTACAATCAAATGAAGCTATTATGCTATTCTGCTTTAGTTTAGAACTGTTACAGTGATGATCAAGACTAAAGAATAGAGACGAACCGATGAGATGGCGATATTCCATTTCAAGATTACAGCGAATTGTTTACTTAAGTAGGTTGACGATTTGTCGAGTGATAACTGATTTGAACGAAAGGAATCATCTTCAGATACTTGTAGTAGAAGGTTTTGTCTCAAAGATCATGTTTAATGTGACCGTGCTGAAACTATTCATTTGGATGAATGTTTGGATAAGCATAAAAAAGAATATTTTGATGTCACAAATTTCGGCTGAAAAAATCACTAAGATTGTGTTCATTTCCAGCGTGTTTCAAAATTTATCTCTAGCAGATAATGATTCTAGTAATGCAGTGGTTGTTAGAGACACCTTCAACTGCCGCTGTAATTAAGTCAAATCCATTTAGCAGTACCAGTAATGTAAATATGTACTGTAGTGGATACTACTCATATGGTCGTCCGTATGTAATAGGTGGCGGGAAGTCGCATGAAATAAGGAAGAATCAATAAACAGCATATGAGGCAAATCGCGAGATGGTATGGAGCAAAGCATAAGAAATGAAGACAACCAAGAAAAGTAAGCCTACAACCGATACGGATCAGAGGACGCGAAGGACGTGCAAATTGATGATTAGAAGTAAACAATATAATATATATAATGACATTCTCTGTTTTTGCCAACTACGCAACTACTTGCCCAGTTCGTTATTTCACAGTACACTCGAAGATGCTAATGAAAACAACTATGTTTATAGGAAGTGTTGTCAGCATTTTGGAGATTGATGAAATGATTCAAAGAAAGAGCTGATTTAATCAAGAAAGTAGCATTCATACAGTACAGGTAGGTAGTTTAATGTTGAAATCCATAGTAGATATTTGGTATTTGGGATGAATGTTTCGGAAAAAACACTTTAGAATGACTGCAAGAAGTTTACCATCATATCGTTGTTTACAGCCGGAACTTTGTGAATCCAACAACAGAAATTCACATCGATAACATAAAAGCTCTATGATCTACATTATAAAACTATCCACACAAATAAGACGGAACTCGTAGAAACATACTTTCTAGCTACATAGATGAGTATTTATACAGAAGTTACTTTGATTTTAACTTGTTTACAACTCTTAAATGATCTTGAAACATTCATGAATCCTGTAAAATTATCGCATACAATTGAGTCATGGTAATTTCTTCTCCTACATTAACATTAACCACTTTTATATTAGTCAATGTTTCCTTTAGTCAATGTCAAGATCAAAGTAGAAACCATTTAAGCTTGTACTTCTTCTTTAGTTCTATCGATTGATCTACTATATCTGTTAACTAAACTATACACCACTTTTGATTACGTAACGACATAGAGATTAACATATTTAATTACTTACAGAGATTCTCTAAATGAATATTAATTACTAGTTCCGGTAATATGAGTTAGGGATATGGGAAAATTGAATACAAATGAGAGTACCTTCTTTTCCTAGTTAAATAATACAATGTTGGTTCAGTATCAGGAATTAGTCTGAATTAGACAACTATTAGTCACCAGGAAGCACTCTACAGCTATATCCGTCTTCTTATGAGACTGTACACAAGTCCGCATCCTAGACACCACGATGGATCGGATCTCGAAACCGGTTGCTCCGCAATGAACGTCTCACCATTAGATCATTGAGTCTGCTCGCAACAGTTAATATTTCAATTCAGTAAGTTTGCGATATCTTTGTGCGATCTCATCCATTGTCATCGTTAGATAACTAATCTCAAATTCGAGTTCTGATACTAGCAACGAAACGAGTATACAGTGCTTCCTGATGATCGATAGTTGTATAATTTAAACTAATTCGTGCTATCAGACTAACAGCTTCACAATATCCTCAACATCCAGTCACAAAGAATAATAAACTATAGTTGATAAGAAGGGAAAATAATTAACAGCTGACAAATGACTATTTTCATAATGTTCCTGAAGTTCTGTTGAGAATTTGTGATTAGTAGAAATCAGGCATGTCAGTAGTTAGATAGTTGACACCAATGACAACCGATGGTCGTTGTGCCATATCACAAATTTAAGGAAGTCGAAACTTTACCATTAGACGCTGGGTGTTTAAATTGTGGGGATGGTTAGATGTTACCTAAGAGTTCTAAGTTCGATTCTCCGATTGAATCTAGAATGCTCACTACTAATGAAGAATCCCTGGTTTTCAGCGGTGTACCTAACTAACAGCGATTTGTGATGGTAACCAAAATCTAATCATATCTCTACAAAGCCACCTCAATTCAAATAGGGCTTCTAGCAAACGTAATAAATATTGACCAATTTTATCTGACTTATTAAACCGCACGTTAAAAAATTGTCTTCCACTTTGTCAACCGGAACTTCACTAGTATGTCATACTAAATTCGTGGACTTTTGCAGTACTGTGATTGGAAAAATTAAGAGATAGAGTCTGATGAAAGGACAGACATATCTCGTAGAAGTAAAGACTGTGTTGAATTCGTCAATTTCAAAAAATATGTATCTAGTCCATCATCCATAGTCATATACCTTGTAAATGAGTATTGTAGAGATTGTGGGATTGTTAATTTGACATCAGGAATCAGTTTGAATTAGACAACTGTTGATCAACAGGAAGCACTGGATTCCTGTTTCATTCTAGGATGAGACTCGCATTTGAGATAGTTATCAAATGACGGCAATGGATGTGATCGCACAAACATATCGCCAATTTTCTGGTTTGAAAATATTAACTGTTGCGAGCAGACTCAATGATCTAATGATGAGACGTTCATTACGGAGCAATCGGTTTCAAGATTCGATTCAGGAGGAGGAGCACTTTCGTAGTCTTATAAGAAGACGAATATAGCTGTAGAGTGATCACTGGATGTCTAATCCAAACTTATCATTCTTTTCTTATACCGTTTCAAATATTACATTGATTACTTATTTTAATAAGTAGTATATATTTACTTAATAGAAATAAAATCAACTAGTTTTCAAGATAGATTGAATATTACCTGATTAACTACATTGAAGCCAACTATATGGAATATCTATCTCTTCGTATTATATGACTAGTCAATAGTCTGTTCATATTATCTCTGCAAAGAGTCGAACTAAGGACAGTTAAATCTTACTATATGTTGATATAGAGTATATAATCGTAATTAATTTGTATTATTACGCATTCATCATTAACTTTATCCTTCGAAATCTATCTACTGTCCTATCCAATTGAATTGTACAAGTTGTAATATCTCACATAAAATTATTGAATTATGAACTTATTACTTTAAAATCAAGTACAATATGTACAAGAAGTTTTCAACGAATACCATTTACAGATTATACTGATTCCTACACAATAGCAATATTCAAGGAAGTAAAGGGGTTCTTATTGGTATACCATTCAAGTCAATAAGTATTCATTAGTCAGTAGAGATGAAGTTAACAATGATGATACCTTGGAGATTAAACCATCCAACTTAAAGATTGTAATTAAACCATAAGTATTCATTAGATACCTAGAAATAGACTAATTCTACTATTCCATAAGAAAAATCATTCATATAATCAAAATGTCTACCATAAATAACAGTAAACAAGAACATAAATGCTAAGTTAAGACAATCAATTATAGACAAGATCATTTGAGAAGACTGATTTAACATAACTGTAAAGTGTATGAAACCATCATTTCTGCCGAAGGCACACCGACGGTGTATATTTCATCAATATTAATTCTTATAATTCGACTTAAATGATGTAATCAGTAAGGTTAAAATGTAATTAGAACAAGATGGATGTAGACACTGTCAACTGAAGATTTAATGAAAACAGTAGATTGATACTGTGATTGTATCATATGAAAGTAGAATATCAGTAGACATTAAAAGAATTCTAGATAAACACGGTATACGTCACTTCTAGAGAACAAACGCTAAGTTAGGCTTTGTACTTGTAAATATAAAGGTTAGTAGAACAAACAAACTGTGTCTATGAGATCAAATGTAATGAACATTATGTTATACAAGTAGGAGAAACATGTCTGGAGTTTTATTTAAGTTGAATTGTAAGTGGAAAGGGGAATCCATGAAGCGCGTTTCGTCTTATTTCGGAGTCATCGACTTGATGTACCTGCATCCCAATGTTGATGTTCACATATAGCAACAGAGAGTGATCAGCTTTAGTTTATAACAAATCAATGGAAATACACAAATTCATTTTAATCCCTACAGTTTAAATAAGGCATATTCTCATAACCTCCGAAGATCTTAAAAAACTAAAAAATAAGTCGATAATGATATTACATTCAATGGAAATAAGGCACAACATCAATTTCATCAGAACCATAATCCTTCAAAAAGGTCTCCATTTTTATAAAAAAAGATTAATACCTGAAGCCTTGAACATATGAACAAGTCCCAATAATATAAACTGACGAGATGAACCACTTTTAGTTGCACCATAGCAACTAATGGTTGAAAAAATGAACTCTGACAGTATGAGACTCCTCAATAGATCTTTTCGTTGATTTATTATAGACTGAAATCAGTTAGTGTCTTGTTTCATATGTGCATCGTGTATTGCAGTCTGAATATAAACACTTAGATGCAAATATATCCGATTGACGAGTCTCGAACTGAACGAAGCGCGCTTCCCGGAATTTCTTCGCTAACTAAGATTCAACTCAAACAAAATATTCAAAATGTTTTTAGTTTGATTACGTTCTGTGAACTGGTTGATTTAATTATAAAGTTCTTCCTATCATTCTAAACTATTTCAATAGGTGTAATGATCACCTTTCCAAAATTGCAAAAAAAGTTACACAATTAAATCATCCAGTTCACAGATTACAATCTAACTAAAAATCAATGTCTTTAGTTATAAACTTTTTTCCCTGTTATTAAAAATTTTCTCTTTTCTCATGATGACAATTATTTAGTTAGAATATATTTGATTTTTTTCCCCTTTAATGAATGAACATCTACTTGATGAGTCCGAAAATTGAACGAAACATGTTTCCTAAATTTTACTCACCATTCGACAATTCAATTCAATGGATGAGGTCACGCAAACGTATCACAATTTGACTGAATTAGAAATATCAACCGTTAGGAGCTAGCCTAGTGGTCCGATGGTAAAGCGCTCGTTGCGAAGCTAGAGGGTCCTGGGTTCGATCCTCAACGGGGTCGTGAATGCGCACTGCTGAATAGTCCCATACTAGGACGAAACAGCTGTCCAGTGCATCCAGGTGATCAATGATTGTCTGATTCAGAACAATTCGTGATATCAGAATTATCAACTTACTATCTCCACAACCCCCAATTGTAACTAATTATCAGCTCACTAGTGACTAGCTCCTTGAGGTAATTCCTGGAGTTCTAGTGTGAAGACGTGACCAGTGGAGTTCAACCGTGTCGTATGTGAGGCAGTTACCCACCGATGGCAATGGATGAGGTCGCGCAAACGTATCACGAATTGATTGAATTAGAAATATCAACCGTTAGAAGCCAGCCTAGTGGTCCAATTGTAAAGCGCTTGTCGCGAAGCCAGAGGGTCCTGGGTTCGATCCCCAACAGGATCGTGGATGCGCACTGCTGAAGAGTCCCATACTAGGACTAAACAGTTGTCCAGTGCATCCAGGTGATCAATAATTGTCTGATTCAGAACAATTCGTGATATCAGGATTATCAAACAACTTTATTTACTATTTCAATGTTCAATAAAAAGATCTCTTATTTTTCTCTATTCCTATTCATTAGTATGAAAAGTAAAAGAAACACTGCCTAGAGAAGAACAGAAAATGAGGTAGGAAAAAAACCCAGCAATGACCTTGAAAACGAAAAAAATCTTTTTTTTTCTCCTCAATTAAAAGAAAAATAATAAAACAAAAATGAAATGAAAAAAAAACACAGAAGAAATAAAACAGGATTAGGCTAATTTAGTGAAATAATAAAACCAAATGCATTTTTATACTCCCAAATGAATATATACTACTTATATATGTATCAATATATATTATGTATTTGGATTAAGCATGAATTTAAGTAGTATAAATAGTAATTATTCTTAAAGAGAATTAGAACTATTGATTTGAATAGTAAATAAGTAGCCTTAAGGTATGAATGAATATGATTACTGTTACATACATACACATGATAAATTAATATCTAGTCAACACTGTTTCAATCTTTTATTTATGCATAAATAAATTTTTTTTTTCTTCTAGAGTAAAAAAAGATTGAGAGTAAAGAAAAAAAATCAATAATCTGAGGGAAATAACCTCGAAAAATAAAAAAAAAGGGAAAAAAGTAAAACTGAAAAATAATATTGAAGAAATATTCCCCTTCCACTCCCCCCCCCCACTTTCATCCTCTTTTTCCTCTTTAGAAAACGTTACAAATGAATTGGATTATTGGATCAATGATATTTGATTGTAGATTATTCGATAATCTAATTCATTGGTAGTTAAACTGTATTCTTATGACTATTGATGAGTGTTATATTAAGACGAAACTATGGTTAATGTTTTACATGTTAATTGCACCAGTTTTATATAACACAGTCAATAAGATTCACTAAGGTGATTCAGGTTTTGTAAGCAACAACTACGTGTTAATGTGAAGAGTTCCATTAGTTGATTGATATTAGCTGAAATTCCTCGTCTTAACTTGACTTACTTACTTACTTCTGTTACCCCTCTCGAAGGAGCATAGGCCGCTCACAAGTATTCTCCATTCAACTCTGTCCTGAGCAATCCTTTACCAGCTATTTCCAGTTGCTGTTCATCTTTTTAATGTCTGCTTCCGATTCTCGACGCAGTGTGTTCTTTGGCCTTCCTCTTTCCCGTTTCTCAACAGAATTCCAAGTTAGTGCTTGTCTTGTGATACAGTCATGAATGATTTGCGCAATGTATGTCCTATCCTATTTCCAACGGTCGTTTCCTTGATTTCCCCTTCAGGCTTGAAGTTGGTTTGTTTCTCTTCCATAATAGGCTGTTTCTGATGGTTTCAGGCCAACAGACATTCAATATTCTTAGTAGTCTTGAAGCCCATGACATTAATCTCATCTATCATATATTGACAATAGTATGTACATGTAGTTGAAATTCACAACAACGTTGAAAGCAGTAGTGTATCATTCGTTGACTGAATTGTGATATTTACCATGATTACAACGTTTATTTGTTACCTATACTGTTTCGTAACTGTTTATTTGATGATCGAATGAATGTTACTTTATCATTTCAGTATCATTACTAAGATTATATTATGGATATGATCAACGTTTTAATAGATACATTAGAATATACAACTATTAAACACTGAGAATAGCCATAGTTCACTATACAGATAATAAATGATGTCTACATAGGAAACTATTAGGATCAATCGTATTTAGTAGTCAGAGATGAAGTTAATGAAAATTCTTGCATCAATCTTAATTTATTAGTTGCATAAATTATACTCATTGTTGCTGAAGAGTGTCATATTAGTACGAAACACTTATCTAGAGATTTTATGTTTTTCACTAGTACTTAACCAACATCAATCTAGTAATCATGATAATCAACTAGATAAATAGCATATGAAGATTGTTAATTGTTCATTGTGTTGTACAAGTGCTATTCATTATAGAATTAGTCTATCACAGAGTCATGTTTTTGAAAGCAGTAAACACAGAATAACTGTTTTGTTATTTAAATATTGTACTTGTACGTTGAATGTATCCATGGATACACTTCAGATTAAATTTGAAGATGTTTTTGACTATATTTAAGCTGTTATTACTTTATAAGTAATGCATGTTCTAGTTGTGTTAGTCATCATTTAATTTGTATTGTGACTGGCAAGTGGAATCCACGACGCGCGTTTCGTCCTTTTTGGGACTCATCGGCTGGATGTACCTGCATCCCAATGTTGATGTTCACAGTGTTAGTCATGTTTGTTGAGTACTTACGGTGTAGCCTCATTATTAGTTAACTGGCTATCTTAACAAATTCGATGGGTATTTCAAAGCTGGTGATAATCAAACACCAATGATAAACAGATATCATCAACTCTTAATATGTACGTTTCACATTAATACAAAAGATCAAATAGACTGATGAGTAGCATACTTTTTCAATAATTAGTAGAGTAATATCTTGTCTACATTATAGGTGATATACGTTCTTAAGAACTAAATAAGCTTCGTCAGACATTAACTCATCAAGTTTGTTCGTACTTCCAAGACAAAGTGAGGCGGTCAATGAATTCAACTATCCGATTCCTTATAGATTATTTATTGACTCAAAAAAGTCATGATGCAAGAATTTTAGAGTGGCAGATGTACGGAAATGTATTCCGAACAAGTTTACATTGTTGATCAATGCCATCGGAAGACTCTACATTATCAGCGTCTTAACTATAAAAGAGCATATGTTGTCCAACCATTTCTGGAAGTTACAACACTGATAATGTTATTTCTAGAAGTAAATTTATGTTGAAATTAAACAAAAATAGAGATAATGAACAGACTTATCAAGAACCACTTGAAGTTGCAAGTTCAGATAGTAGTTTACAGTACGCAGTGACTAGACTATTAGTATTCGAGTGAAGATTTATGTACTTCTGGGGTATGCTTTCAGTGATAGACACTGTCATGAAACCTCTCGGTCTACCGAGTGAAATGCTACTTTGAAATGAAGAATAACCACGATTGTTAGTTGCAGATATTTATGTTCCAAAATCCAACGAATAGTCAACATTTAGTTGATACACTCATAACCAAGTATAAAACTAACCTAGTTTTCTTTTATTCACAGTTCACAAGTAGTGTATTAAACGTTTGACAATTGTTAATGCCAGTATTTAGATGATATATCAGTTAAGCTAATTCTTCTATGGTTATAGCAGGATGACTTTGGTCTATTTTCATGTACCAAAGCGATCATGACCAGCCGTACCGGATTACGTTAAACATTCAGAATGTAACTAAAGTATTAGTATTAACATTTGTTAAAACTGGACAACTATTTCTTAAAACTTTATAGTCAATCCATACAAACCAGCCTTCCCTTCTCGTTTCAGATGATTAACATTGACTGGAAATTCATATCAACTTCCCCTCAGACTGCTTGGAAATAGTTGGTCGTTGTAAATTTACTGGGTATCAACTGAATTGCTTTTTAAAGTATTCTGCCCAACTTCCTAGACGTCTTGGCTAAGGGCATATAAATGTTCCATCCTTTTGAGAGATTGTTAAACTTACACCTGACTTTTTTAATCCCAATTTCTATACTTAGCCTAAAGTGTTGTCTAGTGTTAACTATTGTCCCTGCCTTCACCATATTTTTTCGCTGCCATTAACCACCACTACTCATGGACATCCTAGAAACTTTATCTTAGTTCGGATTTATTTTTTCATGCCTTATCATCGTTACGTCAATGACAATAAGAGAAAAGTATTGAATGTATTATAAGAAGAAAAAATAATACTAAGTGAACCGGTAACTTAGGCCTGAACAGACATAAGAGAAAGAGCAAGATCCTCAAATTCAACACAGAGAACACCAACTCAATTGAACTTGATGGAGAAACTCTGAAAGAAGTGGATACTTTTACGTCACTGGGAAGCACCATCGATGAACAAGGAGGATCCGATGCAGATTTGAGGTCAAGGGTTGGCAAAGTTAGGACAGTATTCCTACAGTTGAAGAACATATGGAACTCAACTGTCTACCAACCTCAAAGTTAGACTCTTCAATTCGAATGTCAAGACAGCATTTCGTATGGAGCTGAGACGTGGAGAACTACTTCAAACATCCTCAGGAGGTTACAGGTATTTAGAAATAACTGTCAAACCAAGATATTGAATTTCTGTTGGCCAAAAACTATAAGCAACAGTCTACTATGGGGGAGAACAAACCAACTTCAAGGCGAAGGGGAAATCAAGAAACGACCTTGGAAATGGATAGGACATACATTTCGGAAATCATCAGACTGCATCATGAGAGAAGGTCTAACCTGGAATTCTGTTGTCAAACGGAAAAGAGGAAGGCCGAAGGACACACTGCGTCGTGAATTGGAAACAGTCATTAAAGGGATGTAAACAGCAACTGGAAAAACTGGTAAGAATTGCTCAGGACAGAGTTGAATCGAGAATACTTGTGAGTGGCCTATGCTGCTCCATGAAGAGTAATGGGAGTAAGTAAGTAGGTAGGAACTGGTGACACTAATCAATTCTGAGCTAAATTATTCTAATCACTGCATACAATAGTCGAGTGGATCTTAACCAAATAGTCTACATCTATTAGAATTTAGTAATATCCCAAAGTCCTTTCATCAGTTATGTAATCAAAACGTTGTTGAAATATCGCTACACGATTTCATCATTCTGCGTTATATTCACATTAAAGATTATTTTCAAACTTGAAACTATACTTTTTTACAAGATGTAAAATAAAACTCATACATTTGTCACTTCTGCCTGGAAACCTGAAAACATTTCCTTCTCTTCCCCCCTCCACCCCAACCTCCCCTAATTAGATTAGACTATTCAGGTTTCAGCTTTCATGTGGATTTCTTGATCGTCGCCAATCTTACTAAGGACATCATGTATTTCAAAGTGACACTGTAAGATCAGTCTATGACAGTTTATACTTTTCAATGCAATATGGTAGTAATTTAATTTGAGCGGTATTGTAGTGTTAGTATTCGTCATAGAGTAAAGTTGGTTGAAAATCACTGTATACATGAAAGTACTAGATGACTGTTCTGTACTCAATAATGGACTTCTTTAGCGATGAGCACTGCTGATCCTACCAAGCAGTCGAACTGAGTGCATTCATGTCTTAATCAGAGAATTTGCACAGACAACTAGATTCAACCCATATCTCTGAAGTATTACCTCACTTCAGCTATAATAATCAATTCACTAGGTAATTACTTCAGGATGTTCATGAAGTATTTGGTGAATAGTCATGATTAGTACTCTCGAGACTTGTCATGATTGTGCTAGTTATCCCAAGTGATAATGGATGATCCATGCTCAGTATCACTTATTGATGCGAATGGAAATTATGCCAATGGACACCGCCGTAATCGGTGCAAATGCTTAGGAGTTTATCGTGAGACATAAGGGTGTGGTCTCTGTTGGAATTGAGGAGGCTCA